>JAMZAV010001774.1:0-449204 GCA_024449915.1 Sweltsa coloradensis
GATTTGACTTACATTAGTGGGACCTTTTTGGGATAGATATTCGATAATTCGATCGATAATAACATAACTTTTGATAATTGAATGAGAAAAGTATCGATGGCATCCTTTTTGCAGTATTTTTATTGGAATGTTCTTTGTCTGTATTAGGTTTCCTTCAACTTTACGGAAAGTAACAACAAACGGAAACACGATGAAGTCATTGTTAATATAAGCAAATCACCCAAGAAGAAATCTCGCCTTGAAAACGTTAACGAAACCGATAAGGTTTCGGAAGGCCACAGTGATTTGCACACCCATGAACTACAAAAAGAATCTAAATTGGTTTCTCGGAGAAGTAATGGGTCAATGCCATTTGCCAGGAAGCAAACGTGTCCATCTTCACACAGCTTCAGTCACTCTGTCAGTGAGACGTTATACTTGAAATCACCTTCATATGGTGCGGGAGAAGGAACTCCCAAGATCTCACCAACAAAGCATTCACAAGGTGTTCAAAACAAGGTAGTAGATGTCTCATTCGCAGAAAAGCTTGTTACAAAGTACAGTAGCGGAAGCAGTGCAATAGCAGTCATTCCAGAGAAAGGACAGAAGAAATATTTGAATGTTATCCGTCCGGCAACTCAATCCACCTCGGCCTCTCGCCAAGCAAATGGTAAGCCAAACATCTAATAAAGAGGTGATTTGTATTTTGTGTACTATACAGTAGGCCCTACAATAAATTATCAGTTCACTTTCCTGGCATAATTTTAGTTTTAAGCCCCCGCAACAACAATAACAAATTGATGGTGCATTGGTTCCTAGCCATCTCAATGCCAAAATAGTACCGTCAAATAGATATTAAATAAGGTATTTGATTCTAAACTCCATGAAGACAACCGCACAGTGTAGTTTTCTTGATGACGTTTTCTTCTTCTCTCACTTGATATTTTAAAGATCCACTTAACGACCGGCAACATACATGCGTCGTGGAGTCTGTGGAGTCTGTGGGTCTGTGGAGATCCTCACTAGCCTTCACAGGTTTGTGGTACGTCAAAATTTGAGGATTGTGTTAATTCATTTATGCTGGGGTCACAATTATGAAATACTAGCTTTGTTTGTTTGTCCTGTACCAGGTTCACATATTTACTCCTGGAATCGCCGGATGTACGTCATAAAACCGGAAATAGGAGTAATAAGTACACGTTACGCCCAGTTGGACAAACAAACATATTTGCACCCAGTTTTGACATTTGACGAGGCTACGAAGGCCTAGAGCCTACATTCCACACGATGATAGGCTAATAGGCCTTGGGCCTAACTATATTTTTCAATATTTTGGCCTAGATAATAGGTTTCTAATACATTGTTGTGCATAACATTGCTATACGTCTTTCAAGCATACCTATCCTAGTTTTAGGTTATGTCGGCCATGGGCTAAGGTTTTTGCTTAACGGTTGATTAATTGGCATTGTCCCGTTTAAGAAAGGCCGTGAAGATTCATAAAATCATTGGGAAAGATATTGCTCGACCCGGCTTTTTCCATATTAACTTCTAGCTTCTTTCTTAGCTTCTCACTACACAACCAAGCCACTACAAACTTTAAAAATGGCGCAATATTTTGTCGTTTTACACCCACTCCTGCTAAATAAGCAGGTGTAAAATTCTTACTCCAGTTGCAGTAGTGGTAACTTACAACAGGACAAAAAAACGTTTCTGGGTTGTGACAGGTACATTTACACCAGGACAGAAAAACGTGTTTTCGTGACAAACTTGTACCTGGTGTAATTGAAACAGGACAAACAAACAAAGCTACTACAACGTGCAAGGTTCTGATTAATGTTTATGCCATACTAATTGTGCACTATTTTGTAAAAAATAAAAACATTCATTTGAAGCCTTGCATAATTTTAAATGAAATAAGAACAGTAGTATGTATGTGTAAAATCACCTTTTTCATTATATATATATTTTTAAATTATTATTATTACTATTATTTAAATCATTCTCTTCAAGATTGCCACACGTTAGGTTAGGACAAAATATGTATTGAGTTATATGCCAGATATTATTACTGAAAGTCACAACTTGATCACATGACTAAAAAATCATATCTAATTGGATGAGCAAAGCGAAGACTTCAATTTCACTGACCCCCAAAAAAATTTGCTTAAGCGTTATTTTGATTTTTTTCTTTTCTTTTTCTTTTTTTTCTGTCTGTTTGCAAACGTCATATGCGATTTTGATGAAAATTGGAGAGGACGTTTGAAATCTCTGAAAAAAATTGACCTGCCACGTTTTTTGGTACAATCGAAGAAATATTTCTCATGAATATCATTCTTATCCAATTTTTAATGCCATATTTCCGTGATATTAAGCTCGAGACCGGGCAAACGACTACTCCGATCTTGATGAAACTTTACGGGAACGTTTGAAATCACTCGATTTTGATGTTTTTTGAGGGGGATAATCAAAGAAATATTTCTCATAGAAATCATGCTTTTATAATTTTTTCCCGATTTTTAATGCAATATTTTCCTGATTTTTGGGCCGATTCTGACCAAACGGGTGGGGCTACAACGTTCATACTTCACATTGACATTGAGTGATGTAGTGCCATCTGAAACAAAAAGTTGAAAAAGTTGGCCAGAATTCATAGAAATAAAGATATTAATAAAAAACCTTTTACAGATGGTGTAATTAGCTATGTAGTAACAATAGAAACTTGACAACAATCATCTACAATGTGTACTTAAAGCATATCTTTGGGCCTCGAGATTTTTACATTCTATCGTTAATTGGTAGCACCATATCAATTAATACTACTTTATAAAAATTATCCTAATTTTACAAAAAATAATTTTTTAATGGATCTTAAAAAGTAATGACATCCCACTTATACTACTAGGAAGCTTCGCAAACGCTTTTTCAGGCGCGTTGTTGGATGAGCATAATTATTGGTGCATTGAGCTGCCATGTGTTATGCAGATTTTCTGTTGTTCTGTGAAAAAATCATTACAATAGGATAAAGCATGTAGGTGTTATAAGTCGAAGAAATTTTTTTAAAACGAAAAAAGCGTAAAATTGCGATTTTCATGAGAAATAATTTTTTGATTGCGCTCAAATTTCACATGAATATATTATTTCATAAAATTAAGGTTCTGTGAAAAAAATCATTACAATTGGATGAAGCATGTAGATGTTATTTGCCGTTTTTGTTTTTTAATTGAAAAAAATCGTAAAATTGCAATTTTCATGAGAAATAATATTTTGATTGCGCTCAAAAACGTGGCAGTTCTAAGTTCAGAGATTTCAAAGGCCTCCAGAAAATTTCATCGCAATTGGAGTATCGGTTTAGCCAGAATCGTGTTAGCAAACACACAAAACTACAAACCAAAAATTAAGATAAACACTCCGGATTTTTTTCTCCAGTGTAGTGAAATGGAATCTTTGCTTTGCTCATCCAATAATGTAGTAATCATTGGACAGAAATATTCAAAAAAAGCTCATCCATCAACGGAACTGAAAAAAGTGTTTGCGAAGCGGCTTAGTTTATTTTGTGAATAGGGGGGCTGGCAGGGTCAACTTGGGTTTTGCTTTGCAACTACATCTTTCTATTTCTTTCTTTCCTCCCACAATCACATCTCCTCCACATCTTCCTAGCTCTCTATTTACAGAAATATCTCCAGAAAACACCACCAATTCGACGTCAAGCCGCCATGAAAGCTGTGCCGGCAACCTTGATTCGTTAACCTCCAGCCATATGGAAGAACCCGTATCCTCAGACAGTACCATACGTGAAAAACAGTCTGTTTTCAAGGAGTTGTCCCAAGAGCTGATATATTATCTCCTTTTAATGCCGTGTGAGGTAAAAAAAAAAAAAAAAAAACTGCCTAAGTTATAGACCTAGGCCTCTATATATAATTTTTTAATGTTGTCATAGGCCTACATTTAAAACTGTTATGGAGTTTAATCCTCTTTTTGTTGATTAGTCAATACTCAATACCAGTTTAATCTACATAGGCCTACATTCTTAGTATTATAAATTTATATATATATAATTTCTGACTCCTGTTTCCAACTTGAGTTAGGTCAGGGGTGGCTATAGCCACCAATTTTCTAGGGCCTTTTATGAGTTGTTAACACTGGCTTGCCAGGCCTGTCATGTCCTCTTCAGGTTCACTCGTTTATTTTAAAAAACAAAATTATACCTTCAATTTTGCTTAGGCTTACCCTGAGAAAATAGCCTTTTAAACAAATGTTTGTTCTCTACTGGACAAATGCCATATTGAAATTGATGAAATTTGAAACCGTATTAAATACTCACTGTTAAAAAAACATTATTAACTAAACGCAAAGCATATATTCATGTATCCTATAACATGAGAGAACTGTGGAAAATGTAAAAGTCAAAGAAATATTGTCATCGTTAAGAAAGAATAGTGTCTAAAACATTTCCTATGATGTTGAAACTCAACATTATTTCAACACTAAAAGCTATTGTTTCAATCATTGAGTCATTCTGAAGAATGTAGGGTCAGAGGCAGATAGAAGAGTAGCATACTGTTTTCTGGAAGGAGTAACAATTTAAAAAGTTATTTTTTCTCTTTTGTACAGATGAATGTCAGCGGCCGTACACCAAAGGAAACAAATAATTTGCTGCGTTTGTCACGTCGGTGTATATACATGCTGAAGGTTGGATTCAAAGAGAAAGTGTTTCCTAACGAGCTAAAGATAGAATCACTAACAGAGTTGACTCGAGTGCTAAATACAGTCGATGCACCGACGATAAACTGTGAAAACATTTGGAGTGCGTTGAGTGTTGTCAACCTACTGATGGATGTTTTAAGAAAAGAACAATTGTTGGCTTTTATACAACCCTTACAAACTCCTGTTTTAAAATGTGCCACATCTCCCAACAGACAGGTGAATCTTAACATGGGTTTTACTTTTGCATGAGATAATCGATAATGTACCTAGTTCGATAATCAATATTCAATAACATTTCAATAATTTGTAATGAATATCAAATTGCATGTTTACTGAGAGAAAAATTACGCTTGGCCAAAATGTGTCATTACTGCTATTAAGTTTATTGTTTTATAGTTCCAATGAAAATATTGTCTAGAAAGTGAGACTGTTATAGAGATAATTATGTCTGCTTTCTTGAAAACTGAATGAAGTTTCGAATAGTGTTTTGCCAATTGCCTGTGCAAACATGGTTTAATTATCCATCCATCCATCTCCATCTCCATCATCTGTTGTGTGTAATGGGTGGTACATTTTAATTCCAGGTTGCCAAGTGCACACATGTTGTAATAGTAAAAATTATGACAATGTTCTCAATCGAATTTGCTGGGGTAAATATCTTCTCGGAACACGATGAGCTGAAGACACTTTATAGCAACATTGGCGGAGTAAGTAAAGAAATAGTTGTAAAATATAGTAGCATGTAGCATATGGCTTGGGTTAGGTAAGTGAAAGTCTGTAAGGAATAGGCCAATTTACCGACTGGTCAATTTACTGGTCAAGTAAATTACCGTCCTTAATTGTAAAGTGATAATTTTTTAATTTTATACCATATAATTATTGTAATGACTCTTAAAGGCATTGGCATCTGAATTTGAGTGCTTACGAGCGTGCCGTGTACATGTCTGTCTCGTGAACACTCTTAAAGGCATTGGCATCTGAATTTGAGTGCTTACGAGCGTGCCGTGTATACATGTCCGTCTCGTGACACTCTTGAAGGGGAACTCTGACTTTGCTTTGGGTTGGGGTGGAGTTGGAGGCCACCTGAAAGACTCGCCATGTTAAAATCCAGTGGTGCAGACTAATATTATTTTGTTGTCAGTGTTCAATCAGGACAGCAAACTGTTGTGATCTCAAAACGACTACTCTTGTGGTTGCTAGGTGCACTTTGAGACAAAGTACCCTACTGTAAATAACTGCATCTTAGTACATATCAATCTATGCTTTCTTTCTCTTTAGGAATACTTATGTAGGTACCCTTTGTTTAACAATTTTCCCTATAGCTACAGTATTCACAATTTGGTCACTTTTTTGTATCATTATTAGACGTGAGAGGAATTCATTGCATTTTTTTAGTTTGTAGAGAAAATACTCTTCAAGAGTCACAGCAGTAGTGAAGACCTAAAACATCTTTAAAATTAGTGTAAGCTTTTGAAACTTCCCTACTTTAAATATTGGCATGATTAATTTGCCTGGTCACATAACTTGGTTCTACAAGTGCCACACAAACCACAAATATAAATTAAATGCATCTTAGTAAGAATGTTTTACTGTCACCTTGTACCTAAAATACTCGTCGTAAACTGACGTCTTGATGCTGAAAATTCCTTGCATTGTATGTAAATGACCTCATCCTCTTCACATTGGCTTGAAAACAGATTCCAGTCCTATGCTCTTTTCACCAGCTCATCTTCGACGGCCTTACCATGTACCAAGGTGAGTCGCCTTCAACACCGCAGCTCTATAGTACGCTGCTGTTGTTAGAGGCATGCAGCAAGAGCAAGCCAGGCTACATCCACACACACATGGCTTCACTCAGTAAGGTGATACAGATACTAGCAACCAAGCATCTTGATCCTGATGCTCTCAATGAAGAATTGACAAGTAAGACCTCCTCGGTGACTTATCAATCTGAATAATGATACAGCGTGTCTCCGTCATAGTATGGCGATATTTCCAATACAGTAAGGGTTTATAGAAATGAAGGAAAGTTAAAAAATTTGGTTTCAATGCTTTTCACACCGCCGTGTGGATGAATGTAAAGGTACAAATAGACTGCTTGTCATGGCTCCGATTTTCCCATGTTAAATGATGATTGTCATGCAAAAGGCAGAGCTTTGCCGGTTTTCCGCTAGGTAGGGTTTGTTACGGGGGCAGAAGTAGAGAGCATCTCTAGGCGGAACCAGACGGAACAAAATTTATTTAAGGTCTAGGATTGGGCCTTATGGCATAAATTATACACATAAATTATAAAGGTGATAATGATTTTCTAATTTAGTTGGAACGTTTTATATTGAGCAACTGTTTACTTTCCATGCATTATAACAACAAACTAAAGTAGGTGAAGAAAGTTTCACAGATTTAGTTCCAGATTTGAACCATAGATGGTGTTAGTTAAGGGGACAGGAACTTTTTTATCGACTGAAAAAACACTGAAAGTCATGACCGAATTTTGTGACGCCGTGACAAGCAGTCTATTTGTACCTTTACATACATTCAGATGGCGGTGGCTTTTAAATTACCTTGAGATTTTTAGTTAGTTGTGTTTCACTGTAATAAGTTACATTTCAATGTTTATTTCTTGAATGTTACTTGGCTCTGTTTAGAATGAGGTTCACAGGTAGTCTACAATATGCGTTGAGAAGCTGTCGAACGATTGTTATTCCTGTGACTAGATTTGTACATGTTTTATTGTTACAGCCACAAATGAATTGTTATGCATGTGCATGAAGCTGATCCGAGAGAAGGCTCCAGCCATTGGTCAAATGTTGAAACCACAGTTCATCGGCACCGTCTTAGGGGGACTTATAGAAAAGTCATCGGACTCGGTTATATTGGAACAATTATTGAAGGTAATATATCTTCATGTTTCTACGTTACCTAGGTAAGGTAGGAACAGGTTTTTTCTCCTCAATAAGTTGGTGAACGGGTGATGATATTTCCCTCATAAAAGTACTTGCTAGGCCTAGTCCAAATTTCCCATGTAAAGTTGATGTAAAACATCTCATCAAAATTTTGGTTATATTGTCCTTCCATATTAGGCCTACTTAGGACAAATCACAACCACCTTAGCCTCTAACTCAAACCATGCTCAAACTTATAATGTGAAATTTTACATTATGTGGATAAAACATGAGAAGGTAGCGAACAAGTCACATCAACATGCCTCTAACTTAAAGCCCTGTTACACTATCAACTTGTTGGCGCAACTTGTTGACGAGTCAACTTTCTGTGTGTGTCACCTCCATCAACTAACTGTTGACGGACATTTCGAACATTCTGTCGAAAGAACTGCCACTTCAAAACTGTTTCATACCAAAATAGATAGTAATTGCGTACATATCCCGTATCCAGCTGTGAATAACATTAAAATGTATTGGTAGATTGCTTTAAAAGAGTTAAGTGTCTTAGTTGCCATCCCAAAGCTTTTATGTTCATCTTGATTCTACGTGCGTATCTGATGAGCAAATCAGTACCACTCTAAGCGGCCTCGACTTTGTGTTCACTGCTGGCTCGCTTGGCTACCACACGAAGGGTCGCCGGTTCGAGTCTCGTTTGGGAAAACGTTTTTACCATTTTTTACTCACCCCATCATTATTGTTGTCTTATCTGTAACGGGTAAAATTTTTATAACTTTAAGTGTAAATTACTCGCATAAATAAGGCTTTCTTCACACAAAATTTGCTTTATAATAGCTTACACCTTGGATGGAACAACAACAACAACAACAACAACAACACACGATAATTGTTTTGTGAAGTGTCAAAAGACTTCCATAGTCAACGACACAATCTCTTCACCCCGCATTACGTCAGTATAAAAGTATACACTCAACGAAATGATCACGTGACAAAATATCAATCAGCCATTGGTTTTAACGTCGTCAACATCTGGTCAACATTTCTCAAAAGTTGAACTTGTTCAACTTCTTGTCAAAATATTGAGCCAACATATTTCAGTGTGTGACAGCAGCATCACATTTCCATGCTATCTACATCTGGTCAAAAAGTTGAGTCAACAAGTTGATAGTGTAATAGGACTTTTAGCTAACTTTACTCTACTCTACTCGGTCACAAAGTATGCAAACTTAAAATACTGAGACACCATAGGTCAACTTAAGAAATGACCAGAGCACTAGTATTTTTAGTAATTGTCATTTGATGACCTTGTCTATTTAGTGGTTGTTCTGTGTATTTTTAGTCTGTATATAAATTACCTTCTTTTTAAATCTAGCCTATAGATGGCGAGTGTAAAGCAATAAAATATATAAAATAAGTTATGTGAGTACGGCCACTCTGATTATTTGCGAAAGACGCTGTTATCGCAGTTTGCCGCTAGTGAAATGTAGCACCATTGTCTACCGCGCCGAACCCCAACATAAGCTATACCTACTACTTGTTGTCTACTACATTGTTGTCCTGAACAATTACGTACGCACAGATTCGATTACAGCTTCAGGCTAGGAGGACAATGTACTAGTCGACTAGTCACAGTTCCAACGTATCAAATCGATATCGAAATTTAATTTGATGTTAATAAAAGGTTGATGTCAAATAAATAAATAAATAAATAAATAAATAAATTTTATTTAGAGTCTGCCCACTCAGTTATATAACTGATTTTCAGTGGGGGACTTTAAATCAAAGCGACCAAGCCAACCCTGCAGGCCCCGACCAACCCAGTTAAATTATAACATTATTAGTCTGCTGACCATGGTTGACAAATGTTCAAGCTCTTTTAACAAGTTCAAATTCTGACTATTTTGTTATTAAAGTACACCCAATAAATCTGGTGTGCTTGTAAGAATGTAATATGCCCAAGTTACAAGTTAACATTCGTCTTTCAGATCGTCGAATGCTGGATGGAGGGTATCAGCTTGAGCTATTCAGTTATCACACTTGATGAGAGGGCAGCACTTCTCGTCAAACTTATGGAGAACATTCAAGAACGCTTCCCTGACCACGTTCAACTGAATGAAGGTCTCTTGCAAGTCGTGCATTTTGTCTACAGGTAATGCATATTATTGTTGAGAAGTGAGTTGAACAATCATGGGTACTGTTGTATCCAAAATAAGGAGTGAAACCTTTCATTATTAATTGCTTTATGCATCATTCCATCCAGAATAGAGCCCTCCTTGTTGGTGGAGGTGCCAGGATTATTGAAATCCTCTCTTTGGGTGGGGCTAGCCATGCCCTTTGAACCCCACGGTCACAAAATATAATATTCTATATCATGCTTCTTGAAGGCCATTGTCAATCAAAATGTTAATCGGAGCTCATGTTCTGTTTTGTATGGTGAGACGTAACACACAGACAGACGGATGTTTTATTTACGGACAATTTATTTATTTATGTACAAATTTTGCATATAGGGGATTTTTTATCCCTGATCATTTTGTCGCTAATATAAATTATTTAAAAATGATTGTGTCGATGCTTAAAGGTAAGGTACAGCCAGGGTCATATATAAATCAAGAGGTCTGAAAGATACCTCTTTCACCGACATCTCGTGGTCAACTCTTGGTGCCATTATTTATATTGCCCTGTGAACTGCATTATCGATCGACGGAAGCCCCTAGACTATTTGATCATGATTTGATGTTATTAATATTAATTAGGAGGCTTTGAAAGACTCTTGGTCAACAAAATAGTCAATATCTAGAAGGCAGTCAGAAGTGAAATAAAGTTTATCAAAACAAAAGCATAAAACAAACTTTGGTGGTTTGCAAATAAGACTTGACAGCCAAGATAGAATTATTCGAAATTAATTAGAAACTAAGGCAAATATAAGAACTAAGGCATAGTCTTAATGCTATGCCTAGGCCAAGGTATCGATATATAATGCTCTCTTTACGTTCCATATTATATTTCTTCTAGGCTTGATAGTTTCTCTGGTGAATAGAGAATTTTCCTTTGACATTTTAGCAGCCATGTTTCTTATTTATGTCGATAATGCAGTTCACAGGGCGATATAAATAATGACACCAAGAGTTGACCACGCGATGTCGGTGAAAGAGGTATCTTTAAGACCTCTTGATTTATATATGACCCTGGCTGTACCAGTAAACTTCCTTGGAGTGTGATCTTGTTGTACCTTAAGTACAGACAAAAGACAAAGTTTTCTTCCCACAAAAGTATCTGAAGGACTGTTAACTGCACTAAAAACATTAGCGCTGTGAAAAGTATTTGGGGTACAGCCAACGTTGTTCGGCAATAAAAAGTGAATGCTAAAAAATGTGTATCCAACGTTCTTCCAGCCGAGGTAAAAATTGTATTGTTGTAAACGAATATTTTGGTGGTCCATCAACATGTTTTTACTTTTAAATGTTTTGGGATGAAATGGTACATCCAACGTTCTTCCGGCCCACGGTTCAAGACTTGTCAACATAGATAGCATCATTGATATGCTTCATCATTCATTTTCACATTGAATGCCTCTTTGAGGTAGATGCTATGGACATGAACAGGGGGAATAGAGAGGTGGAGAGAATATACAGTAGTCGCTTGATAATTCAAAGTCGAGGGGACCCTCCCTGATGCTTTACATGAAACTACTGACGATAAGGATGCATACGCTTGGTATCCAAATAGATAGGCCCAATAGAAAGATGGATATAATAACAAAATACCACATTAGTGGCAATATATGTACGTTTCTATTCTGGAACACTGGTAGTATCACCAAAGATAAGTAATATTGAAATGAAGAAGATAGTAGCTGATCGAAAAGTGGACACATTTGCAATAACTGAAACAGGTGCTGTATTGCCAAAGATTAGAAGAATGATGAAGGTTATGCAAGGATACACCATGTACAGCCGGGGTCATATATAAATCAAGAGGTCTGAAAGACACCTCTTTCACCGACATCTCGTGGTCAACTCTTGGTGCCATTATTTATATCGCCCTGTGAACTGCATTATCGATCGATGGAAGCCCCCTAGACTATTTGATGTTACATATTAATATTTTTTAGGAGGCTTTGAAAGACTCTTGGTCAACAAAATAGTCAATATCTAGAAGGTCAGAAGTGAAATACAATTTTATCAAAACAAAAGCATAAAACAAACTTAAGTGGTTTGCAAATAAGACTTGACAGTCAAGATAGAATTATTCGAAATTAATTAGAAACTAAGGCAAATATAAGATCTAAGGCATAGTCTTAATGCTATGCCTAGGCCAAGGTATCGATATATAATGCTCTCTTTACGTTCCATATTATATTTCTTCTAGGCTTGATAGTTTCTCTGGTGAATAGAGAATTGTCCTTTGACATTATCAGCCATGTTTCTTATTTATGTCGACCACCGCCTGCTCGAATGGGATGAACCCAAATAGACTGCCTGTTTTGTGAGTCATTTTCCCATGTTAAATAATTGACCAAGAAAAAGACAGAGCTTTGTAAGAATTCCGCAAGAAAGCGCCAGCTACGGCGCCTTTTTGCGTCAAACAATTTGAAGTTACAAAGAAGCTCTAACTTAAAACCTTTATCTAAGATCTCTGGTTGTAACTGTTTGTGTGTGTGTGACTGTGTGTCGGTAACAAAACCTGTCATGTTTCTTCATATACTCAACAGAGCGTGCTAGTTACGGCGCAAAAATCTTCTTTCATCGACTGTGATTAGGACCGAAATGTTGGCTCACAAAACAGGCAGTCTATTTGGGTTCATCCCATTCGAGCAGGCGGTGTGCAGTTCACAGGGCGATATAAATAATGGCACCAAGAGTTGACCACGAGATGTCGGTGAAAGAGGTATCTTTCAGACCTCTTGATTTATATATGACCCTGGCTGTACAAACTGAAAAGGCAAAAAAAGAATCTCTTCAGGCATCCTAGTTGGTGTCAGGGAGAGCATCACTAGCCGTTTTAAAGAAATACAAAATGAAGGAAAGTGACAAAATCGAGATGTACAAATGGAGTTGTGGAAAATGTCACCAAGACAAAATTAGTTGAAACCCAGCCAGGAATTATTATTATTTTATTTCCAATATGTAAAATACATTTTGACAACATAGACCCTATACATTGCTGGAAGCAAGACTAGAGCAAGGCCCCATAGGCCATGCCCATAAGTAACACACAGTGGCTTGCCACCAGTCATAAACTAACTACTATCTAAAACAACATTTTTTGTAAACTAATTAAACACTGGTACATTCATTTCTTGATTTGGTTAGTCGGGAAACACTCCCGTAGTTGTAATTGTTATTATTTACTTCAATTCAGAAATTCCATTCAGATGTATAATGCAACTACAATTCTTGGATTAAAATGTACCCGTCCTGATGGTCTAGTGGTTAAGACACCTGCCTGGAATGCGGGAGACCCGTGGTTCGAATCCCGGTTGGGACGGACTTTTTAATTTCTGAATTGTAGTAAATAATTATTGGTACATACATTCATTAAATTAGAAACAGTAATATTTCATAATAATATTCCTGAGGAGAGTGGGCAAGACGAGAAAAGACGGAATAAGGAACACGGACATTAGAGAAATGCTGGGTGTAGAGAAGTTAAGTGACAGGACAGGACACGGTTGTAAAGGTATGGACATATGAAACGAATGATGGAAAATAGGATGCCCAAGAAAATGTATGGCAGAAGGATTGAAGAAGGAAGAAGAAGACTGGGTAAACCAAGGAAGAGATGGAAGGACACCATAGCAGGAGACTTGGAGGCAAGAGGAGAAAGCTGGGAGGATAGAAAGAAGTGGAAAATTTTTGTTGTTAAACCCAAGCTGATCCTGCCAGAAGCAGGAAACGGCAATGGATAATGAATGATGATGAATATTACATAACATTATTAATATTACCAAAACAGGCTAGTTTTAACACGTAGTATAAACCGACAAAATGCCAGAGAGCATGAACAGAAATGAGAGGGAGGCATATCTCTACTGGACGGCTAGACGCATGATGACTATAAAGTAGATGCGGGCATAAGAAAACAACAACAACTAAACTATTTGGTATTAACAAAATTAAATTACAGTACTTCATATCATTATTCATTATCAACGTTAAAAACCAACAAACTAAACTTCCTTGCTCTCTTTTAAAACGCATTTTACCTGTGCCTGAAATTGTTTAATATCGCTCAGTTGTTGTATGGATGGAACTAGAGCATTGTGAAATATAACAATAAAACTTAATTATTTGACTTGGTTAACATAGACAGCAGAGCAATGTACATACTTTAATTGGGGATTTTAACGCACCAAACATACTGTGAAATTACAAACGACTCATGTAGGATCCATCTTGGAGGAATATGTAGACAGCAATCCACTAATATTGATACATGCAGAACACTTCCATACAAAGTAGATCTATGAAGGAGATGCAACCTAGTTTTTACTTTTTAGACATTACAACCTACTAGAGGAGGTAAAACAAGAACATCTTGCATGGTTGGGATAATGGTAGGCCTACATACATTTCTCAACATTAAATAATACTAAGAAGAGACAATACAGGAGAAAAAGATGCACAACAATAATATACAATACAGGAGAAATACATGGTGACAAGAGGATGGCAGAACTATTATGGGAATCCCAATCTAAACAAGCAAAATCAAAGAAAGCTAAGCACATCAAAGTAGAGTTTAAACAAAATGTGGATGATATAATAGAAAAAGGCCCATACATTTCACGTATCATATTGAGCATATTGGAACTTGGAAGAAGCACCAGAAGTTGACTTCAAATTTCTAAATATCCATATACCGGTATCCATTTTACTATCTTGGACCTTTCCCACCTCTTCCGAGAGAGCGGGGGTGTCGGGATTATTGGTGTCAACATTTTTTTTGACAATCTGTTGGTTAAGTTGCTTCCAGTTCCCTCCCTATTTTGTGCACTGCATATTTGTGTTTGTTATCCAGTATATATATTATTTTCTCTCATATCAGATCCTGTTTTTATAGAATTTAATTTATGTAACTCTGTACTGTAACTTCAATTGATTTCTTTTCTTTTGTTAATTTCAGCCATGAAAACTTTCAAAATACTGACCTAATCATGTTATTGATGCCAGCATTCCATCAAGGTCTGAGCTTCCCAAACCCAAACATCAGGGCCTTGTATACAAACACTTTCCACTTGTTTATGGCGAAGGATCTGCCAGGACGGCTAGTTCATATCTGTTGTTCAGAGAATTGGGAGGAAATGCAGACTCACTTTTGGATCAAGACATGCATCGAGTTGCTGTTTAAGACTGCTAATCCTTGTAAGACATTGATAGATTCAAAGGTTCTGTACCTACTTAATATTTCATTATAAGTTATCTCATTGTGTAATACAAGAGTTTCAGAAGGCTGTGAACACAGTAAACAAGATTAATATTTTGAAACGTTTGGGCTGTGCAGGCAAAGCATCTTTTCGCAGGTCGTACCACCGAATTACTGGCCCTAAATGTTACAAATCATCAATGTAGTACACCGTGATGAATGACTCCCTCCACGTAGTTCTCTGGGCACAGCATTGTGCGACATTGGCCCTTTGGCATAGCCCTTTAACTTGATTTTACAAGGTCCCAGTTTTTTAGTTTCATTGCTAAAAGCTTCTTCTTCGTTCTTAATCTTAATCTTGATAATTCTTAATCGTGTCCTTTCCAATACGATGTTAAGTCATGTCAGATCCCATACTCAGTCGATTTGCACAGCGGAATTTAATGCAGCTTTGAGGAATTTTTAGTAAATTTATGTCAAATAGCTGTTAGTAACATTTGTTTAGATGGAACCATGACATTATTTTGGCTGTGACACCATGGACTTAAAATAGTAACTGGCCATGGTGACACCATCTGAAACTCTTGTATAATATTATATAATATGTACAAATAAAACTTGTAGTGTAAAACTTCGTGTACATGATAGGAATTATTATAGTTTGTTGTAAGTTAAACAGTATCAACTGCACTCTTTGGGTTATAGACTTGCAAGAATAATTAAACACATAAAGTTCTAAAAACCAACGTCTCCTGTTGATGTGACGAGAGGCTATTGTGGACCCCAAAACATATTTTCCAAAATACTATGTATAAAAAAAGTACTTAGTTGTGATGTAAGATTTTCAGTCTACATCGAATGAAATGCCCAGAACTTTTAAACTTATTTTTGGGTGGCGGCTTTCAATTTAATTTCAATTTATTTTGGACAACAACAAATAACAATAGTTACAGGTTTCAACAGTTTTCACCGTGTAGTCCATTTTAGTTGTACACAATTATTAAACTTAATGAAGTTTACACAATAGTATATGTATAAATACTATACATACAGTACATCTACTAATAACAAAATACACTACTAATAATACAAAATACACTACACTAACAAATAAACATCTTTCATTACATTGTCTCTCATATTAGGTAATATAAAGGCTAACTACCAAAAGCCAATGATACAGTGCAAGTTTACAATATTACATTGTTAATTAACTTGGATAAAGAGAAATGAATAAGAACATTAATTTCCAAATTTCAAATATTGTAACATTTAACAACCAACTGATTGAAAATTATGGTAGGTCAGTTGATGTGATAAAGTCATTTACACTGTAGTAAGCTTTTTGTAATAAAAATTTTGTCAGCTCATTTTTAAATTTAATGTATTGAGGTATATCTTTGATTTCTTTTGGAACAAGGTTGTAGAGAATTTTATTTATATAATCAGAGTTTTTCTGGCCAAGGTTTGTAGAACATTGGCTAAGATGGAGATCATGTTTTTGCCTTGTGTTGTGAGTATGTACATTCGCATTAACTGCAAGGATTTGGATGTTTTTCTTAATGCTTAAGACTGATTTAAGAATGTAAAGACATGGAACTGTAAGAATGTTCAGAGCAATAAAGTAAGGTTTACAATGCTCCATTTGCCCAAGGGAATATAATGCTCTAATTGCTCGTTTTTGTACAATGAAAACTTTATCAATGTGAGTTGACATTCCCCAAAATTCTATCCCATATCTTAGATGTGATTCAAATAGAGAAAAGTAGCATACTTTAGCAGTTGATACATTGCTTATATGTTTGATGCTTTTAATTGCAAAACAAGCAGAGCTGAGTTTTTTTATCAGTATCTTAATGTGAGCATGCCATGTTAAGTTTTTATCTATTGTTAGACCTAGAAAGTTTGTTTGTTCAACTGAGTTTACAACTGATTTGTCATTTGAATTTGCTAGGCAATGTATGAAGTTTAGTGATTTCTTTTTTTGAATTGAATGGAACTGGATAAAGTTAGTTTTTAGAGAATTAAGCAATAGTTTGTTCATTGTAAACCATTCAATAGACTCAGTAAGTCTTTTTTCTCCCTTTTCTTTGAGTAAAACTGTATTCGCAGCCGTTACGCTAGTAGTAAAGTCATCAGCAAACAACTCGGCATCATCAATATTGTCAGGTAGGTCGTTAATAGAGATAATGAAGAATAGGGGCCCAAGGATCGATCCTTGTGGAACTCCACAAATAACCTTTTCAAATTCTGATTTAATGTTTGTAAATTTGTTGTTCTTAAGATCAGTCAGTACTACGCATTGTAGTCGGTCGGTCAGGTAAGATGTTAATAGTTTCAATGCATTCCCACGTATACCATAGTACTCTAACTTGTCCAGCAGTATTTTGTGATCAACACAATCAAACGCTTTTTTAGATCACAAAATATGCCCAATGTTGGTATGTTTGAGTCGACTGCTTCAACAATAGTTTTTAGAAATCTACTAATTGTGTCACTTGTTGATTTGCCTCGTCTAAAGCCATTTTGTCTCTCTGTTATGATATTATTTTCATCGAAGAATGCGATCATTCGATTGAATATCAAAGTTTCTAATATTTTTGAGGCAGCTGGAAGGATGGATATAGGTCTATAGTTACTTGCAATGAGTTTACTTCCTTTTTTAAATATTGGTATAATTTTGGATATTTTTAATGCCTTGGGAAAGACACCATCTTCAAAGCAAGTATTGAAAATGTCGGATAAAGGTTCAGCTAGTTCATTTATACATTTTTTTATAACTATAATCGACAAATCATCAATACCTGCAGAGTGCTTTGGCTTTAATTTAAGTACAATATCTTTTATTTCTTTAGGGTTTGTTTCATACAAATATAGGGAGTTAATTGGGCTTTTGTTTGACTTTGATAAGTAAGTTTGGAAATTATGATTTGGATTATTTGGATAATTTCTGGTACTTATATTATTTGTCAGGTAAGATGCTTCACTCGTAAAATATTTATTCAATGTTGTGGCTACTACGTTGGGATCTTTAATTAATGTATTATTGTTGAGAAGAGTTATATTATCATTAGGCTTTTTTGGCTTACGATTTATTTCTTCATTTATTATTTTCCAAATTGATTTTGACTTATTGTCTGAAGTTGATATGGTTTCTCTTATTTGGTTACTTTTTGCATTTTTAAGAACTCTTTTGTAAATTTTTAAATATGATTTTATATATGTTTTTAGGAATGGCACATTTGGGAACTGTGAGTTAATGTATAAAAGGCTCCTTTTATTAGCACTTGAGACTTTAATACCGTTAGTTATCCAATTTTGCAATTTGTAGGATGGTTTATTTTGTATTTGTTTTAGTGGGCAATTTTTATTAAAATAGTAAAGTAATTTATTTGAAAATGCATCATATTTATCATCTGCTGTCTCTGAAACTGTTACACATTCCCAATTTTCTCCTTCTAAGCTTTCAGCTAGATTATTTAAAGAGTTCTCATTTACAACACGTATAATTTTGGTTGGTATAGGTAGCTGATAATAATTATACTGTATTGCAATTTCTTGGGCATAGTGGTCAGCAATTCCAAAGTCAATTACTCGGGAGTTGAATGGTAATGTAGTGTCAGTTGCTATATTATCAATGATCGTTGAAGTTTGCCACCGTGGATCAATTCTAGTTGTATCTTTTATGGTGAGCATCATGTTATAAGAGTCAAGAAGATTAGCTAGCATTTCTTTATTAGGGTCTTACTATCAGCTGAGACATTCACATTGAAGTCTCCTAGTACTACTAATTGTTTATTTGTTTTTTGTAATTTAGTTAAAATACGTTCAGTTTTATCTAAAAAGTGTTGAATTTGTCCAGTTGGGGATCTGTAGATGGCTACTACCATAATATTACATGTTTTGCATTTATTTAATTGTATTTTTAGTTCAATACAAGCACATTCAAAATCAAGTTCAGTACTGTGTTGAGTGATACTTGATTTAGATACAGCATATTGAATCCATTTATGGCTAACAAAGATTGCTACTCCCCCGTGCTTATGAGTTTTTCTACAGTAACAAGAAACCAAGGTATAATTTTCAATTGTAATACTAGTTATTTCATCATTTGTTTTCCAGTGTTCTGATATACATATTATGTCAATAGGTTCATTCTTTTTATGTTGAGTATCTAGAATTATATTTAACTCTCTAATTTTTGATTGTGTAAGACCTTGGATATTTTGGTGTACTATTCGCATAATGTTTTCTTTATGTTTAATTTTACTTTCATATTTTGTCTTTACCATCTCCTCTAATTCTAAGTGTTTTTTAATGGTTGCTGGACTAACCGAAAAGGATCTTCATAAACTCTATCTTCCTCTAACTCTACTATCTCTGCATTCCACCTGTCTATGACCTCTTTTAATCCTTTTTGAGCCAGTTTACTATCACTACAAACGGCGTTCTCATCAAACCCTAAAAACATACTACTATCACCTTCCAGATACTCATTTGAGTCTTCTAAAGAAACTTCCTTAATTTGGGATTCATCCGGCATTTGGTCTCTTCCAGAACTGCTAGTAGTATCTGTGTTTTCTGTAGGCGATTCCTTACTGGCGGAATGGGCTGCATCCTTGTTTGCTGATACTGGGTCTGCAATGGCTTCCTCTTGAGTAGCGGGTACATGGGCAGTGTCGTGAATTTCTTGTAGGCAGCTTCGGGCCTCTTGTGGCATTTGATCTCTTCCAGAACTGCTAGTAGTCTCTGCGTTTACTGTAGTCGATTCCTGATTGGCGGAATAGGCTGCATCCTTGTTTGTTGATACTGGGTCTGCAAAGGGCGGCTTCCTCTTGAGTAGCGGGTACATGGGCAGTGTCGTGAATTTCTTGTAGGCAGCTTCGGGCCTCTTGTGGGACCATTGGCTTGAGGCAGGGGGTATGGTCCAACTCGCTGATTGGTGTGTCCATGACATTTGTTACCATAATCATAGGCCTGTTTGCCCGGAGTACAGAAGAAAGGTCCTCTTTGTTAGACCTATACCTTTCTCTGATAGAGCAAATCTCATCAGCTATAATCTTGGCAAATAGTTGTTTACCCGCAAGGTTTAGATGTAAACCATGTTTGGTAAAATGCTCTCTTCTGAATGGTTTCACAGAAAGAACAGTAACTCCTAATGTATTTTGTAGGAGATAATTTATATGATGATTTACTTTGGAGATTGAGTCATTTATTTTGTCCAATTCAGTTTTGTTTGACAAGTCGAAACGGGGCAGTACTTCGGATACTATTACTTTAGGCAAGCAGCTGTATTGACTATGACGTAATTTAATGAGAGCGTCACGTATGTTATTTTGGTTTATACCAATGTCATTAGTTCCTGCTATTATTATTAGCGTATCAGTTCCGTTAAGTGTTTGAAGGTTATTTATTATTTATTATTATATTATTTATTGTGACATTTAAGAAACAATGCTAATACTTTCCTTTGACTCCGCAATGACCTATTAGTATTGACCTTTTAAAATGTGAGTTAAAAGTTGGTGTTTGCCACCCCTAAAGTGAGTTTTTTCACATAATTTAGACAGAGGAAAAAATTCGTAATGAACTCAATTATCAATATTTTCCTGTGATGTAAATGTTTATTTGCACACAAAACATGGTTTATTTTTTATTTATAATGCCATAATGAATAATTGACAACAATAGATGCATACAACAATATAAAAACAATTTTATAATTTAGGTTAAAATACTGAACATTACATTTTTTAAATCAAGTCAATGTTGATTTTAACCCGAGAGTAGTCGCGCCCCTGTTTGTAACGTTAGTAGTCGCGCCCGGTCCTTTAGACCGCATTATTTATTATGGGCTAATAATGTTAGGATGACGTTTTCATTACCAATATAAGATAATTTATCATATATGTGACAGCATACATGGTTATATTAATCAATTATCAATCAATAATCAATCAATATTCAATCAAACACAGAATGGTATAAAAATATGTTTTGAAACACCCTGTAGTTCGAATTATTAGTAAACCAAGACAGTAATATTATGCCAACACTGTATGTTGAAGAATAATCAACCTTCAATAACAAAATACATGTCTCATAATAGTGATTGAGTATGCATATTTTTGCCTCCCTTAGTAGTCGCGCAGCGGTCCAAAAGACCAAGCAACCGAACAGGACCTCTTATCTTAGATGAAGTTCTGCAGAACACTGAATCGCGTATTGCACATTGGCTTCACAAATCTATTTTGGGAAGGTAGGCGGAACTAGACAAGCCACGCATGCGCGCTGTACAAATACCAACTGTTGAAAAAAAAAGTCGGTCTAAAAGACCACACGCGACTACTCTCGGGTTAAGGTAAAAACAATGTAAAATCAGAAAATTATTGCAATAATAAAAGAAATACAACAATGGATATTGTCTCCGCCGCGCCACAGCTACCGAAAATACTTACCGTATTGCTGCCTACTAGCACGCACCACATTCGCCGTCGCACGCACTGGCAACGCTCGTTTTCATATAAACACGATAAAACAGAACAAATCTCGTCCGAATTTTCCACCAAATAGTTATGTTGTCAATAGGTAGCCCTACTGCATGGCCGAACACCAACTCGATGCACCCATGCCTTGAATTACTGTGCAATCCAAAAACTTCAAAATGTACATACATATATGGCTTCAGGGTTGCCGTTTTTACGGATTTTATTCGTTTTTATGGATTTTATTCGTTTTAACGGATTTTGAGAGTGCAAAACGGATCAACGGATTTTTATTCCAATTTACAGGAAAAAAATAGCTTTGTTTTACGCCGTTTTTAACTTGGGGGTCAAAAAAATTTAGAGATCAATGCGATATCGATAAGTGGGAATATTTTCGATGTATAAATATCAAAATTTACACCAAAAATTCAAAATTTCGGAATTTTGGTGGAGGTGCCGGGTAGGTAGTCTAAATTAAATTAACCTGGCTGGTGCATATGGTGGAGGTGCCGGGTCATAAAACGCGGTTATGAGATCGTAAACATCGTTAAAAATGCATTTATGGTGATACCTTATCAACCCT
This sequence comes from Sweltsa coloradensis, assembly GCA_024449915.1. Classification (NCBI taxonomy): domain Eukaryota; kingdom Metazoa; phylum Arthropoda; class Insecta; order Plecoptera; family Chloroperlidae; genus Sweltsa; species Sweltsa coloradensis. The sequence continues at coordinate 22,020 of JAMZAV010001774.1, forward strand.
ATTTGGCCTCAAATAATTAACTAGGAAAACGCTTAAGTCCCGCCGCGTTGTTGGATGAGCGTAATTGGTGCATTGAGCTGCCATGTGTTATGCGGATTTTCTGTTGTTCTGTGGAAAAATCATTACTTAGTTGAATTTTTTTTAATTAAATTAAATTAAATAAAAAATTAACTTTAATTTTTTAATTTTTTAAAAATTAATTGAAATTGTTAAAAAAAGAAAAAAATAGTAAAATTGCGATTTTTATAAGAAATAACTTCTCGATTGCGCTCAAATTTAACACTTATCTATTAATTCATAAAATAAGGGTTCTGTGAAAAAATCATTACAATCGGATAAAGCATGTAGGTGTTATAAGTCAAACAATTGTTAAAAAAAAAGAAAAAACCCGTAAAATTTCGATTTTTATGATAAATATTTTTTCAATTGCGCTCAAATTTCACACGAATATCTTAAGAGGGAGGGATAGTAGCGAAATTAAAATCACGCGAAATAACAGTTTTTTCGTGATATCTCGAGAACGATGCAAAATATCTAAAAACTGATTGCAGACAGCCCTGTGGTTTTGTTAGAGCGATATAATGCAAGAAAAAGTATTCAAATATAACTAGGAAAACGCTTTAGTCCCGCCGCGTTGTTGGATGAGCGTAATCGGTGCATTGAGCTGCCATGTGTTATGCGGATTTTCTGTTGTTCTGTGAAAAAATCAGAACTTTGTTGAAATTTTTTTTAAAATTAAATCAAATTAAATAAAAAATTAACTTAATTTTTTTAAATTAATTGTAATTTAAGAAAAGGAAAAAATCGTAATATTGAAATTTTCATAAGAAATAATTATTCGATTGCGCACAAATTTTACACGAATATATTAATTCTTAAAATTAAGGTTCTGTGAAAAAATCATTAAAATCGGATAAAGCATGTAGGTGTTATAAGCCGAAGAAATTTAAAAAAATTGAAAAAAATCGTAAAATTGCGATTTTCATAAGAAATAATTTTTCGATTGCGCTCAAAAAGGTGGCAGTTCTTAGTTCAGAGATTTCGAAGGCATCCATAAAATTTCATCGCAATCGGAGTATCGGTTTAGCCGGAATCGTGTTAACAGACAGACAAAAATACAAAAAAAAGAAAGAAAGAAAAAAAAAACATTCCGGATTTTTTTCTCCAGTGTAGTGAAATGGAATCTTCGCTTCGCTCGCTACGCTCATCCAATAATTGGTGCGGTTTGTATAAGATATGCATTTAATTAATTAAATATATCAAATAAAAAACTTAATTACCATCACATTACAATATGTTTTCGTACAGGCTATAGTTCTCCCAAAACCACAGGGCTGTCTGCAATCAGTTTTTTAGATATTTTGCATCGTTCTCGAGATATCACTAAAAAAACTGTAATTTCGTGTGGTTTTAATTTCGCGAGTATCCCATCCTCTTAATTCATAAAATAAAGGTTCTGAGCAAAAATCATTAAAATCGGATAAAGCATGTAGGTGTTATAAGTCGAAGAAATTTTTTAAAAATAAAAAAAAATCGTAAAATTGCGATTTTCATGAGAAATATTTTTCCGATTACGCCAAAAAACGTGGCAGTTCTAAGTTCAGAGATTTCGAAGGCCTCCAGAAAATTTCATCTCAATTGGAGTATCGGTTTAGCCGGAATCGTGCGGACAAACAGACAAAAATACAGAAAGAAAGAAAAAAAAACATTCCGGATTTTTTTCTCCAGTGTAGTGAAATGGAATCTTCGCTTCGCTCGCTACGCTCATCCAAAAATAGGCCTACCGTACTCTTTAAAACAAATTATATTTTCAATTTTTTTTACAATTACATTATGATATAGTATCGATATCATATTGAAATTGGTACATTTAGGCATTAAAAGGATTTTAAAGGATTTGGGTGTTTCATTTAAGGATTTGATTTTTGATGTGCTCAAATAGGATTTTTATTTTTTCTTGGTGGCAACCCTGAAAGGGAATACTCTGGCAGGCCACTCAGGTGGGCACGTATATAAACGGCCATACTTTTCAACAGGTTAAGTTCCAATTAATGCAACGAGATTGTAAAAATTAAGTAGTTTTGTAAGTGGATTTGGAGCTTTGAGTGAAGGAACATGTGAATATTGTGTTTCACATCATTGGGTGGGTATTTTCCGAGTCCAGACACATATGTACATGTGTATTCTGTGTAACTGTTTATATATTGCAATTTGCAACCACCACCTACCCTTGTGAAAATAGAACTGAAGATCATAATCTTTTCAGACACACCACTCTGTGCGTCGGACGTCTCTCGCTTGCTGCCTAAGATCCCGTTTGGTACAGGTGTCACGGATTCATGCGCTACGGAACAGTCCGTCGACGTCGGGGTCACGAATGAAACTAGTGAGCGATGTGATTTCTCAGAAGACGATGTAAGTAAAATAATTTGCTAGTACAATGTACATGATAGAAATTGTAAATTTGGTTTTCAAGAAAACAGTTCCCTTGATAGGAAACTGTCAACAATTAAACTACATTCTAGAAAAAGCAAATGCTAAAAATGGTTACCCTCATCGAAATCCCAAAACTCTTTTATAGTACTTCGCAAAAACTCTTGGTCTGAATCATGGTGGTATATATCTTTAGGTGATTTCACTGCCAGAATTCTGTGGTCGCTTAATGCACGCAGTGCAGGCGGTCGCCGACAGAATGCGCGACGTGTCAGGTGGTAGTCACGTGACATAGAACTTACAAGATGGTGGCCTTGGGGACCAATCAGATGGCTCGAATTCGGAAATTCGAATGTTCCGCCTACGGATCTGAATGCACGGCCTTCAATAAAGTGCATACACACCGCCATCTCTCGAGGTATTAGAGTCGATAAAGAAGTTTGGGAAAAACTTCTGTATCGACTTTCTCGTCACGTGACTACCACCTGACACGTCGCGATCCTGGCGGATTCCGTCTGAACTGCGTGCATTAAGCGACCACAAAAATAGCATTGCTGGATACGCAAGTGAAATCACCTAAAGATATATACCCCCATGGTCTTAATTACCGTGCCGTAGGAAGGTATTGAACAGGCAACCTTCCAAATCAGAGTCTCGTGCATTACGCATGAGGCATGACTCATGAGCTATTTCTGTTGGTAATTTGGTATTATTAAGTTTAAAACATAATTATTATTTAAACTAGGAAAACGCTTAAGTCCCGCCGCGTTGTTGGATGAGCGTAATTGGTGAACTGAGCTGCCATGTGTTTTGCGGATTTTCTGTTGTTCTGTGAAAAAATCAGAACTTTGTTGAAATTTTTTTTAAATTAAATAAAATTAAATAAAAAATTAACTTATTTTTTTTAATTAATCGTAATTTTAAAAAAGGAAAAAAATCGTAATATTGAAATTTTCATAAGAAATAATTATTCGATTACGCACAAATTTTACACGAATATATATCAATTCATAAAATTAAGGTTCTGTGAAAAAATCATTACAATCGGATAAAGCATGTAGGAGTTATAAGTCGAAGAAATTTTTTAAAAATCGAAAAAAATCGTAAAATTGCGATTTTCATGAGAAATAATTTTTCGATTGCGCTCAAAAACGTGGCAGTTCTTAGTTCAGAGATTTCAAAGGCCTCCATAAAATTTCATCGCAATCGGAGTATCGGTTTAGCCGGAACCGTGTTAACAGACAGACAAAAATACAGAAAGAAAAAAAAAAAAAAAACATTCCGGATTTTTTTCTCCAGTGTAGTGAAATGGAATCTTCGCTTTGCTCATCCAATTATTTTATTTGAATTCATTTACTAGACCTACTGCTAGCTAACTTAAATTTGTTTCAATATCTTAGCATAGCAAAGCTTAAGCTTTCTGGATCTATGGTTTAATGTATCTTTACGGTAAATATCACGCACAGTATTTTAAAGAAAATTTATTTTATTCCCAACGTTTCAGAAACCTAATTTTCTGAAACGTTGGGAATAAAATAAATTTTCTATAAAATACTGTGCGTGATATTTACCGTAAAGATACATTAAACCATAGATCCAGAAAGCTTAAGCTATATATATATATATATATATATATATATATATATTAGTACTTTAGACAGAAATTGAAAAAGTGACTACACCGGGGTTTGATCCCGGGACCTTAGCTTACCGGGCTATGCTCTTACCAACTGAGCTATGCGGCCATATATATATATATATATATATAGATATATATATCGCTACTCTTTATTCCAACATCAATTTAGTTGGGTAAAGGGGTGTTTCCACCATTGATCTTGGGCATCCCAGGAGTCAGTATCAGTCTGCCAAGCTCGACACATCATCTTCATCATCTTCGTGTATTTCTTTCTCTTGTCCTCACTCCACTTTTTCCTGTCTTCCCACCATCTCTCTCGTTCTCCCACCACTGTCCAACAATCAATCCTCTCCTCTCGACTCCACATCTGCTTGTACCTGGTCCTGCCATCTATCCCTAGGTCTTCCCACTCTTATTCTCTTATTCACTAATTCAAATGCCTGTCTTGGGATCCTATTCTTCTCCTTTCTTCTCATGTGTCATGTGTCGGTCCTTGCCCATCTTGAACTTGAGGCTCTCAACTCCCACTTTCTTCCGTATCACACTACTTCGTACCTTGTCCATCTTAGTGACACCTGCCACACTGCGGATGAATTTCATCTCAGCTGCCTGTACTGCACTTTCTTCTTTCCATCTCATTGGCTATGTTACAGGCTATGTTACTATGTTAAGATTGGTAGGTAATATGGTTTATTCAGCAGCATTTTGTATTTTTAGGGAACTGCTCATTCCAAACCAGCTTTCTGATCTTCTGGTAAAACTTTTCTGTCAGCAGCTCTCGCCACTTTACCTCAGTCCATATTTCTTTGCTTCATTTGTCACCATACTTCCTAGATATTGGAATTCTTCATTTTCCTGCAGTTCTACTCCCCTCCCTCTGTGTAATCCTATTTCTATGTCTTGGAGACTTTTTCTCTCTTTGCATCACTAATGTCTCGCTCTTCACAATGCTAATCTTCATACCGAATTCATCTGTCAACTCATTCCACTTATCCACCTTCCGCTGCACTTCTTCAGCACTGTCTCCCAATTCCACAATGTCATCCGCGCGCTTCTTCCTCTCTTGGGTCCACCCTTTACAGCATCTTGTCCGTTACTACGTCGAATAGTATTGGTGATAGTACACTCTCTTGCCGTAGTCCTATGTCGATTATGAACTTAGGCCATTGCTTGTTTTGGCCCTTATTTCGCATCTCTCGTACATACTCTTTATTCTCTTTACTAGAGTTTTCGTGATCCCTTTCCGTTGCAGGCATGACCAAACTTTCTCCCTTGGCAGGTGATCATATGCCTTTTCCAAATAAACATAAAAATTAGTCATCATCATTAAATAAATAAATAAATTGTATTTAGAGTCTACCCACTCAGTTATATAACTGATTTTCAGTGGGGGACAGTAAATCAAAGCGACCAAGCCAACCCTGTAGGCCCCGACGCAATCGACAAGTGAGCGATAACCAACCAAAGATCGATATTTGTAATAGGAAATATAGCAATCGGTGGTATGGACAGTGCGAACACCCGCGGATCCACGCCAGAATCAACAAGGCCGATTCAGAATAACTCTGAATTTATTATGTGCTTCGTTGCTTGGACGGCTCCAAAGTCACCGTTTACAAACTCCTAAGACAAGAACTGATGGACTTAAGTCCAAATCAGAAGTTAAAAAACTTCTGGCTTTGACGGGAATCGAACCCTGGACCTTCTGCATTGGAAGCAGATACGCTAACAACAAGACCAACGAGCCACACACAAGACCAACGAGCCACACTTACATTATCCATTGTAGTTTCCTGCTTCTGGCAGGGTCAGCTTGGGATTTGCAACCAAATTTTTCCACTTGGCGAGTGGTTGGCAGAGATGCCGAGTGGTTGCGCGTGGCGGCGAGGTCACATTCAGTATGGGAGCGCGCGCTTGTAACAGTGGCGTACATCTTTTACCTAAATGTAATGTTTTTCATTTCAGATAATTGCCGAGGTAGTATTCGACGTAATCCAGGATGCAGCCAGCCGGAAAGCAGTCGAGTTCAACGTGAATCAGTTTGTTGGGTGGCTCACGAGAGAAGTCAATGGGGCTCGCAAAGTAAGAACGGTAGACTTGCTGAACATTGTCGTGCAGTTGTGTCACCAAGATACGACCTTGGCACAGTCTGTGTGGCTAGACATCTTCCCCAAGATGTGGGGCATTATGTCTCAAATGGAACAAGTGAGTGGATACTCGTTTTAGTAACATATGTAATAGGGAATTAGCCTTCATTCCAGAAATCAAAAACGTTAACAATACCAACTAAAAAAAAACTACTAAAATAATAAAAGGTTTTTGGCCTTGGGTTAATACTTTTGTCATATTTAATGTGGAAAATTTTAATCTGGCTTCCCGCCAAAAGACAACGGGAAAAGTAGTGTAAAGTCCAGTGGCGCTGGCAAGGTGAAGCAAGTGAGGCGGAGCCTCACCAAAGAACCTGGCTTTTCAACTCAATAATTGACTTAAGTAGGACTATGATTTCCATTTTTACACTTTTTAACCAACGTAATACGCATTCACAAATGTTTATACTGTGATAGATTTGGTTTTGAGTTGAGTATTAGTGAGCGTGAGCGCTGCGCTGCGAAACCCCCATGAACAGTGACAGCTCCACTGCATGAGCGGTAAAATGCCGCCCGACCCGAACCAAGGCCCTCACGATGGCCTCGCCCGTGTGCGGCGACCACGTTGGTTGGTACAGTGCCGGAGGGTATATACGCTATGCACCCTAGTCGCGCATGCGTTCTCGATGTTGTCTCGATACGCGATGTCTTGCAGCCGATCTGGCTGCTGGCTAGACCAGCTGGACTGAGGCGAAGATCTCGGACGATGTCTTGTAGCGGAGATGTGCCGGCTAAAACAGCTGGACTGAGGCGACGTTTCGCCGTGATGGACGAGCCAAGCGAAAGCGCTCGAACGTATTAGAGTGCAAGATGCAAGTGCAAATGCAAGTGAAATGTGTTTCAATAATGTAATTCAATGTATATTCAATGTTTACACATGATAATCATATAACCAAAAACACGTATAAAAGATGATTTTTTTTTTCCCTAGTATCTACTGCACAAAAACGACATTATTTTGGTATTGCATTCTAAATACCTGATTTTCAAAATTTTCACCTGCGGCGCTATTGTCGGGGGGCGAAGCCCCCAAACCCCCCGTGTGGTCCCCTGTAATACCTCCGGGATATTAATTTCGCCTCACCAGTAAAACTACCCCAGAGCCGCCACTGGTGAAGTCATCTGGTCGCACAGTTGGGCGCACAGTCAAAGGAAGCTATAGCAGAAAGATTCCCGTGCTCCAGTCAGTCGTGTTATCGTTTAGATTTCTAGATTAAAATAAATGCTGCATTATAAAAGCTACCATAAAGGCAATAACATTTACGGTTTAACGAGGAGTCAGCCTTGTCAAAACCCTGTTCAGTCATTTTTGTAGCCTACTTAGGCCAGATAACAGTCAAGATAAATATGAGCAACAAGACGGCCATTTTCAAGCAGCCTACGGTGAGCATGCTGCAAACTGTCCACAGCTATAAGGTCCACTTAACGTAATGGCTCATCAGCGAGCGTTGGCACGGGAATTTAAAACCGTGTAACTTTGTACACCCATAGTTACCACGGATTTAATTTTTCAATTGTGAAGATTATTTAACTGTGTTCTATAAATAGATATGTGCAAAAATGGTGACAACAAAATTTGCGATTTTTTTAAAAGTTGCAATAATCCCTTCAAATTCAGTTTGCACATGAATCTCCCGAATTGTGATTGAATGGTACCAATTTCCAATTCGCGAATTTTTGCGAAATTTTAGTTGATACCGCAAACTAGTGGCCAAATAAGCAATTATGTCTTTGAACGCGAATTAGGTCACGAAATTTTAAAAAAATCGAAGTTTTGGTGGAGGTGCCGGGTACGTCTGTTACGTATGGTGGAGGTGCCGGGTCATACAATGCGATTGTGAGATCGTAATAATCGTTTGAACGAGAGTAAGCTCAAAATACTTCATATCCATATCAAAAGACATTAAAAAATGCATAATTTCGTAAATTTGTTGGAGGTGCTGGGTAGTCGAAATTAATTCTGGTAAAAACTGTCGGAAACTTTGAAAACTGAAGGCTGAAATTGAGCTTAAAATTAAAAATGATTCTGAACTTCACTCTCATGTGCTAGTTTTTCTTTTAAATCATTAAAATCAATCAAATTATCCTGAAACTTGTAATATCTATATATATATATATATATTATTTTTTTTTAGTTTTGCATGAGAAAATTGTGTTTTTTGGTAAATCGCAACAAATTGAGAATTTTTATTTTTAAGGCGCAAATTTTCAAACTTTAAAAAACCATTTTTGCAGATCTCTATCTATAAATAATAATTAAATAACAAATATAAAACATAAATTTGAAACCAAGGCTAGTTCCCTATTCATATTGAATAATCTCAGTGAATCAAAAGTCACAGGACACTAGGCAATACAGTTGAACGGCAGCAAACTAGTAGTTAAGTTTAGTTTCTTTTGATATGTTGTACTAGATGATGCCAATATTGACCTGGTGCAGTGCCGGCGCCAGGCATGTGCGAACCGTGCTGCCAGGGGCCCAAAATTATTGGATGAGCGAAGCGGAGACTTCAATTTCAGTGACCCCCAAAAAAATTAGCTCGGGAGTTTTTTTTGTTTGTTTTTTTGTCTGTTTGTTCGCTCTCTACCGGGCAAACGACACATGCGATCTTAATAAAAATTGGAGGGGACCTTCGAAATCTCTGAACTTAGACCTGCCACGATTTTAGGTATAATCGAAGAAATATTTCTTGTGAATATCGTACTTTTACATTTTTTTCCGATTTTTAATGCAATATTTTTGTGATATTTGTGCCGATTCGGACCAAATAGGTGGGGCTACAACATTCATTTTGTACATGGACATTAAGGTAATGGTGGTATTGCTTTTTGAAAGAAAAAGTTGAAAAAATTAGCCAGAATCCAACAATCACCTACAATGCGTTCAAAAAGCACTTGCAAAAGTAAAGAGATCCCTCCCACTCAAACTTACAAAAAAGCTCATCCATCAACGCGACTAAAAAAAGCGTTCACGAAGTAGCCTAATTTATTGAACTCGGGCCTATCGATATATATTTATTTCTGTATCTGTATTTATAACTAAGGAGAAAATCCATAAGTCTTCCCTCATGATTGCTAAAGACGAGTAAAGACTAGGAAAACGCCAAAGTCGTTGTCTGGTAGACAGGCTATCAAGACAGGCTCGCTCCTCTTTCGACTCCACGCCTGCTGTGCAGTGCTCCTGCGCCTTGGACAAGCAAGTCAGCTGGCTCGTGAGGCGAGGCCGGCCCAGTTTGGCCGATGCACTCGGGTGGGAGTTGAGTGCGTAATATTTTACGTAAATGTTCCGTTTTTCTTTTTGTTTTTTTGAGTCGTTGCAGCGGAGTAATAACTAATGCAATTTTGATCAGGGGACTTACAAATTCATCGTTCCAGGCTGGAAATCGTTATGTTTGGCACTTTTAAAAGACGTTAAGGCTGAAAAATTTAACATTGGTTTAAATGGGAAAAAGAAAGGACTTGGTGAAATCGGCGTTGGGGACGGAAAATCGTTGCAGCCATGATCGTTGGAGAAGTTCCACTGTATTTATACCAATATATTGTTATCAAACTGAAATGCGAATGTTCCCCGCTACCCAACACATGACTCGCTCACTCGTCTAACAATGACTGGCTTTTTCCTAGTCTAGTTGGCTAAGGCGCCCTTATACCCGAAATGTGGTAGACCTGGGTTCAATCCCCTGATCGGGAAAGATTTTGTAATTTCTGGATTGTATTGTATTTTAAAAATTATTAAACATGTTTTGAAATGCATATAACGCAGTGTAGCTGTAGTCTATCATGTGTGACAATACTTTGGAAAACATAGCCAGTACAAAATACGTGTAAAGATTTCAAGGTTTACTCAATCTCCTAATGGACTTTGGGGGTAGGTACCTTGAGTGTGCAAGATTCGATACACCTTGGGCACTGCATTTTCATAGCAAGACAAATAACAAACAAAAGTATTTTTTCAATAACAATTCCTACACATTTACAGGCTATTTTTCAATTTATTATTTCATGTAGGTTTAAATCGCCATGGATCAAGCTGATTTTGTTAGCAGTTCTCAACTAACTCATACCGGATGTCTGTTTAAAATTCAGCGCAATCTGTTCAGCGATTCGGCTGATTTTTGACGAACAAACACACAGAATCACAGAATAAGCGCCGTTTGAGTTGAATTGTATCCTCAGTCGCTCCGCTCCCTCGTCTAATTAATTTTATTTAAGTGGGCCGGGAGGGTACTTTTTGTTGGTGATCTGTTACAATAGGCTTTTCTCACTTACTTTTTCTAATTCACGGGCCTCAATATGACAACGCTACGCCACTGACGGACGACTGTGAGAGAGTGTGGGTGCGCTCTTCTGATGAGCTGCAGCACTGGGGGGTTGCCTTGCGCTTTTGCTCATGCGCCAAAAACTAGCCCATACCTATATTGTTTATTTAAGAGTCTTTTTATGTTACTCAATAATGGCATAAAAAATAAAGTGGCACAGAATTATTACAAATGCAAAATTACATACATATACAAAATTATGATTGTTTTTCGATTCATCGTATTTTCTTATCAATAATCATGCATATTCTAGCTATGACGATGTACGTTGACTTCATTATTGGATGAGCGAAGCGAAGACTTCAATTTCACCGACCCCCCCAAAAAATTTAGCTCGGGTGTTTTTTTTTTGTTTTTTTTTTTTTTTTTTTTTTGTTTGTATTTTTGTCTGTTTGTTCGCTCTCTACCGGGCAAACGGCATATGCGATCTTGATGAAAATTTGACAGGACCTTCGAAATCTCTGAACTTAGACTTGCTACGTTTTTGGGTACAATCGAAGAAATATTTCTCATGAATATCGTACTTTTACGATTTTTTTCGATTTTTAGTGCGATATTTTCGTGACATTTGGGCCGATTCTGACCAAACGGGTGGGGCTACAATGTTCATATTTCACATGGACATAAAGGTAATGGTGATGTATTGCTTTTTAAAAGAAAAAGTTGAAAACGTTAGCCAGAATCTATAGAAAGAAAGCTTTTAATATAAGTTTTTGATTTTTTGCGCGATATTTTCGTGCCATTTGGGCCAATTCTGATCAAACGGGTGGGGCTACAACGTACATATTATACATGGACATTAAAGTTATGGTGATGTTGTACCTTTTGAAAGAAAAAGTTGAAAAAGTTAGCCAGAATCCATAGAAATAAAGCTTTTAATATAAGTTTTTTACGGTAAATAATACCAATTGACAAGAAAAGAAACTCGACAACATTCACCTACAATGCGTAGGCAGCAAAACAAAGCACTTGCAAAAGTAAAGATATCCCACGCAAACTAAAAACTTTAAAAAGCTCATCCATCAACGCGGCGGGACTTTAGCGTTTTCCTAGTGTAAATATACTATGTACATTTTGTTTAAGAGACTTTCCCAGACAGACATGTGCATGGCACGCTCGTTAGCACTCAAATTAAGATGTACAATGCTCTGAAGAAAAATTGAAACTACTTACTTGAATTCTAAAATGCACATGACACAGATACTTTATGCAGAACATCATACAATAAACAATTGTTTTATGTTAATGAATCCTACTATAAACCATGATTAAGCATAAAGTCAACGCAACCGGAACAAGAAGAGGTTTCTCGTGTTTTAAGGTGGCGCGCCCTGCGGAAAGCTTTGCATGCAAAGCCCAATTGTCTGGGGAGATTGGCAGTACAAAATTAGAAAATAAATTCATATTTGTGACTAGGCCTATAGTAATGAAGGTATTTTTCCAGGATAGTTTTAAACATTTCAGTTTCTGTATAGGCCTACTTGAGAACTTTAAGTACCTAAACAAAAGTACTGAAAACCCGTCGTCAGGATTTTAATAGTTTGGTTTTTCCTGAAATACAACACCATCTTTGCTTTTCAGAAACACGCCTGCAAACTGCAATTGCTTCTGCGCAACCGTAGCAGGCAGAATGCCAGTAACAACATGAGTCCTCTCGGCACATACATTGACGCCATGTTACTCTGCAGCCCTGATGGAATTGAGCCGTAAGTTAAACCTCAACGTATAGTAGTCATTCCTATCAACTCATACTGTCCACATACACCCATAACGCATGTGAGTATCATGCTGGGTGTCCTATAGCATTCTTCATCTAAAACCTTAGTTTTAAGTTTAAAAAAATAGCACTTTGTAGTAGGTATCTATTCTCTACATGCTATTTTTTTGTACCTCTACCTAATACTATTAGGCCTACCCTTTTTTTTATTAAACAATAACATTACCAACATGTTTTTCATGTCCATGTGACTTTTCAGTTCAGGTATCTTCTGTGTCATTTATCATGGAATACAAATTTTGTAAAAGTTTCTGTGCACATGGCCCCAATAGCATGCAAGAGCATTGGTACTTACAGCAGGAGGTTCTGGGTAACTGTAAGGATGGTCTTAATCTGATTCTAGATTTAAACTGAGCATTTTCTCTTAATTTCTTTCTCCATAGTTTTGATTGACTGATTGATTATTGTTGCTTCACGTCTCTATTAAATATTAATGCAATACTGCTATAGCTATTCGATTAATTGATTCGATATTGTTTAACGTCTCACATTAATGCACTAAGGCTATTCGAGACGATGAGTGGTGATAGATGAGGATGAAGTATGAATTGAAGGGAGAAGGGGAAACCCGCTACCGGCATGTAGCCTACTCTAGAAAAGTACCAAGGGGACCCACGGCCTTACGTCCCATCCGAAAGACGGTGTAACCTTGACAGTCATAAAGGTTCCTACACTAACCCAGACTGCCGAGCAGACGTCGAGGAAAATCGAAGCCGTTACACTAGCTCTCGAACCCTCCATCTGCTCTGACAAGCGGTATATGTGTGTCTCAGGGCAGAGTGTTCACCCACTCTCCCCCTGACCACGCCCGAAGGTTGCTTAACTTTGGTGTTCGATTGGGAACCAGCTAAACCGCTAGCCACTGCTATTCGAGGCGATGAGTGGTGATAGATGACGGTGAAAGACAGGATTCGAACCCACGTCCTCGTAGTGTCATACGCTTCGGACTTTAAAAAAAAGCATATATATAAACAAAATGTCTTTGGCTTAAGGTTATTCACCCTCTAAACTCAAAAAATATATTTCATTCAGGCTAACTAGTAACGAATTTAGCAATCATCAGAAAAATTATTGGGTCCACCATGACCCGAAAAATTTTTACTTGGTATTTTTCGAGCTAGGTCCCATCGGCAAAAATCTCCCATAAGAAATAACATGGGGACCATCTTTATGCCCCGTGATCTTGGAGGATTTTGATCCCAAAAAATGTTGGCCATTATTGACATACTCTATAGCCTTTTCTGTAAATTCTCTATACAATTTTGTTTTGTAATTTGGACAAGTGGTTCGATCAAAATATGCTTATTACCAAGAAGGGGTGTGATTTTAATGCACATTTTTTAGTGTTTGAAGTTCCCAGTTTCAAGACACGATGTTATAAAGGACCATTTTAGATTAGTATGATGCTCTAGTATCTATGGGAACAAAAAAGAAGCAAGTTAAAGCCGATTTAACCCTTCCCACGCTTAATAAAAAATGGCCCAAGTGCTGGTTTAAGTTCTATTTAATTTTCCCCCGACCCCGGCATCGACCTCCATGTTTGTCTCATCACAAATGGTTTGTAAAAGCTCGTCGTGGAAAAACAATGTAAAATAATCAATTAATTCACTTACGTGGCTCACAGTATCCAGAATATTATGTCCAACATTGTTCAAACTAAACACTGGCATTGTATTTGGTCCGTTTGCCCTCATTACCACTACTATGATAATCACCACTGCATTTCCACTGGTTTGCCCTCATTACCACTACTATGATCTCGTACAATCGAATTTTCATCTTCTCTGCTCTCTCCAGAATCAAAATCAACCACAATATCAACTTCATCTTCACTAGCAGACTACCAACCAACAATATTAGAAGTTGACACACGAGTTTGACAGCCGGCGGCAGCCATGTTTGTTATCACTTGTGAAAATGGTCATGAAATTCTAGTGTGGTACTAAAACAAAATTGCTAATTTGACTCCAGCTTATAGAGTTGAACTTCATTACCGACCTTCAAAGTGTTCTCAATACACTGCTGCTATTGTGGAAAATTGGAACTCGATGAGCATCACGAATTACTTGCATTGTAAACCAATGCGCTCAGGGGATATATCCGTTAATGGCGTGGAGAGCAAATAAGCGCGAGGGGTATATATCCGTTTACGGCGTGGGAAGAGTTTTAAGAAATTTTCCAAAACGCCAATTTTTGCTATTTTCTGTATCAAAAAAAAAAAAAAAAAAAAAATTCATGAAATATCACAGTTACAACATATAATTTTTTAGTCATTTTAGTGCAGGGTTGCCGTTTTTATGGATTTTATCGGTTTCAACGGATTTTGAGGGTGCAAAACGGATCGACGGATTTTTATTCCTATTTACAAATTTAAAAAAAAAAATGCATTAAAAAAAGTCTTTAGTTTTACTCCGTTTTTAACTAGGGCTGGTCAAAAAATCTATTTCAATGCGATATCGATTAGTGAGAATATTTTTGATGTATAAATATCAAATTTACCCCAAAAGTGCAAAATTTCGGGATTTTGGTGGAGGTGCCGGGCTGCCGGGTAGGTAGTCTAAATTAAATTAAACCTGGATGGTGCATTTGTTGGAGGGTTGCCGGGTCATAAAACGCGGTTGTGAGATCGTTAAATTCTTTAAAAATGTATTTATGGTGATACCTTATCAACCCTATTTGACTCAAATCATTAAAAAATAGGCCTACTCTTTTAAAAAATTATATTTTCAATTTTTTTGCAACAATTACATTATGATATATTGATATCATATCGAAATTTGGGCACATTTAGGCATTAAAAGGATTTTTAAGGATTTGGGTGTTTCATTTAAGGATTTTTAAGGATTTTTGATGTGCTCAAACAGGATTTTTATTTTTTATTGGGGGCAACCCTGTTTTAGTGTAATATTTTGCTAGAGATAAAAATAATTTTTATGGTAATACCCCCTTTAAGCTTAGATCTATGCTTGAATGCCATTGAGAGGGTGATTTTACTATAATATAGTTGTGTGTATATTATACAATTTATGTATTAAAAAATATACCAAACATGCCTAAAATTTGGTCAAAAGTCCATTTTTGTAAAAATCCACATTAAAACACATTCAAATCTACTGAAAATTGAATAGCATAGGAACATAGATCTAGCTTTCCTCTGCACTGAGCCCGTTTTATGTAAGCAATGTTTTGTACTTGCATCTTGCCTGGAAGTGCCCTCTTAAATAGAAAAAGGGCCTTGTACGAGAAATAAGTATTTACTATTTAGTTATCTTTTTGTACAAAAAAATCAGAAATGAAAATGTTTACTTCCCTTCATGTAATCCGAAAATTACAAAAGTACTGCACTCTTGACGCCGATCATTTGCACCCAAGCCTCCTCTGTGTAGGCCTACACATCCATTATTATTATTATTGAATATTATTTGTGCTCACTAAGAAAAATATAGAAGTATGTTTTTTTGGCTCACCTCACCACCACCCCAAACAACTCGGTGCACCACTGCTTTTACTAACCCAATTTTCTTGTTTTCCTAAATAATATTCTTGGATTCTATATTCTAACATTTGTAACCAATTTATGTGTTTGAAAGGAATACCAAAGGCTGTGTCATGTAGGTGCCAACAGCTTACCTTAAATGTTATGTTGGCACCCTATCTCTTTATGTCACTCACTTGTAAGTTGTAACTACTGTAATTAAATTTTTAAATTTTAAATTTATGTTGTGCAAAATCATATTATTTGTGGTAGTGTGTTAGATATGTTTCTAAATAATGCAAATGTATAAAATAATATTGAATATGGAAAACAGTAAATTACGTTAGTAAGTCTAATTGCATGTTTCACATTTCAGCTCAACGCTTAAGTTTGTCGGAGCATCTACCAACCTCTGGCACCGAGCCACCCTCGCACTGGAGTATCTCGCCGCCACTGTAGACCCAGCCTTAGAACCAGACATTTCAAATGACTTGGATTGTCCTCCAACACCTCCGTACCAGGTATAACTTACTTGATCTAAAATATAGTGTAGGGCCTATTACAAGGGGACTTCACTTAGTCGCTGATCAGAGCCAATTGCCTTGATAAAGAAGTTTTCTTAACTGCTGACTGCAATTGCGGGTTGCGTTTTTATGATACTGCAAATGTGCACATTTGTTGTTCTCACTTCTAATTCTAATAAAAAACTGTAGCCAGTTGGCGGCAGTCCCCGTGTAATACCCCTTTTTGTTTCTCAGACCTTCAAAGTTCAAACCACTGGCACCAAGCCACTCTTACATTTGATCATCTTGCCGTCTCTATAGAATGGTAGAACCAGACAAATCATTGGATGAGCGAAGCAAAGACTTCACGTTCACTGACCCCCACAAAAAAAAATAGCTCGGGTGTTTTTTTTTGTTTTTTTGTTCGCGCTCTACGGGGCAAATGGCATATTATGCGATCTTGATGAAAATTTGAGGGGACCTTCGAAATCTCTGAACTTAGACTTGCCACGTTTTTTGGTACAATCGATCAAATATTTCAATTGATTATCGTACTTTTACAATTTTATTTGATTTTTAATGAGATATTTTCGTGATATTTGGCAATCTTGATGAAAAATTATGGGAACGTTTAAAACTACTGAAATTATAAATGTTATGATTTTAGAGAAATTTGACGAAATATTTCTCATAGAAATATAGAAATCGTAGTTTACGATTTTTTCCCCCAGTTTAATACAATATTTTTGTGATATTTGGGTCGATTCTGACCAAACGAGTGGGGCTACAACGTTCAAATTTAACATTGACATAAAGAAAAGATTACATGGTAATGTAGTGCCTTTTGAAAGAAAAAGTTGGTCAAAATTCATAGAAATAAAGGTTTTAATATATAAGCCTTTTACTGGTATAACAAGTATATCAAGTAACTATAGAAAAAGTAATGAGATCCCACTTAAAAACCTAATCATTGGACAGAATATTAAAAAAGCTCATCAAAAACGCGACTGGAAAAGCGTTCGCGAAGCGGCCTAGTAGTACAACATTGGTTATTGGCTTGTTGCTGCTGAGCGGCGCTGCAGAGTGATAGGATAGTCGTCCAACACTCCACGCTATCAGTGTTCATTAGTTTGTGTATCTGTGTGGTGGAATGCTCGGCCACTGCTCAACACTTCTGCTGTGTGAAGCTATGGGGGGGGGGGGGGGGTAGTTGTCAAGACACCACTACCATGCTACCAGTGTTCACTAGTTAGTGTATCTGCACGTGACGCCAGATGAAGTGTTCGTGGAATGCTCGGTGACTGCTCAACAACTCTGCTGTGTGAAGGTTATCCTTGGTGAACTGAGTTTTAATCACATGTTTATGTTAGATAAACATATGACACAGCCTATAATGTTCCAGGTGATATTGGAAGGCTTGATTGACATGTACACACAGCTCAAGGACATTGATATGTTAGCCGGCCTGATGCAAGAGCATGCTCACCACCATGATACCGTCGTGGGTATTACTTGCGAGCAACAAGGTCTGTTTCATCGGGCGAAGGCAGCGTACTATGAATCGATGAAAACATTCGCTCAAGACTTTGCTGACAGTGAGGCCCCTTGTGATGTTGCTAATGAGCAAAGTCTGTGTTTCCAGCGGTATTGGGGCAGGTAAGCAGCTTACAATTAGGCATACAGATGTTGAACCACCGTAACACAAACTTAGGTAAGCTTAGCGTAAGTAACTAACTTCTGCTAATGTGCACAAACAGTTCTGCACTAACCACTAGCATGGGCATTTACAGGAAGGAGGGGTGCGATCAAGGGGGGCAGTTGCCCCTCTTGATCGCCAACCAATTTTATAATTCAAAGTAAAATCAAGTCAAAAGATGACAATTTATGTCGAGGGCACTTCATCTTTCAATCAAATCTCTGTAAAATTCGCCTTGAGGATAAAATATTGCGATTTTTGTTTAAAAAAACACAAAATATGCATATTGAAAGTTGAAACCAAAATTGGTATTTTTTTTCAAACTCAAATAGCAAAATTATCTGATGTCAAAAAATGACAACAATATAGTTATTTTTAGTGTAGGTCACTTCATCTTTCCTTTCAAAATAATACCTTAGATCGCTCGCTGTAAAAGACGTCTTGAGGATAAAATAACTTTTAAAGATTTTGCCCCCGATACCTGGGGCTTCTTATCAGACCCCTTGGTGGCCCCTACAATTAGTTGCCCCCCTTACAAAAAGTCCTGCCCATGACCACTAGGTTACCAGTGACCACGCATACAAAACTACTTTGCACATAATATTAAATTTTATTAAACTGGAAAACTTGCTGCTAACTTAATAATGCAATACTACACTAGACTACAAGTAAGTATAACTAGCTTCCTAATTTGTCTTATTCATGTTTATTTATTTTAATAAATCTTATTATTTTGGACTAACTTACTAATTTCAGTTTCAAATGTACATTCTTGCAGGTGCTCTAGAGAACTAAATGAGTGGGAGATGTTGCTTGAAATGAGCAGAGACAAACGCACTTTTAACCTGTGGTCGGGGGTCGAGAGCGCATGGAGACTTTCTCGGTGGGATCTTATGAAGCACTACTTGGAAGAGGCTGCCAATGTCGTGCCAAAGAAACATATTTGGAAGGTAATAAGTTGTTGTGATGAGTAAACCAAGCCTTCCCCACAGTTTTTTTTTTTTAAAGTTCATTTATAGGTTGATAATACCAGTAAACAGTAATGACTGAGTAATGCAAAGCTAACCAAGTGCTTTTGTTTTTCAGCTCCATTTGTATCAAGGTTACATTGCTCTGACCCACATTGACAATCGGTGCAGCTTTCAGAAAGCTATGACATCCTCCAAAGTGGCTGCACTAATGAGTGTGCAACAGTGGCACGGTTTACCAAGGATTATCTCGCTCATGCACTTGCCAATACTACAAGCCGCTCAGTCTGTAAGCTATCGATATTATTGTCACTCATTATACTGTATTTAATATTTATCTACATTCTACTGCTCATCATTTAATATTGCAGTTGATTAACTGGTTTCAGTTATTATAATACGTATAATGTCCATATGTGAGGTTATGACTAACAAAAATATTCATTTAGCTCACTAATATAAGCCCCTCTAACATTCAGCCAACTCAAGTGGATTAATATTGATTTGTTGGACTGTCCACTACACAATAATGAGAAAATTAAACAAATATTTAACATTATTTTGATGTCTGATCTGCATCTTCACCTCAACTAAAAGTTTCATCACTATAATATTTTAGTAACTTGAAAATAAGATAAAGGATGATAGAGCTATGTCTGGTATTTTATTAACAGGTTGTTGAGCTTCAGGAGGCTAGTAACATTCACAAGGTGATGTGCAGCAACCAGCTTCCCAACATCACCAAGGCGCAAGAGTACATGCAAATCCTCCACTTGTGGAAGCATCGCTCGCCGAATCTCTCCAACAACGTGACGTATTGCGCCGAGGTGAACGCGTGGCGGCAGCACGTCTACAGCTTCCTGGTCACCAAGTTTAACAGATTAGAAGATCACGAGTACAGTGACTGTAAGCTACAAGGCGAGCTTGCATCAGTGCAGGTAAATTCAGTACTTTAATATTATTTTGTGCTTAAATAAGAGTATGGATAGGCAACCCGGCTTACTTGGTCAGTAAATGCAGCGATCTCATCTTAGACTACTTTATTCCAACAGAGGATAGGAATTGTGGTTAGGTGTACACTTGCATAAGCCATGCATGACAGGACATCCTCTTTTCATTGCGAAGACGGCAACAACGACACAAACGGTAACAACGACATGCCTATTGCTGGAGTGGCGCAATGTGGCCTAATGGTTGTGTGGCTCGTTGGTCTTGTGGTTAGCGTCTCTGCTTCCAATGCAGCCGCTACAGCCATATAGGAAGTTTTTAAATTTCTGATTTGGTTCATCAGTTCTTGTCATAGGAATTTGTAAACGGTGACTTGGGAGCCGTCCTAGCAATGAGGCACATAATAAATTCGAAGTTGTTTCGAATCAGCCTTGTTGATTCTGGCATTGATCCGCGGGTGTTCGCACTGTCCATACCACTGATTGCTATATTTTCTTTCTATAAAAAATATTGATCTTTAGTTGGTTATCGCTCACTCGTCAATTGCGTCGGGGCCTACAGGGTTGGCTTGGTCTCTTTGGATTAATGTCCCCCACTAGAAATCAGGTAGGCCTCTATAACTGAGTGGGTAGTCTCTTAATACAAATTTATTTATTTGTTTATTTATTTAGATGCACCATAAACAAACAAGCCCAATGCATAATGAAACATAACTCGATCCCTCGACTTGAGCATTTTCATACTAGAATAACAAGCTTATCATCATAAATGCGGTCACAATGTCAACATGTTGAACCAAATTTCTTGGTTATTCGACCTATCAATCCTATATGTAATATCTAAGTTTATATGTTTACAAGACAGTATCTCCCATTGCATACAATACTAACTGTTTTATTTGAAGACTTTTAATTTTCTAAATATCTAAGTTGGTTGTGATAGAATGCCTATGGGCTAGGTTAGTGTGTGTGATTGGGGAAAGAAAGGAGACCAACAGCTAACCTTAACCGTTGAAGGTAAGCTGGTAAGCTGTGCAATCACACAACTAAATTTATAAATGTTTTTCAATTTTACTTAGTGTTGGGTTCAAGTTAAGAAATATGAATTGAATATCCCTTACTGCTTTCTGATTTTCAGGCCCAAAACTTGTTGGCAAAGATTTTCCGAAGGCATAATTTGCCCGATCTATCCCTGTGTGTACTTCCACAAATCATAATTTCTTCCAAGTCTATGGCAGAGTGCTACATGTTGAAGTTAAATCAGCAAGTAAAAGCGCTGATGCAAATAGCAAGTGAAAAAGATGATGGAATCTGCCGTTTACAGGTATGTTCAATTTTCGTATATATTTATGAATATAACGTTTATAAAAATAAAATTGGTTTTTATGTAATTGGATGAGCACAGCAAAGACTTCAATTTCACCAACTAAGAGAAAAATAGCTCGGGTGTTTTTTTATCTGTGTGTTCGCACTCTACCGGGCAAACGACATGTGCAATCTTGAAAAAATTTCAGAGTACCTTAAAAATTTCTGAACCTTGATCTGCCAAGTTTTTGGGTACAATCAAAGAAATATTTCTCATTAATATCGTACTTTTATGATAAAAAAATGCAATATTTTCGTGATATTTGGCCCGCAACCAGGCAAACGGATACTTAGATCTTGATGAAAGTTTATGGGAACGTTTGAAATCACTGAACTCATATCTATTATCTATTATTATTTTGGAGACAATCGAAGAAATATTTCTCATAAAAACTGTACTTTTAGGGCAATGAATGGTCAATATGCCCGCACCTTTGTGCGGCTGGCACAACGAGGCACTGTCGGTTCTCGGCCTCTTTCAGACTCGCAGTCGGTCGCCTCGCATTGTTGAAGGCAGACATGGTCCACTCTTGCTCTTGTCTTGATAATTACAACAACAATGACGACACGAAACAGCATTCATTGGACAATAATAATCAACCATAAAGCTCAACCATCAACGCGACTGGAAAAAGCATTCACGAAGTGCCCTAGTAATAATAATTTAGTGTATTTTACTTGCCCATAGGGCAGGAAGGCTATTACAGGGCACGTGTAGCCTATTACAGGGATCATAGCAGGGTTAACATGATATTAGCCGACCCAATAAAACCCACCTGTCTTTTTCGGACAAAAAAAAAACACCTGAAAAAATGAATTTGTACATTTAATGTTATTTTGAGACACTAAAAAATTTCAGATTACATTTTGTTATAATATTGTAGATGTAAGTCAGGTCTGTAGCCCTATAATTTTTTGTGTAGCCTGCATTACTCATTCCTTCATTAGTGATTAGAGTAGACAAAAATTCAATGTAGGCCTGCCTTAGATATCACAAATATGGTCAAGAACACTATAAAAAAATTAATCAGTTAACGTTTTAATTAATCAGGAATACTTTATAGGTAGTATAATATTAATAATATAATAATGGAGCCCCCAGTAGGGTTTTGGCCTAACAGGCCATGATACAGTTGGCCCTACCCATATAGCATAGTTTTTGTAATAGGTAGTAAAAAAATATATCTCTAGGTAAACCAAATGCACATTATGGTACTTTACTGATTGAGTGATTATATACAGTATTACTCTCATTTTGTTCAATTGTAATTTGTTACTACAGCAACATAGTGTAATACAAATTTGTTCAATCACCAATCCCACCCACAATGTTTTTTGTTCGCTAACCCCGAAAAAGTCTGAAAAAAAGAAAAAACCCACCGGAAAAATTGGTTTTTGCCAACCCTGGATCATAGAGTTAAGGGCTCAAGGGTGGTAAGGGTACTAAGGGGAATCAAGTCGGGTGCTGAGACCGCCGACGCTGGTTGGAGTGTAGACGTCTTCATTCCGCGTCATCGGAGGAAGCCGCGCAATGCGACAGAGGATCCTTTGCTCCAGAGAGAAGTACTGCTGGAGACATCCTCCAACGCCGCGCCGGGGCTGCGTATTCAAAGAGGGGGGCGGATGAAAGTTCTATGTGGATATTGTGGCTTGAAATATCCTATTTTGGAACATAGTGTAAAATGCGCTGTCATTGGTCATCCCATTATGGCTCAATCAGGCAACACGGGCAATGGCGCCATTTATACATGATTATGGCTTGATTTTATTGATGAGCGTAGCAAGCGAAGCGAAGATTCCATTCCACTACACTAGAGAAAATAATCCGTAATGTTTTTTTTTTTTTTTCTGTTTGTATTTTTGTGTGTTTGACGATTCCGGCTAAACCAATACTCTAATTGCGATGAAATTTTCTGGAGGCCTTCAAAATCTCTGAACTTAGAACTGCCACATTTTTTAGCGCAATCAAAAAATTATTTCTCATGAAAATCGCAATTTTATGCTTTTTTTCATTTAAAAACAAATTCTTTGACTTCTTTGACACCTACATGCTTTATCCGATTGTAATGATTTTCACAGAACAACAGAAAATCTGCATAATACATGGCAGCTCATGCACCAATTACGCTCATCCAACAACGTGCCTGAAAAGCGTTTGCGAAGCTTTCTAGCTAAAGTTTTCACACAACTGCTTTGGGCACTGGGCTATGTACTAAATCTATTTGATATTTTTACATTACTTGTTTTTGTATTAAAAGGACTAGATTAGATTTTTAAGCAATACAGCGCAAAAGTGGGACCTTGTAAAAGCAAGTTTCTATGGTCTATAGACTAAACCAAGCAAGCCTGTTACTATATTCTTGTTGAGGGATAATGAATGCAAAGCCATTGCTATTTCAAATTTATTATTTTTGAGTTATATAATGCATCATGTTACTGTCCTGTCTGTTTCCATCATGTTCCCTACTTTCTACTTTCAGTGCCTGGAACTGGTAAATACCGCAAGATTGGAACATTTCCCAGATGAGATGCTCTGTGAGTACATGACAATGAAAGCAGTTGTCAATTACCAGGCAAATTTCTCACTGGACAGCTTCAACCTCTTCTCAACGGCCGTGGAATTGAACCAAAAGTCAGCGAATGCCTGGCGCCTCTGGGGAGAGTACACAGAAACTTTGTTCCTTGAAAAAAACCGATGCTAAGTTGAATGGCCAGTTTGCCATCCGTTGTTTCTTGAAGGCTTCCATGCACCGTCGGAGTCCAAGGCCAACAGATATTTAGCTAAGGTGAGTACATCAAATTCAACAATTTCTTCAACCAGAAAGTAGACTGAGCTACAAAACCCATCTCACTCTAGTTGTTTTATACACCATCATTACGGGTGTGCGACTACCCAGAATAGAGAGCAAAGCTTCAGCAACAGATCGTAGAAGAGCGACACAAATATTTAAAATCGTTCACCTGCACCAATGGAATCTTTGTTGGAAATGCTGGGTTGATGGAAATCCCCTGTCTGGGTGAAGTAAGCTCCGCCCCCGAGGCAGGTGAAATCTTTGTTGGCAAGCTGGGTTGATGGGAATCCCTGGTTGTGTGAAGTAAGCTCCGCCTCCTGATGCAGGGGAAATCTTTTTTGGCAATGCTGGGTTGGTGGAAATCCCCTGTTTGTGTGAAGTAAGCTCCGCCCCTGATGCAGGTGAAATCTTTTTTGGCAATGCTGGTTGATGGAAATCCCCCGGTTGGTGAAGTAAGCTCCGCCTCCTGATGCAGGTGAAATCTTTGTTGGCAATGCTGGGTTGATGGAAATCCCCGTTTGTGTGAAGTAAGCTCCGCCCCCCGATGCAGGTGAAATCTTTGTTGGCAATGCTGGGTTGATGGAAATCCCCTGTTTGTGTGAAGTAAGCTCCCCCCCTGATGCAGGTGAAATATTTTTTGGCAATGCTGGGTTGATGGAAATCCCCTTTGTGTAAAATAAGCCCGCCCCCTGATGCAGGTGAAATCTTTGTTGGGAATGCTGGGTTGATGGGAAAACCCCTGTTTGTGTAAAGTAAGCCGCCCCCTGATGCAGGTGAAATCTTTGGGTTTGGGAATGCTGGGTTTATGGAAATCCCCTGTTTTGTGTAAAGTAAGCTCCGCCCCCTGATGCAGGGGAAATCTTTGTTGGCAATGCTGGGTTGATGGAAATCCCCCGGTTGTGTGAAGAAGCTCCGCCCCCTGATGCAGGTGAAATCTTTGTTGGCAATGCTGGGTTGATGGAAATCCCTGTCTGGGTGAAGTAAGCTCCGCCCCTGATGCAGGTGAAATCTTTGTTGGCAATGCTGGGTTTATGGAAACCCTGTTTGTGTAAAGTAAGCTCCGCCCCCCGATGCAGGTGAAATCTTTGTTGGGAATGCTGGGTTGATGGAAAAACCCCCGGTTGTGTGAAGTAAGCTCCGCCTCCTGAGCCTCACATCGTTCTGTACTGTCCATGGTTGATGGTCAATGTCACCAAAAAAGCATGTTAACGTAGATCATGTTTTGGGTTTTTTTGTGCATGTCTTAAACAAATGGTATAATGTAACGAACTAGCTTAAGCTGGAGGCCTTTTGTTTTTGCCAAGGTAAATTAAATCTTTGAAACATTTGCATAATTATTTTGTGATGTTTGACTAAAAAATGGCAAAATCAAGGATTACTATTGTGTGGAAGGATATACATTGAGTTGATTTTGTTTTGGGACAATTTTAATTTGTTAACCCAACTAATTATCTTTAGGCATACCACGTATAACATATTGAAGTACTGTATTGTCCTGAATAAGCCTACCCTTTTTTCACTACTTTAGGTCTCAAAAGTCCCTAGCCAGCTAATATTTACATATGCTTTTGCATATTATGTTTTTTTAATATTACAACAAGAAAAGTTAGGGGGTCGGCTTATATTCAGGGTCAGCTTATATTCGGAACAATAACAATATATTATGCAGTGAGAGACAGTTTTGAAATAACCTCAATGAATAGACCAAAAACTAAAAAGGAACATTCTGTGTTGGGATTTAAAAAATGATCTAGCTTCTACAGAAACTGTAGGGGATAAAAAAAAACTCAAAATATGTTGAGAGTATGAAACTGGGGTGGTTTTGGAGATATCAACTTACTTTTTGAAGTAACAACAAAGAATAAAGGGAAAGCATGTTTGTTTTAGTACTTTTCCAAGAACACTTTACTTTATTAAATATGAAAACCCCCTGGTGGAGGGGGTCAGGGCCGGTTTTAGGCGTCCGCGACGTCCGTGGCTGCGGACCGCGGCACAATTTGGTAGGTGGCGCCTTGGCGCCGCGGCGTTATTACGGAATTTTATCAAATAAAGCAAAAATTATAACGAAATATGAAAATCATAAAATTTGTCTCCTACATATTCTGAGTTCTGACCGTTCGCGTAAACTTTACTGATTCAATTAATTATCTGCAATAAAATAAAATATGTGTCAACAAACTATGAAGTAAGTATGTGAACTGAATGTGAACACATTGCAAACAAAGTCGTTTTTTTTTTGTAAATGACAAGTAACCCATTCGGCACCTTTGAGACAATTTATCTTTCATCACACTCCTGATTATAGTTTAGCTTACGCTATACTATGCCTGTAGCCTCGTGACTCGTGAGTGTAATCAAGTTGCAGCGTCTACCAGTGGCGTAGGAACCGGGAGGGGGCAGGGGGGGTAAAATAACTAAAGTGAGTTTAATATTAATCCTAAAAATTCAGTAGTAAATGCACATAGGCCCTACACTTATACAATTTGACAGTCACCTTGGTAAAACGAATATGTTTAACTGTATGCTTCGTCATTACATAAAAAATTAGGCTGAAATTTAATAAAATGGTCCACTTTACGTTCATTTTTTTAGTTTTTCGATCGCAGATATTGCTGTAAAACATTGTTTAAGAGTCTTGAGTGCAGTTTAAACATGACAAATTAGCTGTAGTATGGTGAATTTTTTTTTCGCCTTCGGTGATAAGCCTCCGGCGGCTGAGACCCCTTGTAGCCCACGCAAGTCCATTCACATCGAAAGTCCATATGGGCGGCATTTTCACTATCTTCGCGGACACTAGAAAATATCCTAAAACCGGCCCTGGAGGTGGTCAACCCTATAAACCCTCGCCCCCCCCCCCCCCCACCGTAGATAGTTGAATTGCCACTAAATACTAACTTAAATACTCTATGCACTCATATTATTTTTTTAAAGTTGACATAGTTGGTTAAGATTATAATTATTATAAAGTT
Source organism: Sweltsa coloradensis (assembly GCA_024449915.1). Taxonomy (NCBI): domain Eukaryota; kingdom Metazoa; phylum Arthropoda; class Insecta; order Plecoptera; family Chloroperlidae; genus Sweltsa; species Sweltsa coloradensis. The sequence goes on from JAMZAV010001774.1 coordinate 49,050, forward strand.
GATGATGCACCAGAATAATAAAGTTGGATTAACAAGAAACAAACAAATGAAAAATGTGACTAAAAGACTTCAGAGCGAGGCCTGGGACGGATATAACAATGTATAATACTAGTATTGTTTTGCTTTACTTCCTATTTTGGATATACGCTTGTATCCTAACTCGTTTACATCAGCAGAGCATATTATGTATTACTTAGTGAAAATATTTCTTCATAGAGTTGATACCCAGTGTATGGGCTGGTATATCAAAAGGAATGTTACATGTTAGTTACCTTATATGCAATTAATTAATTAATAATAATTAAGGTAACAACTTTAAATTAGCTGCAGTTGTCATCAGCAGGTGAAAAGTTTTGTTGCCTCCAGCCCTTCAGGCTGGGATTTATGTTCTCTTTGCTTTCCCAACCTGTCAACCCTTCTCCAATCTTTTATATGCAATTAAATCTTATTTCATTGCTACCCCTTGGATTTGTTATTTGTGTAAGGCCAAAGACTGTTGAACTGTTGTAGAATAGTATTTTGATCTTTTTCAACATTACTTTAAAATATTTCATTGAATGATTCTTAATGGCTCCATCCCACCTCAAAATTACATATTGCATGACTGATTGAACAAGAATTTGATAAATAATAACAAGCAAGCACTTGCTACTTATAATGTGGGGGAAAAGTAAAGAAGGGAACAATGTTTACGGTATTATACTTGTTCCACCACTCACTCATACCTGAGCAATCGAGTACAGTATGTACTATGTAGATTGACTGCACTGGTTTTAGGTAATTTGGCTTCTCACGTTTGACAACGAGGGATTCCCATTGACTAAGACGCTCCAAGAATTCATATCCGAGGTTTCTCTTCTTCAATGGCTGCCGTGGATACCACAGCTGATGACAATGATGATGCGCAGAGAAGGGAGATTCGTCCTCAGATTCATCATAGAAGTAAGGAAACTACTTGTATTACGCTAAGATTCTCTGTATTGTATAATATGCACTATAAATCTACCAACACCACAAAAGCCCGGGCCAAAAGTCAAAACAAACAAGTCCAAGTCGACTTGGTTGCAGTGAGGAGCGTAATTTTTGCGCAAGGTGACCCCGGTCACTCATTGAGCGCCCTGACCCACCGCTGTGATGGGATCAAGACAGAAACAAAACTGACAGATGTACACATCAGAATTTATAAATTAACACTAAGAAACTCCAAAGTCGTTTTTTAGACGAGTGAGTGAGCCATGTGTAAGTACCCGGTAACATTCCATTTCCTCCCCTATCCAAGGTTGGATCCTGGATGGGTCTTTTCTCCCTTAGGCCTTACGTTTGACGTGCCCTTATCAATCAACTTAAATACAAATGTTCCCGGGTACTCAACACATGACTCGCTTACTCGTCTAATAACGAACGACATTGGTGTTTTCCTAGTCTGTAGTTGGCTAAGAGGCCTGAACACCCGGAATGTGGGATACCCAGTTTCAAACAACGGTCGGGCTAGACTTTATTATTTCTGGATTGTATTAAAAACTTATAGAACATATTTTGAAATGCATATTCAGTACTATGGAAAAACATATCCAGTACAAAATATGTGTAAAGATTGCAAGGTTTACTCAATCTCCGAGCAGAATTTTGGGGTAACTTTGAGCATGCAAGATTCGATACACCTTGATCACTGCATCCATCCACTGCCTGACATTAAAAAAATGATTTGATAAAATAATTTCTTCAGAACAAAAGCATTGTCGTTACTCGTTGTTACGTATTGTCTACATATTCACAGCATATTTTTCAATTTATTATTCCTTGTAGATTTAAATCGCGACGGATTTTGCTCATTTCGTTAGAATTTCTCAGTTAACTGGTCACGGGTGTCTGTTTAAAATTTCAGCTCGATCTGTATGGCCGTACGGCCATTTGGCATCGGACAAACAAACAGACATATTGGTCACGATGAAGACCCGTTCGACCTTGCATTGAAAGACTCATTCGCTCCACTCGTCGAATCATTACAGGACATTCGTAAAAAAGTAGTGGCATTTTTCATTGGCACGCATTTGGGCAAATGTGTGATGTCATTGTTGTTGACCTCCACTAGCCTAATAACATTATAAAACTAAACAAAAGAAAAGACAAGGGGCGATTCGAGTGCGCACTAGTGCGACCAATGGAAATGCACCATTCACAGTATATTAAGTTATTTCTCAGTTGCCGAAGTGAAATCAGGGTTTTTATGTGGAAAATGGTAATTTGGTTTGTCCAGTTTAATTGAATGATAGAATTGTCAAAAAAAATTTAGATTTTTCACAAGTGCCTACAATGTTGGTCTTTTGTTGCATGCAATTTAAATTTACCTCGCTAAAGGGGGCTGTCAAAACGTTTGGGAGAAAATCGCGCGAGTTGGCTCGCGCGAGAAACTCTCTGGAGTAGGCCTACACTTGTTTACATGGAACTCACCGCCTCCCTGTCAGACGTAACCAGCGAGCGCGAGCTCGCGATCGCCACGAAAATGTCCAGCTGTTCAACTTCCTAGCGAGTCGAGGTAGCGAGAGCCAATCAGAACCCACTACCATAACACGTGACCAGTGAACACCAATAGGTGGCGTTATTGTTACCTTCATTGTCTGTCGTGTGACAAGGATGGTAATAAACTCGCGCGAGCCAACTCGCGCGATTTTCTCAATCGTCTGACAGCCGCTTAAAAGGGGCGTGAAAGTGTTCATATTACTTTTAAACATTAAACTTTGTGCAAAATTTAAAGCTTTATTTTAAGCAGATATCTATGTAACCCTTTCCCAAACGCACACATAGGTATGATAATTTAAAATTAAAAACAGAAAAACAAAGTACAATTTAATGTGGGGTGATTGGGGAAGAAGAAAGGAGTCTTAACACTAACAGCTTACCTAAACGAGATGGACAGCGGCGTAAAACTGGCTGTCCTTTAAATAAAATACAGAAGTCATGGAGACAGTTTCATTCAGAGTGGTACTCGTTATACCCTTGGCTAAACCAAAAATACAGTATATTAAAGATGCATCGTATTTTTTTTGCCGGGCCAACTTTTTGGCATTGGTGCAGTTGATTCTTCAAATGCAGCAGCTCTGCGTTAACCGATAGTGTATTTTCTAATTGGAAAAGAGCCTGTGAGAGAGAGAGTGGGTTTAAGTTGCATGTCAAACGTCCGACTCATAAAAATTGTATGGTATCCTGGGAGAGTTTTAAGCAGATGAAATCAAAGGATCCACAGACTACAGTTCTTAGTCGTTAGTGGCACAAACTGTGAACTTGTTACAGAAAACCGCCAACTATTGCCGAAGTTTTGCTACTCACTAGTACTCAGAGATTGCACAGCGCGGACACGATGAATCAAAGTATTGTTTAAATAAGGCCCCCCCGTAGTGCCGCCACTGGTTCTATGTAGTGTATATATATTATATATATTGTATTTTCACTGTTTCATTTAACTATAACTGCATTGCCTATTGCCCTCAGATCAGCAAGTTGTGCCCACAATTGGTTTTCTTCCCACTGCGAGTGTTATGTGCGACACTAAAAAACAAGATTGAGGTTAGAGTGCCAAAAGTGAAAAAACACACAGCAAACATTAGTGAAGCCAAGTCAACTGGTAAGACATTAAATCATACAGTTACAAATAACTTCTTTGCAGAGAGGCATTTATGAATGCCCGCAAGAGCGTTCAGACCACGTCACTTTGGTTCTATGAATGTCATCTTCGTCAACATCCGAGATAAATTACTTTTCTTCTTTATGATGTAGCAGGGATACTAATGTAATTGTTAATTAATAACCGATTAATATTTTATTCCACTTCACATTTATGTGGGGGGGTTTCTTTTAAAACCCTGTGTTAGTGTGTTCCCTAAAAATTGAAGAATACATAGTGAAAATTTTAAATTGTATGGATTTAATTGCCATGTATTCATTTTCCCCCTGTACCACAATGCCTTTATAAATTTCACTAGAGAGTGTTAGCTATTAAAGAAGTGTGGGGAAGGATCTGCCTGATAGTCTGGACTCTCGAGAGTGTTCAGAAAAGATTGATTAAACTCTATGTCTACAATCTAAAACTGAATTAAAATCCCTTCAAAAAAGTTGTATTTTTAACAGTTGTCTGCAACACTATTGTATGGGGCATCCCCCCCCCCCCTCCCCCCTTGAAACATATTCCTGTGTACACTTGTGCTCACACACACAAAAAAACAACATGATTAGTCAATAGGCCTAGTCATACAAATATGTTTATTTCTCAAATTTTATTAAACGGAAAACATTCCCATAGGTATATAGATTTTATGTAATCATCCAGAAATTATTTTTGTTTTTTTGTTTTTTCAGCATTGCTATGAATGTATAAAAAATTTTCATTTACGTGTCTGTTGGGTAAAGCTCGATTGGGGGGATGAGGGGGAGGGGCAAGCTTTCATCAACTCTATTATTGTAAAATAAACTAAAATGTCATCCCCCGTGATGACGAAACATCCCGTCAATGTTATATTCTCTTCAACCTATTATTGTTTTGGGCCCCATGTTACTTCCCCTTCACGTAGATAAAAAAATCAAAACTTGTTTATTTTTTAAGGCCTTCAGGAAATGATTTAGTGTTCTAATGTTTAAAGGGAATGATGAGATGCCACCTTCTTTAAGCCTGAACCTTCAATGCGTGTCACCGGCCCTTGAGATAAGTAATGCAACGATTTAAAAATCATTCGGAAGCAGCAGCCCTCAAAGTGGCGAGCCTCGAGCGGATTGTCCATGAGGTAATGTACTTTAATTGTAACCGGAGGAAAAATGTGGTAAAAATAAGAATGAAAAGAGTGTGGTATTTTCATTACTAGGTTTCATTCACGTTCTCAGTCTCGATCTGGACCCTTCGTACATTGCTTTTAACGTCACCAATGAGTGATGATGTCAAATTGAGAATGAGCATAAGACTAAGCCACGTTTTTCAAGCAATCAGACACGTCCTTAGGGCATATCTGAATTACACATTTTGGCCTGCTAACCGCTAACAACCTTGCCTGATCTCACAGCTCTGCTTGTGACTTATTTTAGCAAGCAAGCATTTGTAGGCTAGCATTTCAGATATGCCCCGAGTATGCTTGATAGGTGGTTAAACAAATCTCATGCCATGTAATATGTATTTCAGTTGGAGAGGCTGCAGCTTAAGTGGCATGAGCAACTTCTAATGGACTTGGAACATAATCTGGCACAATGTATGGCGTTTGCTTTCGAGAGTCAAACAGACATAAGTACTTGCCAAGTCCCATGCCACATTGCGAATTCGATCAAGAAAATGGTGGATTACATTGGCCTTGGAATAGGTAAGTTTTACTCATAAATGTGTTACCTTCACTTCACTGGCATTAAATTTTTATTTATTTATTTATTTATTTAATTTAAATCCTTGGATTTTACAAAATGTTTAAAAATAGTAGTACAGGGTTGCCACCAAGATAATATTTTTGTCCTTGGGGGATGGCCTATCTTAAAAAATCCTGGAAATCCTTGAAATAGCTATCCCTATGCCAGATTGATTTTTGGTTTGACGAACATTACATGTATTAGATATGTGTATTCCGTCACGGAGAATCAATAAAAATAACAATTTCACCTTTTAACATCACTTTCTATTTATTAAAGTCCATTTAGATTTAACATTTACAATCATTTCACATCCTAAAACAAGCCACCATCTTCCTCTGTCTTTCTCCTAATCCCAACAATACTAATATCACCGCCTTCTTTAGGCTAGGCAGTAAATTCAAAGTTCATTTCTTACACATGCGAGCATAGGATTAAGAAACTGAGTTTTCTTAGAATGTGTAGGCCTATCTGTTTTAGTTTTTGCCATCGTGTTACTATTACCGAGTGATACCAGTTGATGTTTTTATTGCCCACTGTTAAATATTTTTAAGCCTGTATCAAAATAATGTACCTATGTTTTATTTAAATACGGTAAGAATCATAAGATTTTGCCAAAATAAACTGTATCCTTGAGAGTTGAGACACCTTAAAAATCCTTGAAAATGGATAAAATCCTTGAAAGTGGCAAATTAAATAATAGTATAATAGGGAATATGCCTTAACTTTTTTTAGCACTCTACTACATTAAGGACTTCATTTTGAAAACGTTTATCATATTATTTATTATTTAAATAAGATTTTCATTTATAAAAGTAATGTGAAAGTTGCATCAATAATAATGGCGGGAAAAATGAGCATCTACGTCACTATATGGTACTGATGCGAATCGACCAATAAGGTGATGCCAAACAGTGATATTATTAACTGTGCAATCTAAGTATGTATGTATAAGCCCATTGGTCAACAATGCTCTAGCGTGCTCTAGACATGAATCTTGACGCCACGTGCTGTTTGCGCTGGAAATAAAATACTGCAAACTTTGAGCCTCAATAGAATTTAAAATATTTTCTTTGAATTGCTTTTATTTGCAGTATAATGGCAATTTAAGTGGTTTTCTATCCATTTCTTACACCCACGTCAATATTTGGACTTGGTGCATATTCCCTATTGATTGTAGTAGTATGGCAGTAGCAGCTCAGCAGCCTGTAAACCAGTTAACTGGGGAAACGCCGTAACACGTCACGCCGCCATTTTTCTGAGCCCGCATATGACGCCAATAGCATAAATAAATAATATATATAAAAAGTCTTCGCAGCTCTACAGTAGGGGTGATGTGTATGGCTCTTATGCTTTATATCGGGATACTCGGCTATCTATCTTGAAAAAATGCACCGTCTAGGTATAAAATACTAAAATAGCTACTTCTTAAGTGTTTGGGTGAGCGGTGTTTACGATAAGATGCGCATAAGTTCTGCTCACATTAGCTGTTCACTGGCTAATGTAATGTGGTTCTAATGGCTACTGGTGGAAAATGTGAACACCCGGTAGTCAATAACTATGATATTTTGGTGATAAACTGATTATATACAAATGTGAAAACTTGTCACATTCTCTAGTTTGATACAAAGAGAATGTGCATAGTATCTAGGTAATATGTATTAAGCTCACGACTCTCCCCTCAATCCTGATACTGCAAGCTGTCATATTTGTGGAATCAAACCAAGACCCGTTCACCAGAATCTCAGTTATCCACAGCCACCATCGTGACACCCATGACTGTGTTGGACCTTAAACTAGAAAACGCTTAAGTCCGCCGCGTTGTTGGATGAGCGTATATGGTGCATTGAGATGCCATGTGTTACGCGGATTTTCTGTTTGTTCCGTGAAAAAATCATTACTAAGTAGAAATTTTTTATTAATTAAATTAAATTATATAAAAATTAACTTAATTTTTTATTATTAAATTAAATAAAATAAAAAATTAACTTAATTGTTTTAATTAATCGTAATTTTTTAAAAAGAAAAAATCGTAAATTGCAATTTGCATAAGAAATAATTATTCGTTGCGCTCAAATTTAACACGAATATATTAATTCATGAAATTAAGGTTCTGTAAAAAAATCATTACAATAGGATAAAGCTGTAGGTGTTTATAAGTCAAAGAATTGTTTTTAAAAAGAAAAAAAACATAAAATTTTGATTTTCATGAGAAATAATTTTTCGATTACGCTGAAATTTTACACGAATATATTAATTCATAAAATAAAGGTTCTGTGAAAAATCTTTATAATCGGATAAAGCATGTAGATGTTATAAGTCGAAGAAATCTTTTTATAAATCGAAAAAAGCGTAAAATTGCGTTTTTTATGTGAAAAAATTTCCTGATTGCGCTCAAAAACGTGGCAGTTATAAGTTCAGAGATTTCGAAGGTCTCCATAAAATTTCATTGCATCGGAGTATCGGTTTAGCCGGAATCGTGTTAACAACACACACAAAAATACAGGAAAAAAAAAAGAAAAAAAAACATTTCGGATTTTTCTCTCCAGTGTAGTGAATGGAATCTTCGCTTCGCTCGCTACGCTCATCCAATTAAAACTTTTCAGCACGGGTCCATCCATACTATTTAGTATTTATTAAATATTATATCAACCTACCAATTAGAATAAAAACAATGAACAATTTAACAGTCTTCAAATGCTGTTAAACCACTCTTTTTACAGTGTAAAAGATTACTTGTCATCCTCATACTGCTAACGTTATTGTGTTAACCAAGGCCCCTAGCACTCCATAGCGCTAGTCAACGGAATCTTATTGCTAATTGAACACGGGAACGGCGGCCATCTTGTGGGAACAGTCAGCTGTCAGTCAACCTAGTACACAGAGGTGCAGGCCTAGTGTTTTGTGCTATAATAATGATTGTTATAAGTAAATTCTGTGTTATAAGTAACGTATTACACGTAACATGATCAAAGTACCATGATTGCAAATTATTCTTGATTGGGTTATTGTCATAAGATTTGAGTTTGAATTCCCACACAATGGCCGCCGGCGCGGAATAATTAGGGATAAGTACAGCAGCGCTCATGCGTCATCTAGACCTACTATATACTAGGGATGACATCGGGTACTCGGGTACCCGACTCCTACCCGACTCCTGTTGGAGTCGACTCCATTTTCAAGGAGTCGGGTAAAAAAAATTTTTTTTTTTTTTTTTTAATGATAAATTGTATGAGATTGCACTTGTTGTCTCGTTAGTCGTTATCTTATCTCAAAACGTAAACATAACAAATCAGCGAGAGTCTTGGCCGGGCCAAGAGACAAGCAAGCTAGTGATACGTAGCGGGTGGAGGGTGGGTGGGGGTGGGGGGGAATGGCTGGACAGCGTTGTGCAACCCCACTGAAAATCAGTTATATAACTGAGTGGGTAGACTCATACAATTTATTTATTTAACTGAATCACGAAATGCAGAAAGGGCATAAGTCACATTTTTTTGGTGAAATGAGTTTAGACCCGTTTTCATAAGTCAGTTCCAAGGGCCATCGTGTAGTGCAGAATGGGCATTAGTCCGAATAAATATGTTGCATGATGGCAGGCCATTCATTTCACGTTAAGAGCAGAAAGGTTCTAAGTCCGGGACCTGCACCCTTTCTGCACTTTACGTGTTTAAATTTCCAGTAATGACTGAATTAAATCATGGTAATCATGGTGGCCACAATACTACCCGAAACAACAAGAACAAACAAACTCTGTAGAGACTGAATCGAGGCAGATTCCTCGGGAGAAAAAGGTGTTATTTGCTGTGTCAACGTTCCATTACTTTGAGGACAATAGTGCACAAGTCGGAGTTGTAAAGCTTCTCCGTTCATTTGATGTGTCATAATGCATTCTTTTAAAATGAATGCTGCCCTGCGACAGACTGTAACGTTGACTAGTGACAGAGCTTATGTTGGGGACAAAATTCTATGAATCCTTGAAAATTCAAGATATTCAAAAGGTATTACAATATGTCCCCGTAATTTGGCGCGTTCTACGACGAAATCGTGGCTTGGCCTGTCTGAATCTATCTTTATGACCTCAATGAATTTCATTTGACCCTCTTAATGTTGGCATTATTCTCATTCTATCTTGAAGCTATAGTCATAAAAGGGTAGACAAGACACACATTCATAAAAAGATTCCGGTAGTTTTATGTAAGAGTAGGTGACCGGCCTTATGTTACTTATAATGCACAATTGAGACATGTTTATTGTTTACTTACTTGTAATCAGTCTTATTACTTAAAACTAGGAAACGCTAAAGTCCCGCCGCGTTGATGGATGAGCTTTTTAAAGTTTTTAGTTTGCGTGGGATATCTTTACTTTATTTCTATAGATTCTGGCTAACTTTTTCACATTTTTCTTTCACAAGGCAATACATCACCATAACCTTAATGTCCATGTATAATATGAACGTTATAGCCCCATCCGTTTTGGTCAGAATTGGGCCAAATGGCACGAAAATATCGCACAAAAAAAAAAAAAAATCGTAAAAGTACGATATTCATGAGAAATATTTCTTCGATTGTACCCAAAACGTAGCAAGTCTAAGTTCAGAGATTTCGAGGTCCTGTCAAATTTTCATCAAGATCGCATATGCCGTTTGCCCGGGAGAGAGCGAACAACAGACAAAAAAAACCAAACAAAAAACAAAAAAAACAAACACCCGAGCTAAATTTTTTGTTTGTTTGTTTTTTTTGTCTGTTTGTTCGCACGATTCCGGACAAACGGCATAAGCGATCTTCATGAAAATTGGAGGGGACCTTCGAAATCTCTTAACTTAGACGTGCCACGTTTTTGGGTACAATCGAAGAAATATTTCTCATGAATATCGTACTTTTACGATTTTTTTTCGATTTTTAGTGCAATGTTTTCGTGACATTTGGGCCGTTTCTGACCAAACGGGTGGGGCTACAACGTTCATATTTCACATGGACATTAAGGCTATGGTGATGTAGTACCTTTTTAAAAAAAAGTTGAAAAAGTTAGCAAGAATTCTTAGAAATAAAGGTTTTAATATGAATTTTTTTAGGTTTATAATAACAATTAACAAGTAACAATAGAAACTTGACAACAATCACCTACAATGCATTCAAAAGCACTCGCAAGGAAAAGGGGTCCTACGCAAACTAAAAACTTACAAAGAAAGCTCATACATCAACGCAGCGGGACTTAAGCGTTTTCCTAGTAATCAATAATATACATACTAACGTGAATTTGAGGCTCTGTATCACAATACTTAATAAAAAAATACAAAGTTGCTAATTTTACTTCTAATTGCAGAAAGGTCATAAGTCCAGCCATTTTAGTAGGCAACAGTAGGCTAACCAATGTGCAAATTTAAAAAAAAATACATTGGGTGGTCACATTATTTACAACTTCAATTGTGGTGAACAATTAATCTAAATAGAGATTCACAATGTGCTTGCAGATAGTTTTTGTCATTTTCTCAAAACTATGTATCTTGACTTATGCCCTTTCTGCATTTCGTGATTCAACTAGAGTAGTGGGGTAAAAATAACTTTTGCATAATTTTTTTTTTTTTTTTTTTTTAAAATTTCGGATCAGGGAGTCGACTCCGGTTCCCAAGGCTCCGGAGTCGACTCCAATATTTACTACCCGATGTCATCACTACTATATATACTATTCCAACATCTTTGGTGTTACTGTTAACTTGTTAAGCGAGCGAAGCGAGCGTTTCCATTTGACTCTGCCGGAAAAATTAGTCACTGGTTTTTGTTTTTTTGTTTTTTTTGGTTTTTTTTTTTGGTTTTTTTGTTTTTTGTTTGTTTGTATGTCTCGCCATAACGTTTCGAACGGAGGCTCGGATCGAGTTGAAATTTTGACCATCCGCAAGCTTCGTTCTCGATTGAATGCCATTAGTTTTTTTGGCAAAATCGTTCAAAAAATTAAAAAGTTACATTAAAGTTAAACGAAAGTTTTTTTTTCAAACTAAACGGCGACAAATCTGAGATAGCCAAATCATTTAGAATGTCCGTCCGGTCACGAATATGTTAATTTTATTTTGATCCGATAAGTAGTGTAGATGGAATTACATTATAACAAAAGGAACGTTGCCATGGCAACGAAAAGACGCGCGAAGTTTCTAATGCACTGCCACCTAGAAGAAATCAAAATACTTTTGAGAAAGCAGTCTATTATTTGTCAACAAAGAGTTTAAATAGTTTTCCCAAGGAGTCAAGGTCCTCTAGATGGCGGTGGATTTCATCCACAAAGTAAAGGTTTACTTACACACGGGTTTACCCAAATACCTTGGCAATAATAAATAATATTGGAAACATGGCCCTGTGGACAGCGAACGTCGCAAATTTTTAAATTTAAAAAAAATGTGCAATGTGGGTCTAGCTATAGCACGTGCTCGCTTATCAACGCGTCCAACTGAGCGTTTCCTAGTTTTAACTTTTATATTGGAGAAGGGTTGACAGGTTGGGAAAGTAAAAGGAACATAAATCCCAGCCTGAATGGCTGGGGGCGACAAAACTTTTCACCTGCTGATGACAACTGCAGCTAATTTAAAGTTGTTTGTTACCTTAATCCACGACGCGTTTCGTCCTTCTGGGACTCATCCGGCAGATGGTGGCCACTAAAAATCATCTAACTACATGCAAACAAAACTCACAACACATATCCAAACCTGTGGTAGGGTCACGCAAGAAGCAAGTTCTGCATGCATGTTGTCATCATCAGCAAGGTTACTTCAAACACCATTCATACTGAGCCACACTGTCAGCACAACCAGTAAGGGGGCTTCCCTCCCAACTCTAGTGCTCGGGAGACAAAACATCCATGACTCACCCTGGATGGATGGAACTTTTAAGTGGATGGAGTAGGTTATCTTATTATTTGTTCACCTTTATTATCATAGCTTAAGAGGCTTGGGTGCGATTTAAATACCACTCCGATCGTGCCATGTGCAGTACTTTCGTACTTTTCAAACTACGGACAGGGAAATCATTATTTTTTCATTCTGTTTTTTTCCTCTGATAGATAACTAAATTCTTATTTCTAGTACATAGCCCTTTTGTTCATTTTAGTCATAACATTTCCACCACGAGTCCTCAAAGTCCATAGAAAATGTTCATTTCCGGTCAAAGTTTACTGCTCTTGTGTGACCAAAGGGGAGTAAATTTGGGAAATCAGGCCATGTACGTAGAATAACAGTTCATTTCTGAGTAAAATAAAAAAAACATATTTGAAATCGGACGGAAAATGTAGACGTAGTTTGAAAAGTACGAACGCCTTGCAAAGCACACTTTTGGCTCCATTTGGTGGCGCTCTCTAGTGAAATTCGATCGTGTCTGCTTCGAAACAAGTAGGGGAGGTAATGTGGGCGGGATCTGGACACCGGATGTGCTTGTCATCAGATTACATAATCACAATCTGTTATTTTGAGGTTGGCTTACGGCTTTATGCATCGCTGTCGTGAGAATTCTATAATATTCGCTATCAGAAATTAATTATGATTATTGTTGCTCAACGTCACTTTTATTACCATTAGCTATTCGGACTAAGAGTGGTGATAGACGAGAGTAAAGAACAATTATTACAGATAAGATAACCTACCGTATGCCTTGTGCGGGATTCGAATCCGCGTCCTCCTAGTGTAATTCGCCAGCGTCCCTATACTATTACAATATGTGCGACCACGGACGATATCAGAATTTGAAACTGCATAAATATTATGTTTATCGCGTTCTTTAATTAGTAGATTATAATTTTGATTCTCCGCAATGCAAGGTTTGTAATGCTCCCATTTAACCAATCTTCATAATTACCCGCGTTGTAAGAACTAAGCAAATATTGTTTACGATTAGTCTATGTTATTATATTATATCTGAACCTTTATTCTATTTTTAGATAGCGCTAGAGCGTTCTTCAGCACGATAAAGAAAATAACATCGTTTGCTAACGCACGGTAGGCGGGCCTTTCGACAGGTCATATCCATAGGACAGACATCACCCATGCACTACGTAATGGTTGAATTATTATTATTATTTACTACAATTCAGAAATTAAAAAAGTCCGCCCCAACCGGGAATCGAACCACGGATCTCCCGCATTCCAGACAGGCGTCTTAACCTATTATTACAGAATATTTCATTTCATTAATCTGCATGGGGGCAAGCAAGTTGCTAAGTGGTAATGTTTGTGTCTTGTTTGTCTAAAGATAGCGTCCCCGCTTCTATATAGCAGAAGGTCGCTGGTTCGATTCCCGACTTGAATCAACCCATAATCTATAGGCAGGGTATCGCATTACATCCACTGCACTGAGTGTGGCTTTGAAACCGTCTTAGCAACGAAGCACATAACAAGTTGTAAATGGTTGTTCCGAAGTAGTTATATCTACGCTGACTCATCGCGAATGAATCGTGGACATCTGTGAACTACTATTTCAAATGTCCGATTATTTCGTCAATCGATGGCGTCGTCGGTTCGTCACTGAAATGAGATCTTTGACTGTGTGGGAAGACTCTCGTTGCTTGCAATTATGATTTGTATATTTTTTAAATCCGGCATTGTAACAATTGTTTTGATTACCAGTACGATAATGATATCATGCATAGGTGCTTGGTCGCGATTAAACACCACGCTGAGCGTTTCAATTGCAGTTCTTCCGTACTTTACGAACTACAGGGAGAATCATCCGAATATAATTCATTCTGTTGTTTTCTCTGATATAATTTAATTCTTATTTCTCGTACATAGCCCATTTTCCCCTGACAGTGGGAGGCATATTATAATATCACATGGTCACTTATGAACCTTGATGTTTCCAAGAATTGTTCAGATCATTAAAAAAAAAAAAAACGTTTTAATATTGTTCTGGGTAAAGTATCCTAATCATTGCTTGGGTAAGTAAGTTAAAATGTATTGAGTTATTATGATTACTAAAAATATGCCTTAATTCCCTGCACCGTAGGGTTTGTTATTCTTCCAATGTACCAATCGTCTCGATTAACCTTGAAACCTTATACTTTGAATTAGTGATTTCCATTTTCCTGTTAATTTGCCAAAAGCTGTTCATGCAATTGTGCCCGGAATTGATCAACCCACAAAAATTTGGAAAAAGACTGTCGAAGGAAGATATCATTGACCCGGCCTATATAATAGAAGCCCAGAAGCAAGCTGGCAAACAAATCCAAAAAGAAAGTCACAGTCACCAAGCAATCTGAATCAAAGACAAAATCATCTAAGTAAAAAACCTACAACGTAGTTTTGCAATGCAGTTCATCTCTTCATTGCGTGTGAATTCCACTTGCAAAGTGTGGCCCAAGAATTCAAGAAACAAAACAAATGAAACTTGAACATGATCACATTTACCTTTTAGTTTTCCCCCGTTTTTTTAATATATCATTATTGGGACCTGCGTTTATTTGTTATAGTAGACACTAGAGGCGAGCGTGTAAAGTATGTCACACATCACATTACTAACGTATTTCGTCGCGAGTGTACGTGAAAGTGCATATATAGTTGAACTCAATGTACCTCATTCTATATGTGCACATGTGTAAATAAGAATTCTCTAATGTAAATAATGTGTAAAAATCCTAACTCACGAGTATAGCACATGCCTATATGCGTGACGCATTTCTAAACTAAGAGTTTTTTTCGTGGTTTTGTTTGCGATATTTGCAATGTATTTTAGCCTAAATGTATCCGGAGTCTCAAACGACCACTAACTTTTTTTATTGATTGTTATCTTGTGTATCAGGTATAATTTATTGACAATTAATATTTCTGTTGAATGTGGAAATCCTTATGTGAAAATACGTTCTATTTATCTTTGTTGTGTGTAAAAAATAACTTTGTTTACTAGGAATAACGTTCTGAGGTAGGCCGATATCCTTGTAGGCCTATATATTTTGCATGGACGTGAGCACGTAGCATAAAGCATATAATAACTTACACATTTGAGTGTGAGTGCCTTGCTCTAAAGTAATTAAATTCACTTCATATCTGAATACGATAGACATTATATATAATTACATGATCAAAAAAAGATGTTTAGACCGCAAGATATATTAAATAAAAAACACTCCAAAAAAGTGATTATGCCCACATTTTTTTAAAGTGCTCTCTTCCTCAGACGCGGGGATGTTTTTTGATGCATTATGTATGGCTGTGCTGTGTTTACTGGTTATTGTCCAACTCGTAGATGTTTTATAAGTAGGCTACTTTACCTACCCATGCTAATTACGAGTGTATCATGAATACAACAACCTCATATACATACATACTTTTAAAAAACGTGTCACGATCGCGAAGCCGCAGTTGCTACCTCGTAAATCGGGAAATAATGGACATGGACGGTATTCAAAAAACGTCTCTGAGGACTGGGCCGCTTGTGGCTGCACCCTCTGTCTTTTATATCCCAAAGAGTGATTGTGTAAATAATATATTACGCAATGTTCGCGTTTAATTGAATTAAAGTGAAACATTTGAACGCATTTGAATGAACAACAAACACTAGAATTCGAACAGAGAACCTCCGCCCCCTGTATGTAATAAAAAGATGCGATAGAACACTGTATACAACAAAGAATACTCTTGTCATGGGTTTATGACGTTATAGCTTATGGAACTAGAGTCATAAGTTTTAATCGCAAACGGGATTCGTGGAGTATTTCCCCCAGTATTGTATTGAGATGATTAGTGTTTAGAACATAGAGTTGATATTTTTATAACGTTACTTATATTGATTGTGTTGTATATTGCATCACTTGTACATGTAACCATTATTCAACTGTTAATCCTAATAAAATTAAGTATTTCATTGTCACGGGAGAAAAACAAATTTTGGTAGCGTTCTGTGTAAAATATACAATTATAAATTATAACAATGTTAAATCATTTCCCCATACACCAGAAAAACTTTGGATAGTAATTACAACTGGATTGATATTTATCTTCGCATGCATCCACTATAACGTTGCCGGCAAGGGTAACTTGACCTTAAACGAGCTAGCGTCGACGGAGTTGAGTTGGGCACGCAATAAATCAGATAAGGCGCTGTTTGTCGGGCGTTACCCCCCTCGGCTCCATGTTCAGTTGCGGTGGGGATGACTAGTTGTTCACGCCTATCTCCCTCCCTTCCCGCTCCCCGAAAGAGGTAACTATCCAAAAAAGGGGCGGGAAAAGTTAGCACTATACCTCTAATTTAAATTTTTATATCTTAACTTATGAACGTTAAGCAATATCCAATCAATCAATCAATATTTTATTTGACAACGTCTATACGTGTTACAATAGGGAAATAGCCTGGTCTCAAATTCACTTTTTTCATTTTTTATTATTTATAGAACACAGTTAAATAAACTTCCCAATTGAAAGTTTTTTTTTTTAAAAATCATCCGTGGTAACTACGGGGGTAAAAAGTTATAGGGTTTTGAACCCCCGCGCAAACGCTCGTTGTTGTTAAAACTGCGTTACGTAGCTTGCAGCATGCTCTTCGTTGCACAAAAAATAAATACAACAACAACAACAACAACAGCTCGACGAGCGGCCGGGCGCGCAGCGAAGCCTAGAGGCAATCTAGTTTGGGACCGTGCTCATCAATAATCGGACTATTTTGACAACACGAACGATGACAAAGATGACGACCATGACTTAAGAACCCCGTGATTTTGACAGTGCGTCTACCCGACCTTGACTAGGAAAGCGATTTATTTCTCATTGGGGGGAAAAGGGGCCCCCCCGGTTATTTCTCTATAGGGAACACACACGTGACGTCACAGCTCAGCGCGGATCTTACTGATGGACAAGAATCCTCTTTTCGCAAGCTGACGCCTGATGAACGGCTCAACAAATATCACGCTCTAACTTTTATACTATTCATTATTTGGACAAAACTTAAGAGGAATAATATTTAGCAAACATATCATTTCTTCTAATAGCTTGTTATAATAATGTACGCATTATAAATGACAAAATTATCAACATCTTCAAGTCTTTTCAACTTCAATTGACACAAAACTACTGATCGGATTTCAAAAAGAATTCTCTCTAAATATGCATCTAACTAATTAGACAAGAAATAAATAAAAATTTCAGATAGGAAAAGCACAGAACGAAATTTTACAGCATAGCGTGCAGTTTTTCACGGCTCATCCGCACGTCAAAAGCGCGTATTTTAGATGAAAAACACATACCATGCGTTTACCCTATGCTATAAAATTTTTGTTCTGTGCACTTTCTACCTAGAAAGTTTATTTATTTCTTGTCTAAACATCCGATGAATTTTTTTGAAAGCAATCTTGTCAAATCGATACTAGATTTTTGTCAATTGAAGGTTGTTTTATTACATTTCATAAAAAAACAAGTAAAAATCTTAAATTTATTTTAATATGTACATCGAAATAACAAGTTAACGGCCGTGTAAAAATTCAAAGTAATCGCTATTAGAAGGAATGATTTTTTGCTAAATATTTTCCCCTTAAGTTTTTCCCCAATAATGAATAGTATAAAAGTTAGAGCGTGATAAATTGTGCGACGTTCAGCAGGCGTCCACTTGCGAACCGATGGTTGCTTGTCCACCAGTTGGGCTCAAAACGGAGAATACCCCTCATTCCCCTCGATTTGTGACGTAGGTGTGTGTACCCTATGGATGGGAAAGAATTTGTAGGTTTATGGTCTGGCGTAGTCGTACACAGCCATTCAAGGCTGCGCTAGGCTAGGCCCTACGCCCTTGGCTGTGTCTTTGCCCTAGGTTAGGTAAACCAATTCTATAAAATGCCCATTTGGATGCCCTAGACATAGCCTAGCCTAGGTAGGGCTAGGCCGAGGCATTTCCTGTATCCTTAGCCTAGTTTTTAAGGTTGATGATGATGATATCATTTATATCATTGATGTTGGGTAGGGCTTTAGATTTTATATTTAAATATGCGCCTAAACCTGGGCGTAGTGATAGGCCTACCTCGGCCCTAGGTCCTAAGGGCCTAGGTCTACCAAGAGGGCAAAGGCTACCACTGTAGAAACACCGGAGAAGATCATTTTATACACGTGCCAAAAGAACCAAACGACAAACAAGGCAAAAAGAATTGTTCAAAGCTGCAGCACGAGAATGTTTTGAGGAGGACGCCCCCACTAGAAATTCACTCTACTGTTGTGAAGACCACTTTGTTGCAAGTAAATATTATTAATTGGTCTACTAGCTTTTTAATTCACAAGTGAATTTCCTATAAGCTTCTGTTAGGCTCCGGCCAAATATTCTCGCAGCAAAATTTGCCTTGGGATTATAAGTCTAGGGCCTAAACGTAAGAGGCGTTTTCTCGCATGGGAGAATGTCAAAAATTCAAAATTTTTAACTACATATTTGGAATATTTCCCCGCGAGAAAATGAGTTATGTATAGGTCCTAGGCTTATAATAACCCCGAGGTAAATTAGAAGCTCATAGGAAACTAACCTGCGAAATAAAAAAGTAGTAGGTAGACCAATTAATATCACTCACTACGTATACCACAGCAGTCAATCCGAATTGACTGAATTCGGTTTGAGTTCAATTCGGTTTGACTTGAAGTGTATATCACGGACATTCGAAACGACTTCCTCAATCCTATTTCGATTCGAATTGAAGTTGTTGTTGTTGCAGTTTAAATTGATGCTACAAGATTCTATGAATAACACTTGAAAATACTATGTACTTGTATCTCTACCTACAGCTACGTAAATAATAAAGCCTAATGTCTTCATTAAAGCCTCCAAGACGCCATTTTATTGTAAACATGTAATAAACACCGCCTGCCTAATAATGGTATTCACTGAAATCTAAATCTCTAAGGCAGTTTTGAATCCGGATTGAATGCGTATTGAACTGTATATCAAGCAATTTACTCATGTCAGTCCACTTTGGAAAGTGGATTGACTTCAATGCGAATCGAGTGTGTATATCAAGAGACTCAAACCGAATTGAACTCGAACCGACTTGAGTCAATTCGGATTGAGTGCTGTGATATGCGTAGTGATTTACTTACATGAAAGTGGTATTCACAACGGTAAAGTGAATTTGCAGCGGTAGGCTAGAGGCCCTACGACTCTTTGACATATTCTCGTCTTGTTGCGTTTAACCATTATTTTCACCTGTTTAGTTCTTTTTGGCACATATATAAATACTTTCTCCGGTGTTTCTAGAGTGGTGTTTCAACACATTGGTACCTTACACCTTTTATAAAGCGTCATTTCTTTTAAAATCAATGACAGCGGGCGCAGTGACGGCAACTGTCTGCTAGGATGTGTTTGACCCACCGCCGACTGGATGGTAGAATATCTTCCATTTTTATCTAGATAGCGGTGCGCCTTTGGGTCTGCGCTAGGCTGCGGTCAGCAGTCTGACGTCACACTACTTTTCGTGTTGTCTTTTGGCGGGAAGCCAGATTCAAATTTCAACGTCAAATATTGAGAAAAGTATTAACCTTAGACAAAAAAAAACTTTTATGTTATTTTTTTTTAGATGTTATCTTTAACATATTCGATTTCTGGAATGAAGGCTAGTTCCCTATTGTGAATCCACGCATTTTCTATTATGTTGTGCGTTTCTCAATACTGTAATCAAATGAACAATAAAACAATACGTACCGGTACAATGCAATACGATGACAATTTTGCAGATTAAGTGAAGTGATTCAAGCCGATGCAATTCGCGTTTTGCCTAGTGCACAAAAATAATTCTCCTCCACCAGAGCCACTTAGTGCCCAGAAAATACCCAGTTAGGCTAAGTGATTAGTGAAAAAAGACAATTTTTAAACTTTTGACAAAGTTACGTTAACAAAATAACAGTAGTTTAGTTTTATTTATTAAATGTGACTCGACGAACTCAAAACATTATAGGAATAATAGTCGTGCGAAAGCAATTAGTAAAAATGTACCCTGGCTGGAAATCAAATGCAGAACGAGCAGCTCTAGATGCAAATGATCACCAAATTACAAGACCACAAAAGCTAAAATTGCTATTTGTTGTGATTGTTGTGTGCCAGGTACTGACTAAACAAAATGACAGCCTGTAATGGAACGAGTTTGTTAAGAAAATAATTATTACGCAACTTAATTATAGCTTGTGTAAATCAAATACTAAGCCTTAAAGCTTATTAGTGTATTTCTGTACTTATGTACTTGTTTATTTTCAGAAGAGGATCCCAACTCTGACAGTAAATCAATGTCACTTAAGTGTCGAGCTTTGTTTAAAGACGACTTCGACTGTGAGATAGCTTTGAGAAATATAAGTGATCTCATCTCCAAGCTTCGGAAGTGGATTTCATTACTTCAAGCACAAGTGTTGACACAACCACAGTAAATGATTTAATTATTTCTTTAATAATTAACCTATCCCATTTGTGAATAAAAACTAATTTACAAAGGAGAACAATAACTAAAATTGAGATTACGCAATAGACCCCGAAATGTTTTTTTTTTTAATTTTCAAAAAACTTCCCATCAATGGACAAATAATCTACCATATTTGTGATGAATCTTATTGGATAAATTAAATTAACATGAGTTTAACAGCAATAAGTACTGTACTCTTGAAATGGTACTACAAATTAATTGATTGAATATAGTATTCTAAAAAAAATTAAACAAAAATTGTAAAACATTACTCGTCATCATCATTATTATTAATTATTAAAGTGAGATTCTTCAATTTAGGTGCACTGCCCAATCTGGCACTATTCATTCAAGCGTAATAATATGTAGTATTGTACGACCTGTCAACCCCAAATCCCTCTTGGCGCGGGCCACACACTTCGACAGTGTCGACGATAGAAACTGTCACCCGCAAATATTCATTTTATTCAAATTTTATTTGTGTGCCGTGTTTGAAGCGGGCCCACATACAGTAAGTTTTGAGTACATAGCGACGTTAACGTGGCAATCCCGTCACTTAACTTCTCTACACACAGCATTTATCTCGTCTTGTCCACTGTGCTCCTCAGGAATCTCTCTCTCTCTACCTCCCACAGTCCAGGTTTCTGTTGCATATGTAGGTCTACTATAACATTACAGTAAGACCTCGTTCATCCGAAATCCGATTAACCGAGATTCCGTGTTATCCGAGCTGGCTTCAGGCGCCCTTTCCTTTTTTTAATTAGGCCGAAATGTTATGTTCTTTACATCTGAATGTCATGCAGTACCTATGCTGTTTACTACAATGACGTGTCACGTAAGAATTGCAGAGCGCTTGAGTTGTAAGGGGGGTTGGAGGCGGGGGTCGAGGGTAGGGTGCTGTAGAGTGTTGAGCCAGTGTCTATGTGAGTGCTTGCCGCCGCCGCGACCTTGCTCAAAGACGGCAGATGAGAGAGAAGAGAGGGAGGGAGGGAGAGAGAGATAGAGACAAAATATGGCCTTGAAGACGGCATGATAGAGGCTGGCTATGATTATGAAGAAATAAGCATTGCATCGGGACATCCAGTCAATGACAGACGCGGAGATAACCGTCACCCCCCCACCCTCCTCCTCCCAAGCCACGAACTACGTATCGCCTCACTATTGGCTTCGGGCCAAGACTCTCGCCGAGTTGTTTTGTTACGTTATGAGATAAGATAACGACACCACACATTCATTCTATCAGAAAAGCAGTCGGCAGCCGATGTCATCACTAAGGTCCAGAATTTCAATGTCTAGTTAAAATTTATCTGCCAGTTAGTCCTCTCAGTAAATATTTACAAGGCTTCTGATTGGTGGTTGCCATAGTGAAAACAAGTTATGTGTCAGTTAAATTTACTTGCCACTTTAACTGGACATTGAAATACCGGGCCTAAGAGGCTGTTTATTTATGTTCTTTTAATGGAATTAATTTTACCATATCAGGGTATGCTACATGAGCAAATAAACAAAAAATCGTGATCATCCGAGTTTTTCGATGATTCGAGCTGCTCCCAGTCTCATCCACCTCGAATAATAGAGGTTTTACTGTACTTAAAAAGTGTATGTACTTAAAGTAAAGGGGCTATTACCTCAAAAAAAAAAATTTACCAGATAATCTATAGCATAATTCTACACTTAAATGACCGTTTAAAAAATTATATCTCGTAACTGTATTTTACATGTTTTTTCAATTTTCTTGATCCAGAAATTTGCAAAAATTTGTGTTTTGACTTTTGGGAAATTTCTTAAATCAGCTTGCTTATTTTTTGTTCCACATAGATACTAGAGCATTGTACCAATCTAAAATGCCCCTTTATAACATCGTGTCTTGAAGCTGTGCACAAATACTCTCAAACACGCAAAAATATGCATTATTTTTTAGATCAAAATTCTCCAAGGTCACGGGGCATAAAGATCGTCTCCATGGGAGATTTTTGCCGATGGGACCTAGCTCGAAAAATACCAATTTTGTTAATTTTTTGGGGGTCATGGTGAACCCAATAATTTTTCTGTTAATTGCTAAATTCATTACTAGTTAGCCTGAATGAAATATATTTTATAGCTTGGAGTTATATGTTGTGATAAATGCAGTGTTTGTGGTTTGCAGATCATTCCTACTTGAAGAGCAATCTAAATACTTGAGTTACTACAATATAGAAACTGAGGAAATATTAATGCCAGGCGAATCGCTCGACTGCAAGGTATGATAGAACTAAAGTATTTCTGTATTTAAATGTGATTGTATCTGCAAGATTCGGTGGCTTGATAGCTGCTACCGATAATCCGGACTGAAAGTTTTTCAGATGTGTTGGCCTTTTTGTTTCTACTATTATGAAAGTGAGTGTTAGGAATTTAGCCCTCGCAAACAGCCCTCAAAATTCCACTCTAAAGATACTCACCTGAAAAGGGCCACATTTTTCTCAAATAATTCTTTTTAAAGTTTGTCTTCAAATTACTACTACGTATTGTATTGTAATTTACAACAAACCCTTCATTTAAAAAAATGTAATTCAATCCAGAAATTACCAAATCCATCTCAGCTGGGTATCGAACTCCGGTATCCCGATTGCCGGTTAAGTGCTTTACCCCTAAGCTACCGAGATGGTTAACTTCATAACATCTGGATTGTTAGTGCATTGTAGATCTGAATAGATTGTAACAGTACTGCAACGAATAATCTGCTGCCTTTGAACTGACCATCTAAAAACAATTTATAATGTCATTACCTAACGCAGGTATGAGCCAGGGTTTATTTTTTTATATCTATATATTTTTTATTTTTAGATTGATTTACATAAAATCTATTACACCTACGGGAGTGTTTCCCGATAAAGGAAATTAAGACATAAACCCTTGCTCATACCTGCGTTAGGTAATGACAAAAATTGTATTTAGATGGTCAGTTCAAAGGCAGCAGAATCATTGCAGTACTATTATTATTTACTACAATTCAGAAATTAAAAAAGTCCGCCCCAACCGGGATTCGAACCACGGATCTCCCGCATTTCCCGACTAACCAAATCGAGACATTGCAGTACTGTTACAATCTATTTAGATCTACAATGCACTAACACCTAACAATCCATATGTTATGAAGTTAACCATCTCGGTAGCTTTCGGGTAAGGCACTCGACCGGCAATCAGGAGACAGGGGTTCGATACCCCGCTGAGATGGATTTTTTAATTTCTTGATTGATTTACATAAAATCTATTACAACTACTCCCGATTAATGAAATTGAGAAAGAAACTCTCCATATTTAAGATGCAGTGGAGAAAACCCATGCATTATGATGTCGAAAAAATGAGATTATTCTAGCTGAAGGATTTTTCTAAGGTTTCCTAGGCCATTAAACAAACGCTGTGATTAGCTTCTTATGGCCTTGGACATTCCCAACCACCCTCCCACTCGGCTATAACCCATACCGGCGTCTTCAGGCACGATATTGAAGTCACACCAGCTGTGCTTGGTTGGCGATTATCTTGTTTATTTTATTTGAAGTTAACGATATTCCCAGATACGTTGCTCTTTCAGAATAGAGTTAGATAAACTACTACATTTCCAATATGGTACACATGACTCCTTAAAAGGTAAGAACCATAGTGTTAAACAATAAACATCACACTTTCTTTCCACAGTCATGCTTATAGCAAACATTTAAAACTTGAGGAAGCTGTTTTGAAAGGATATATGCGCATGGCTCTTATCAGAGTGCATTTTCATGTTATTTTGATTTTTGTAACTGACACTGATTACTAATTAGTATGCCATAAAATATACAATTTGTAGTAATTCCTTAAGCTGATGTAGAAGACATTAATCTTTAGATCTTTAGAGATGATTACTGATGGACATGTGCACATCCTTCCTAAACAGCCTCAAGTTTAAAATTGTTGAATGAAAATAACGGTAAAAAAGTGGTCCAGTAGTATCAGTAAAATAAGTAAAATTTGTTGGATTCGGCAATCAACCAATTTTTAAACGGACATTTATTAATAATTGGATGAGCATAGCAAACGAAGTGAAGATTCCATTTCACTACACTGGAGAAAAAAATCCGGTTTTTTTTTTTTCTTTTTTTCTTTTTTTTTTGTATTTTTATGTGTTTCTCTACACGATTTTGGCTAAACCGATACTCCAATTGCGATGACATTTTATAGACGCCTTCGAAATCTCTGAACTTAGAACTGCCACTTTTTTGAGCGCAATCGAAAAATTATTTCTCATTAAAATCGCAATTTTACGATTTTTTTTTATTTTTAAAAAATTTCTTCGACTTATAGCACCTACATGCTTTATCCGATTGTTATGATTTTTTCACAAAACCTTGATATTATGAATTAATATATTGGGGTGAAATTTGAGCGGTATCAAAAAATTATTTCTTATGAAAATCGCAATTTTAGGATTTTTTAAAATTTGTGAATCATTCTTCGACTTATAATACCTTCATGCTTTATCCGATTGTAATGATTTTTTCACAGAACCTTAATTTTATGAATTAATATATTGGTGTGAAATTTGAGCGCAATCGAAAAATAATTTCTTATGAAAATCGCAATTTTACGCTTTTTTCGTTTAAAAAAAATTTCTTCGACTTATAACATCTACATGCTTTATCCGATTGTAATGATATTTTCACAGAACCTCAATTTTATGAATTTATATATTTGTGTAAAATTTGAGCGCAATCGAATAATAATTTCTCATGCAAATTGCAAATCACAATTTTACACTTTTTTCTTTTAAAAAATCATACGCTCATCCAACAACGCGCCTGAAAAAGCGTTTGCGAAGCTTCCTAGTTATTTTAAAATTGCCTGAGCTCGTTCAACTGTCTTAGATTATATATCGAGTCTAGTCGTACCGTCAATAAGCAATAATATGTTTTTATTTCAGATGTCTGTTCACTCAGTTCGTATTGCCTCTTTCCTCCCACACGTGGAGACTGCGCAACACCAGGGTAGGCTTGCGCGAAGACTGAAGATCAGAGGGACGAACGGCAAAGTGTACCCCTACCTGATGGTCTTTACACCAAGCACAGACAAACGCAGCGGAACAGAGCGAGTGATGCAGTTGTTGAGGATGACCAATTCTTTCTTCACCAGGGAGAATGTAAGTATCGAGTAGTTGTAGGTCTTTAAGATTGAAACTAGGTATAAAAGATCATGTTAACTATTTTATTGTAAGTAAGTACAGTACTACTTTGTTTTATAGGTTAGTTTTATAGTTATAGTTAGAACAGGAATTAAAAACCATTTAGTGGATTAAAACGCTTTAATAAATCAATTCAAAACAATGTTTTGGCAATTATTAACAATTTCCATCATCATGTTATTAACAAACAAACATTCATTCAATTAATTAATTATTAATGGAACTTTGTTGGGAAAGAAGTAAACTGAAAGAGGCAGCTTTAATGACATTAAAGACAATAATTGGGCATAAGCACAATTACTACGCCAAGTACATTTTTTTCTTCCAATATTGATTCGTTTTGTAAAAAGGAAATAGATGTTTTATACTACTATGTATCACCTTGGTTTGTCAACTTCAATAGGTTATTTTTATTGTTAGCTCTTAGTCTACCTTCTATTTGTTAAATAACCTGTTGAATTGCGTTTTTATCCATGGTTTTTAACAATATTGAAAGTGTTCATGAACTACTCACTATTCTGTGAGAAAAATGTTTATATTAAAACAACGAGGTAACGTTCTGAATGTTACCACTACCATTTACAATAATAATTTGTAACATTCTAAATATTGACATTATTGTAACTTGTAAGTCATTTACACTAATTTAGCTGTCAGTGGAAGGAAGGTACACAACCTTCCAAACTATTGCTTTAATGTAGGCCTACAGTTTTTTCTTACAAAAGACTGAATAGTTAATTAATTAACTCTTAGCACCTACCTAGTACGTACTGTATTTAATTTAGTGTGCTTCATTAGGGATGGAAAAGTGTTTAGTTTCCTAAACGTTTAACCCCTTGAAATTTCTCAATTTCATTTATCGGGAAACACTCCCATAGGTGTATTTGATTTTATAGAAATCAATCCAGAAATGACAAAATCCATCCCAGCAGTTGCAGTACTGTTCCAATCTATTCAGATCTAGAATGCACTAACAATCCAGATGTTATGAAGTTGACCGTCCCGGTAGCGTAGGGGTAAAGCACTCGACCGGCAATCGGGAGACCGGGGTTCGAAACCCCGCTGGGATGGATTTTGTCATTTCGTCCCCTTAGAATGTAAGTGTTCTATCTGAAATTACAACAATGACAATTTTGGATTTTTCAAAAGTCATCAGAATGCATGTGTTCTATCTTTAATGTTGTAAAATTGGTGTGTATATTATAGATACGTATTCAAAAACACTTTTAATGACTTTGCATTTCAAAATTGATTGTTGAGAATTACTAAAATAGTAAAAGTAACTGAACATGACACCAAAATTTGCAAGAACACCTGCATTCTAAGGGGACGATTTCTGGATTGATTTCTATCAAACCCTTGAAATTTTCGCGTTTAAACGTTTGTAGGTAGGCGGAGGCCTAGGTTTTACTCGTTATTTTGTACTTATGACCGGTCGACGAATAATAACAGTTTTATTCTCACACGCATTTAATGACCCGGCACTTCCACCATGTGTAACAGACAAGATGCCTTAATTTAATACAGCCTGGGACCCGGCACCTCCACCAAAATTAAGCACTTACAGAAAATGTTCGGCCTAATTTATTAGCATGTGTTTGTGTAGGCTCCAAAAGTGATAACAAAATAACATTTCATTTATTAAGAGCGTTCACCACCCCTTTTTTAGGCAATTTTCTGTTTGCTCGGCTGAATGACAGCACAGTAGTTGGAAATTTTGAACATATCTCAGAAAGTGGAAATAAAGGTTTCTAGTAACACATTCCTAAAATTTGTTTTGAAATAATTTATAAAGAATAAATTAGATTTCACGAATTTCAATTTTGTTAAAAAGTCCAAAATTCACTATATTCGTGAATTTTTCTGGCTGATCAAGACAAAATTATGAAAATCTATGACTGTAAGAACGTCCATGTATGCTTTATTGACAAGTTTGCAAAATTGTATATACATAGGATGCTTCTTGGCCGAGCAAACCGCTATTTACTAACTGCCAAAAGGGTGGTGAACCCTCTTAAGTGTTTTTTTTTATTTATTTTTTATCATTTTAAGCTCTACATGCGCATTTAAACGTTGAAACGACTCATCCTTATTTAAGGTAAAACTTGTAATTATAGAATACAAATTTAAGATGTGTATAGTGTATTCTACGTAGAGTGCAGCCAGGTAGTCCATTTCCCCAAGTGGTCTTGCCGAGACACTACCTCACTTTGCAGCCAGGCAACTATGAGCGCTGGCTGGAGGACTGTACCAGGATTGCACTCTCTTATTGTTCTGGTAGTTGCGTAGAGTTCACTAAGCGAGCGGCTGGATGGTGGGGGAAGACCCTTGGCGGTGTACGCCGGTTTAGTGAAGAACGGTACCGCAAGTGACTATGTATAATCGTGAATTTATGTATGTTTGGCCTACAGGGTTGGCTTGGTCGCTTTGATTTAAAGTCCCCCACTGAAAATCAGTTATATAACTGAGTGGGTAGACTCTAAATAAAATTTATTTATTTATTATTATTATTTATATGCTCTTATGTAATGCCATATCATAAAATATATCAAAGCTTTAATAATTAATATACAGTAAAACCTCTATTATTCGAGATGGATGAGACTGGGAGCAGCCCCAATTATCGAAAAACTCAGATGATCACGATTTTTTGTTTATTTGCTCATGTAGCATACCCTGATATGGTAAAATTAATTCCATTAAAAAACATAAATAAACAGCCTCTTAGTGATGACATCGGCTGCCGACTGCTTTTCTGATAGAATGATGTGTGGTCTCATTATCTTATCTCATAACGTAAACAAAACAACTCGGCGAGAGTCTTGGCCCGAAGCCAATTGATTTGACTATAGTGAGGCGATACGTAGTTCGTGGCTTGGGAGGAGGAGGGGGGGGGGGTGACGGTTATCTCCGCGTCTGTCATTGACTGGATGTCCCGATGCAATGATTATTTCTTCATAATCATAGCCAGCCTCTATCCTGCCGTCTTCAAGGCCATATTTTGTCTCTCTCTCTCTCCCTCCCTCCCTCTCTTCTCTCTCATCTGCCGTCTTTATTTTTATTTATTTATTTATTTATTTATTTAACGTCTATCCTATTCAGTTATAAAAACTGATTTACAAAGGAGGACAACTAAATAAATCTAATTACATAGATGCAGAACAACAATAAATTACATTTTCGTAAATATTTGAAATAGTAGCATTACAACAACAATGCATTTAACACAAGAATTTATGTACAAGGTCGCGGCGGCGGCGGCAAGCACTCACATAGACACTGGCTCAACACTCTACAGCACCCTACCCTCGACCCCCGCCTCCAACCCCCCTTACAACTCAAGCGCTCTGCAATTCTTACGTGACACGTCATTGTAGTAAACAGCATAGGTACTGCATGACATTCAGATGTAAAGAACATAACATTTCGGCCTAATTAAAAAAAGGAAAGGGCGCCTGAAGCCAGCTCGGATAACACGGAATCTCGGTTAAAGTGACTCCAGTGAGTGTACCAACGGACTCAAGAGTATAATATTTTTATTCGCCTACAACTTATAAAATAGGTCCAACTTGGTATTTTTATGTCAATTTACAACTGTAGTTTATTTTACTACACTCAAAGTATTTTTTTATTTTTTATTGTTACATTTTAGGAAAACATATTTATTTGCATCTCTTATTGGTACAGTCGCTAACTGACTAGTTCAGTATTTGCCAACCTCAGAAATCGTAACGTCTCATCAAAATAACACGTAAATCACTAAAGTAGGCTAATGGGCCTATGGACAAAGTAATATTGTGTTCGTTAAACATTAAACGTACAATATGATTGTCTCTCATGTAATTTGTAACAATAAATATACGATATGTAATAGTTGGAAACTTCTTCTTGAGAGTTTGGCCAACCTGGTATTTGGCTTGGCAACACGGCACAACAGCCTTCTGCCTCTGCTTCTGATCGAGTGGATAGAAACGCGCCGAGAGAATCTGCCACCTCGAAAGTGTTTTACATACCAAAATAAACTGTAGTTGCGTATATATGCTATTTCCAGACGTAAATTACATTCAATAAATATTGGCAGAAGGCTTTAAAAGTATTAAAAGTGTCCTAATTGACATCACAAAACTTTTACGCTCGTTTTGAGTCGGCGTGCACATCTGCTGGGTTGAAGGAAGCGCACGCATCGCTCTGGACCGCCCGAGCTCTGTGGTCGCTAATGGCCCAACGGCTAGCGCGCTCGTTTTCTATGCGAAAGGTCGCCGGTTCGAGTCCCGACTGGTAAAACTTTTTTAATTTTTTGGGCTCATTTCATCTTTCTTGTTTATGATTTTTATAACTTTTCAATTGGAAATTACTCAAATACAAGGACATTTTTCCCTCAACATTTGCTATTTACGTCAGTAAGCCTACACCTCTCAAAATGGAGTTTATGTTATGTTTATGTATGTATTTATGTGAGTTGTTTATGCATACTTTTTATTTGATTTTTCAAATTATTGTCCATAAATTATCAGGCCTCATCTAACAATGTTACACAACACGTGTTTCACTTATTTCGTAGTTAGGCCTACTGACGCGGTATCTAATATGGCTAAAACTGATTTTATATGTATTTCTTACTGGGCCTAATTTTTTTTACCAGGCCCTAAAACCAAACGGGCTCGGTGAGTGTGGTGAAATTTGCCGTGGACGGCCGCACAAAATCGTCTTTGGGCCTACGACAGAGATTCTATGAATCTCAGGTTCCTTTTCCTAATCAACTGTTATCTATTCAGCTGTTACATTGCATTCTGCATGACTGTGCTTCAATTACTATTTTAAGTTGGTAGTTAATGTAGGGCCTACATTCACAACAAAAGGCCAATTATGTTAATGGGTGGCTAGTCAATGAATCATAACACCCCAGGGATTTTTACTTTTTTAATCAATTTTAACTGAAAAGGATGGATAATATTCCGCCCGTCGAGTATTATTTAGTATTTCTAGGCCTAGGCCAACTTTCGATTTCTATATCCGAATCTGAAAGATATATCCAGCAGCATAACGTAAACACATCCGAACCCCGTGCTGTCATAGGGAAAGGCAGCCAAACCCACTTTTTAAATTTGGCTCCCCCCCCCCCCCCCCCCCCACGAGTTCACTGCCATTGGTCAATTGCGCGCGGCTTTGAAGTTACGTCACGCAGCGTTGCCAAACCTTCACTGACGCTCCTGGTTATCACAATTATAGCTTGACTTTGGACGTAAAAATATCAAAATCCAGTATGGTAACATGTATTTTACAAATACTTTTCTTTTTCAGTGTTTAATTACCTGCAAATTGATACATAATTTAGTCATATTTCACTTGCGGTTCGTGTACTGTAGTACCTTTTTGGTCGGAAAGTGTAGAGTTTTGCAGGCTTGCAATGTTAAAGGATAGGGATTTACTTGATTTTTATTTCGAAAAATCTCCGAAAGTAAGCTGGTAACCCCCATTTTGCTTGTTGTATTATTAAAAAGCAGGGCCGGCTCGTGACATTTTGGCGCCCTGGGCAAGCGATTTTTAGCGCCCCCCCCCAAAAAAAAAATTAATACAAGAAGGTTTTTACCTTTTTTTACACACAGTCCTTGTTGATTGCATTGGGTCCTGACTTCACTATCATGTCACGCGTGGTTACAGGCAAGATAGACGGCCATCTTGCAGGATCTGTGTAATCTTCAAGTTCACTAGCACCAATCAGGCTCGTTGGAAGTCTATTTTTCCAGGGGGGGGGGGGGGGGCGAACTTTACCAGGAAAAGTACATGCTTCCATACATAGTTACATATGGTTACATAATATGCAACTTATGTCCTTGAGTCAGTGGCGTATACTGAAATATATTTCGGGGGGGGGCTTGGACGAACAACGCAATGAAGGGGGTGCCCCCCACAATAGCGCCGCAGGCAATTTTTTGAAAAATACGTACTTTTGAAGCGGTTTTTATGTGTTTTAGAAGAAGTTAAGATTTTATAAGAATATAACATTTAAGCTGGGATTTCGGGGGGGTGGGGGTCGGGGCGCTCAAGCCCCCACCCCCGATACGCGGCGCCTCTGCCTTGAGTATTGGTAGCTTTAGTGGTGAAAAGTCCAAACCCCCCCAAAAAAATACAATATCTGACTGACATCTCTGAGATACTTTCCATATTTACAAGAGAGTGCGAAGCTAGTTACACTTCAATGTTTGTAATTGTATTTGACACACCCACAATAGCGCCGCAGGCAATTTTTTGAAAAATACGTTTTTTTGAAGTGGTTTTTATGTGTAGATAGTTGAGGGGTTTTGCTGAACGAAAAAAAAAGAAAGAAGGATCAAAACGAAAAACGCACTTATTTTGGTTAATTTGTCATTTTTCTAGGGGGGACGAGAAGATACTTTCGCCCCCCCCCCTGTGTAAGCTCAGGGGGGCAAGCTACCTGCCCCCCCCCGGCTCCGACGCCGTTGAGCACCATTTTTCTCAAAATTATTCTTACATACGTCCTCTATTTCTTCTTCCGAAAACGCAATTGAAACATCATCTTGTCTCTCTTCTTGATAATCCATTGATAAAGGAGAGCTTGGTCGTTTGTCAACATCATTATTATGATCCGATATTTGACTCTGTATATAAGCTTGATATATTCTAGCCTCAATCCACTGGGATGTGAATTAAAAATTTTGTACATTCCAAAATTTGGCGCCCCCTAAAGCTCAGCGCCCCGGGCGGTCGCCCGGGTCGCCCTACCCACGAGCCGGCCCTGTTAAAAAGCACACTATTAAGAGTATATATTATGAATTTCAGCCAAATTTCACTACAAGCATGTTTCAATGGATCGACTTTAATCGGATTTCGGATGAACGAGGTCTTACTGTAGTTGAGTTACCATAATATTGTGATGACTGATGACTGTCTCACGTATTGGGAAACTGTACTTTGTAATGTTTTATCCGACTGATAAATAGTTACCACTGATTAGGGAAGTAGCTGATTAAATGCCCATTATCGGTAATCCTGATTGAAAGATTTTCCGAGTTATCTTTTGTAATTTACATGGTTATGCTGCACTTGCATGACTGTGCTAAGCAACAATACACTTAATGCTGAGACTAAAACAACAGGTAACTATAATAAATAATAATGTAGCCTACATGCTGCATGGCTGCATGCAGTTGAGAACTGCAATCAATACTTGGTGGCAAGCCAACACGTTAACTCTAGTGACTAAGTACTAATTGACATTGTTTTAGGAAACGTATCGCAGAAGTCTCAGTTTTGCTGTTCCGGTCTTAGTATCAATCAGCCTCGACATCCAACTCGTGCAAGAACACGAAGCGTTGATCTCACTTGAAAAGATTTACTGGAAAGATTGTATGCTGAGAAGGCAAGACCCTAATAACGCCTTGGACAGATACTACGAGTTTGTCGGGGCGCTTGCTGTAAGTTTGTCGGGCGCTTGCTGTAAGATGCCCTACGTTAAATGATATGGAACACAGATCAATCGAAGTTGTAGGTTGCAGTTATGTCAACAACTTATAACGTAAACTAAACTAAAAAATCGTGCTTGCTCCTTCAACTTCGATTGATCTACCTATGTTTTAATATTTCTACAATTTTTTATATTCATTGTTAGAACTTGGGAATGACTTAAAATGAATAGGCCTTCTCTTAAAGCGGGAAGTGTCCTTGAGTCTAAGACATGGAGGTAGTAGAGACAAGTCTCTTATTGATGCAAATTAAGAAGGGCTTGCTTTGGTGTTGTATCTTAGTTTTATTGAGTAGAGTAGATAGTATGGTGTAGGCCTATGTTAATTATTGTCATTTGTTCGTTTGTTATATTAAGGAGGAAGGTTCTTTGAGCGTTTCCATACAACATCGAATTCTTGTTGACATCTATCATGAGATCCAGAGAGATTTCGTCCCACAGACAATCATCCAAGGCTGGGCGGAACGCACCTATAGTTCGGCACCAGAATATTGGACATTTAGGAAGATGGTAAGAACTCTTTCGAAGACATTATAATATTCTGTTCCCATTCCTGACTTAATCCCTTGAAGCATGTAGTATTGTAGTTCATAACAGTTTTTTAATCTATAATGTAGGGATGACATCAGGTACTCGGGTCTGAAAAAACCTGGATCTGTATTTAAGACTCCGTTTCTCTTTCAAACACGTTTTTAATGGGAAAATTTGTTATTTGTATTTGATTGTTGAATGTAAAAATAAAAAATACTGATGCGTGAAGACTGAAGACGCTGTAAGACCAGTTGACTTGGTGGTGGTAGTGAGGGGGGGGGGGTGCCGTCAGAGAACACGGATCACTTCTGAACTTAGACACCATATTTATTCGATTGTAGGTTGCACATAGAATTTAAAATTAATATGCATAAAACTGGGGTGCGATCTACAATCGCATGCACAAATTTTAAACTCTGTTTTATCAATTTTTATTGACGACTGACCAAAGAATTATTTATTTCTGACCAACAATGGAGAGGAATGAAACTCTTGGTGGTTTTTTTTATCCGCACTCCCGTCTAAGAATTCCTGAAATGTGAAAAATTGGCATGTTGCTGTGTAAATTGAATGCTGAGTAAACCCCTTAACTTACACACCAGAGCAGTCAAGAGGCACGGACGGAGACGCAAGAGGCCTGTGCGTTTATATTAAAGGGAGAATGAGATGAGATAAGTCTTCTTCTTCTTCTTCTTTTCATATGCTCGCATTTTTGGCTTACTGGGCTATCATGCATTTTCTGGTTTTCCAGTAAAGACAGGCTTCCTCTTCCTCATAGTTCATGCCAAGTGTAAGGGTATTTTACACTTGATCATCCCATCAGATGCTCTCTGTTAAGCTCTTCCCCCTGAAGTCATTCTCTCTCAGGGTGCGATGTGACACATTAGAGACGTACTACATAATAGCAAATACCGTAATATAACACTACGTTTAATACAGGAAAGAGGGCTGTAAAACGGGAGACAACTAACAACAGCGATCCTGGCGGCATTGGAGTTACATTATCACGGCCATCTGGACGCCAAAACAATTAAAATACATTAAAGAAGGCGTTAAATCGGGAGACAAGTGACTGCTTTGCTCTAAACAAAACATAAATATGTCATTATTATATTATTTATTATCTTGACGGAGGTATAGTAGTATCTATGATCTTGACAGACATGCTCAAAGGTACTCGTATTATTACTAGCCTACGTATTTGTATTGATTGTTTTTGTGTATTTAATATTTTTGTATTGGTTACTGAAGAACTAGATATCAATACATGTTTTTAAATGTGTATATCAAGTATTACTAATCTAGTTCCTGGCACACTTTAATATTAGTAATAGGCCTAACCCTAAAATGAATAAAGGATGATCATAATATTTGTTTTCACCATAGCTACACTTGCAATAAAGATGCAATATAATATGTTAATCTTATTTTTGTTGCTATGCACTGAAGCATAAAATTAAAAGGAATGACAACCCCTCCCCATGCCTAATATATGGTTTTAATGCTTGTAGTGGCAGTATACATGATATGCACACCAAGTTGTGTGTCTATCCACGCGACCGTCTGAGTGTCCAGATGGGTTCAGCATGCCTGAACCCGGGGAGTCGAATAGGCCCAGAGCTTACCTCTTATGCTCATCGTACAAGGCAAAGAAGAGGACGTCGTCTGCCCTCGAGAAATTTTCCCCTTCCCTTTGACTACCTCACCGACGACGACGACAATGACAAGACGGACGATGACGCAGGCGACAACGATCACGACGTGGGCAACCCCAACAACCCCTCCCCGTGCCAGCCCCGCGGCCTGATTTCGTCACAACCCACCGGCCCCTACCCCGCCAACCTTCCCCCTGTCTGTTTCTGAATAGCACAGGCCTACCCTCACCATGTAGGCCTACCACCGCGTTTCCCCTTTCGCCCCAATCTTAAAAAAAAAAAAAAACGTAGGGCACTAATAACCTTAGTGTTGTGATTACTCCTCTCAGGTGCAAGAAGTGGCGACTAAAATAATCTGAGTTTTAAGTGTTTTCGATAGTAATATTATGTATTAAGCCTGCCCAGGGGCATCTTGCCCTTGTTTTGTCGTGTAACGTAATTGTCCAATTGGAAAATTACACTCAAACCCGACCCGGTAAAATAATCTATGCGCTAACTCCAGTATTTGAATTTCGCGCCCAATGTAACGCCAATGCCGCCAGGGGCGCTGATCCAAATTGTCTCCTCCCACAACAATGGAAACACAGCCATCTTTCCTGTATTAAACGTAGTGTTATATTACGGTATTTGATAATAGCTATGTTTACATGGAGGATTCAATACGGTATTGAATACGATCCTACCTCTAAAACATCCATGTAACCACTTAGAAATAGGATCGGATCGGTTGGATCCAATCCCCCAAAATCTGGGATTGGATTGAAATATCGTATCAAAAACAAGCATGTCAACAGTTTTGAGTATTGGATCGAGTGCACAGCATACACACAGCACAGCAATTCTCAAAGATACTGCTAGATCGCATTAGTTTGGTATTGAAAACGGATCGAATCCCTTGTTCAATTCAGGACATGTAAATGCTCACCTCAGAATCCAATCCAATACCAATGCAGAATTGAATCCTGCATGTAAACATAGCTAATGTGACCCATTTACTTGTTGTATACAACAACACAAATCTACTGATATAGAATCCCAAATTATGATAAAATTAGTTAAATACCACTGAACAAGACTTACCAACTGAGCAAAAGTTTGGCTGCATCCTCATCATCAATCAAAGGGGGTGAAGCAGATCGCCAAAGTGTGCCCCTGATAGGAAATGATCTTGCACTTTCATCCTAAGCCGCTTTGCGGACAACAATGTAGCCTACATCGTAACAAGTTTCTGATATTGTATTTTTATTTTTTAATTGCAACTCAAATGAATTTATTTATTTTATTTAGGCCCTACTACGATTCAGAAATTTAAAAAGTCCGCCCCGACCGGGACTCGAACCCGGGTCTCCCGCATTCCAGACAGGCGTCTTAACCACTAGACCATCAGGACGGGTACATTTTATGTTTGTTTGATTTATTTTATATTTATTTTATGTATCATTAAACATTATGTATAATGCAACTACAATTCAGAGATTAAAATGTACCCGTCCTGATGGTCTAGTGGTTAAGACGCTCGTCTGGAATGCGGGAGACCCGGGTTCGAGTCCCGGTCGGGGCAGGTCGGGGGTAATTTCTGAATTATAGTAAATAATAACAATTACACCTACGGGAGTGTTTCCCGACTAACCAAATCGAGAAACAAATGAATGTGTTAAATACTTCTCTCTTGTCGCCAGGTAACAAGCCAGATTGCGTTGCTGTGTTTTGCCACGTACGTTCTTCACCTCACTAGGCAGGACCCAGGGATGATCAGCATCTCTCAGGACTCTGGACTCATCCAGATCTCTCAACTCATGTTTGACCTCGAAGATTCTCCAGGTAGATAGTTGCCAGTGCTGTTAGAGTCTACGCGTAATCCTCTGGTTCAGAAATCAAAGCATCACACAATAATTTCAAACGGGTGGTCCTCACACAACTTCCTACCCCCTCTGGGGCCCCGGGGGAGAATTGGCCCAGAGCATAGCTCTGCTAATCGTACAAGGCGATTCAAGAGAAAAAGTCCACTTTGCAAACATTAGGGAGTAACCCTAAAACTAGATGCAAGCTCTGGCAATCGCCATCGGGGTCACCCTCCCCACCACTTGACAACCTCCCCGACGACGATGACAATGACACAACGAACGATGACAAAGACAGTGACGATTTCGACATCCCCTACCCGTGGCTGGTTCTGACCACTTGTCTCGAGGCTAGAGTGGTGCATTATGACTTAACGGTTGACATACCCTAAAACTTAAAGGATTTTAAAAAATTAAAATGTTGAGTTGAGAATATATTACATATCGCTTGTTTAGGCACATTTTACATAAAATCTGACAGCAAATAATAACATTCTTAAGTCTAATATTTCCCCGCTGAACATTATTTGGTACCATCTATTGAATGTTTCTATACCTACAAATATCATTATATATAAGAAAAATGCAACATAACTTACAAAAATAATTTATTTCAGTTAAATTTGCTCCAAGTCGCCCAGTGCCATTCCGCTTAACTCCTAGTATTGTCAATTTTATAACGCCTGTTGGAGTGAGAGGCCCATTTACAGCAGCCATCATCGCTGCTTCACGCTGCCTTGTAAAACATGACAAAGACGTGCGTTCAACTCTACGAGCAGTCTTACGGGACGAAGTTATCGTGCGCCATGCCAAAGTGAGTAGGCCTACTGGTTATCTATTAGATGGAAATCAATCTAGAAATTAAAACAGCCATCTCAGAGAGTATTGAATGCGGGTCTCCTATTGCTGGGTAATTATTATTTCATTACGTACTTTCCTTGTAGTGACCATGATCTGTGATAGCTAGGTATGTGAAGTGCCAAGACAGTATAGGCAGGGTGCGAATTGACGGGGGGGGGGGGATTTCCCCCCCCCCTCTGGTAATTTCATCCCTGGCTCTGTTTTACTGAAAGGTATCCCCGCCGGGGATGGCTAAATCCCCACCTCTGGATATCCATCTCATCTCATTTCATATCCAATGACTTTATCTTGTAATGTTCATAAATAAATAATGTGTCAATTTGTACATTCCTTTCAAAATAATACCTCAGATTCCTTCTTATGCCATCTCGAGGGCAATAATACCCCCAAAATGTTTCCTCAGATTGCTTCTAAGGCCATCTCAAGGGCAATAATAACCCCCAAAAAAAGTTGCCTCGGGCAAATACTATACTTGCCCACCCCCCCCCCCCCCTCTGCCAAGCCATCGATTTGCACCCTGAGTATAGGTATCAACTCAGCTTTCGCTTTGTTACTGAAACACACTCTGTTTCTCCTAGGCAGATAGTTAATACCAATCTATTTTTGATATGCATATTATATATTGCGATTTATGTTATATTTTATTGTACATACCAGTATCATTAAATATTGTGTATGAAAATTCCTTTCAGACTCTTACGACTGAAACGGTGTTTACCAGAAACCAACTTCAGCATGACGTCACATGTTCTAGTGCTTGGCTGGGTGAAGTATATAGGAGGCCTTGCTCAAACCCACGTTTTGATTTCAGACTCTTACGACTGAAACGGTGTTTAGAAGAAACCAACTTCTCATAGAGGCAGTTGGGATTCTCGAGGCGGAGATAATGGAGAAACTAACTTCCTTGACTGTCTTCGATGGTGCATCCAGTAAGGTAGGTGTAACAAGTGTAATCTGATAATTGTAGGAGATATAAGTAACAGATACTGTAGACCTTTAAATGCAGAGAATTGTTTACTGTTTAGTTAGATGGTTAGTGTTGGAGAAACCTGGAGAAACTCACAGTCAAGTAAACTGTTGATGGTTTGGTTTGTAGTTTATAAACGTTGAGGTTGCCAGCATATATTATACATCTACAATACCGGGTATGTTTATTATAATATGTGTGTAATGCTTATGCATACATAAATAATAATTAGGCCTGTAAGTAGGGTTGCACACGATAATCAATAATGAATATAATTTTGATAATTGATAACCAAAATTCATTATCGATTATCGAAATATCAAATAATTGGTCAATAGTGGCACGACACGAACCAAACTCTAGAGACGGAGATTATCTCACGTTGTGCCATGCACTGGCTGGGCTGATGGTGTCACACTCGAGATTTATGTTTGGAAATGAGCTATCAGTCGATAACGGAAGCCAAGCAGATGACATCGAAGTCAGCGCGGCAGCAAACGGAATGTGATTGTATTGTTTTGACTTACACTTGCCACACTTGAGGTTCCACTAATAGGTCAGAAAAGGCTTTGTTGGTGACATCGATATTATTGATTCGATAATGACATAACCATTTTGATATTCGATAATGAAACAAGTATTGATGTGCATCCCTGCCTGTAAGGTAAGCAATAAACGTACAGTATTATACTTTGAAACAAAAAATAGGGTAGGAGAAGGAGATAAGGAAATCAAGGGTCCCAGAATTGGTCTTTGGGGTAGGCCTACACCTGACACAGGGCTCGAAAATTCCTATGCCCGAGTTGCCCGGGGCAACTAACACTCCAGGCACAGGCAACCATAATTTATAGTTAGTTGCCCGTACGGGCAACCAACAAATTTGGTTAAAAACTCGAATCGCGTAAGATTTCACGAAGTAGAAACCTATTTTATCGACAGGCGACAGACACTTGATGTAGTTCCAAAGACTTGCCACAGGATGCA
This sequence comes from Sweltsa coloradensis, assembly GCA_024449915.1. Classification (NCBI taxonomy): domain Eukaryota; kingdom Metazoa; phylum Arthropoda; class Insecta; order Plecoptera; family Chloroperlidae; genus Sweltsa; species Sweltsa coloradensis. The sequence continues at coordinate 89,327 of JAMZAV010001774.1, forward strand.
CCACGCACCACTACAATCGCATTCCGATCGATATCGACCTATCGAATTTACCCATAATTCAGTATTCACAGCTGTCGAGAAAATGGAGATCTGAGACTTGTTTACGTTCTCCCGTTTCGTGAAATTTCAACCATTTTTGACACTTTAAAACCATTGCGTAATATTGAACCATTTTGAATGGATTTACGGAACTTTTTTAACTGTAGGCCTAGTGGAGTAGCTTCAACGTCTCGGCCTACGGCTACTAAGCCACTCACAATTAACGAAGATGAGATAGGCCTATCATTGCCTAGGCTAGACCTAGCTAATGAACCTGCCAAAAAAGTAAAATATGACCAAGAGTATGATAAAAAGCGGGTACGGTACGTAAAGTCGGTGAAGTTATTGACTCGTGGCTATTGTTAAAATAAAGAAAATTGTCGTACATATGTAAAAATAAAGAAAATTATTGTGTCAACCTTGAATTGAGTCTGGGCAACTAAAATTTTGGGCCACTTGCCCAGCTGGGCAAGTAGATTTTTTTAAATTTGTCGAGCCCTGCCTGACATAACAAATTGAGATGTATAATATACTAGTAACTAGAGTCATCATGGGTACCCTGGATTTACCCACATCCATTTTGAGAATTCTTAATTACTAAACACCAGCCCATATTTTAATTGCTTAATGGCTTTATTTCATATTTCTCTATACGGATATTATATTTGCACTATGAAATGAAATTAAACGCATAGTGTATTTGAAGCTTTTACTTTATTTCATAATGTTTTGCTAATGCCACCTTCTTAAATGGTATGGCGGGAATTAAAGGCATTAAATCACAATGGATAAAGTATTTTTTTAATACAAGAAGGTGTACAAAAAATAAGAATGCCGGACATTTTGGCAACCTTGGATGAGGCCTATACCCTATACAACGGTTTGTTTTGACGCACGCCTGGGGGCATGTGACGCAGGTGGATGGGGACCTGCTGAGCTGACCGAGCCGGCCGGGCGAAGGTAGACACTCGGTTAGAACACGTGTTGAATTTAGTAAGGGGTTGACATTCTGTGTGGATGGAGTGTTTGCAGATTTGTTCTAGCACAGTGACAGCTCAACAAGTGTTTTATGTACTAATTTAATTAATGTGATAGTGAATAGCGTGAATGCAACAACGAAGGCGGTGAGTTGTGTGAGTTTTAAATTTGATTTTAGGATGTTTAAATATGACTTATTTAGAGTTCTACATTGTGCTGTGGGATAATTTCGTGACCAGAATATGAAGATTTGTAAGTTTAATTGATACTATCGTTATCTTCAGTTTCTATGAATAGGTGTGATAACTACGAGAGATTAAAAAAAAAAGTATTTTGAGAAATTTAGCTGTTTGCATGAATAAAACAAAATATTTGAAACAATTGAGTGAGCAAGGCTCCAAGAATTTTGGGAAGAGAGAAGGTCTTCTAGTTCAATTGCCAACTTAAGATACACTGCTTTTTTAAGTCTGGATTAGACCAGATTAGACCGATGGCTGACAAGAATGGTGATGTAAGTGTTCGGAGTGTGGAAAAGACGTTAGGTACCGGTACGGTGTCCAGTGTACTTTGTGTGCCATTTGGAGACATTTCAAATGTGCAGGAGTAAACAAGAAGGAGTATAGTCGAGAGAATAAATGTAATTGGTGGTGTGGTTGTGAAAGTGAGCTAGAAAAGAGTCTAGGCATTGAAATAAATAAGGGCATAGCAAGTACAGTGTCAAGCCTAAGCCTAGGACTAGCCTTAAGCTCAGCTGAAGTAGGGCTACCGGTATACGATGAAAAGTCACCAGATTTGGTGTGTCTAGACGGGGGGCTAAACATTGAACTAAACGTAAACAGTGAGGGGATAGCCGATACATTGACACATCTAGGACTAGCACAAGAGCCAGGCATAAAGACAGACAAGCAAGTATGTAAGAAGATGGGAAAGGTAGCCCTAGTAGCTCAGAAGAAGAGAAAAAAACACAGTAGTCGAATGATGAACTGCTGTTTTAGTTCGAAACAGTTAAAAGTGGCGCTGCGTACAATAAATAGGATGAACATTAATATACAGCAATTGAATGAAAAGGTAGCGAGGCTAGAAACAGCGACGAATTGTGAAGAAGGGAAAGTCGGTGTGATGGATAGAGTGTATAGTAGGATGAAAGGTGTGGTGGAAGATTGTACTACGGAAGTGGTGAGCATCCAGCTTGACCTAGAAAAAGCGTATTCCTCTTTAGAAAAGGAAGTCGGGAACACAAAATAGGACTGTTGAGCTTCGGAGAAGATTTAGAAGAGGAACAGAAGGAGAGAAAAATACTAGAAAATAGGCTAACTAATATGTGTGAAGACATAAAGGAGAGACAATTAGACCTAGCCACAAATGACAAAGTGAGGATGGGACTACAGACTGACCATGAGCAACAAGGTACCAATAGGCAACAAGAAGAAGGGCCAAGGATGATGGGTCTAGCAGGTCTATCTGCTAAACATAAAAGTGACAAGAAGACAGTGACAATGAAGACTAGATGTGATACCGTAATTCAAATGACGCAGGGGGACTTATTGGTCGCTGAAGAGAAAACAGCATTGGCACTCTGTGTGGGTGAAGATTTCGTTATGTCCAGGGGATTAGCTGCATCCATCAACCACAAGTTTGGGAAGAAAGAAGAACTTCTTCGCCAAAACAAGATGGTGGGTGATATTGCTGTACTTGAAGATGTTAGGAGTACTCCTATCTTTTACCTTATTAACAAGAAATTGACAAGAAAAGATAAGCCGAGCCTTCACATTATGTACAAGTGTCTAACTGCAATGAAGGATTATTGTATAAGTAAAGGTATTTTGGAAATCGCCATGCCAAAAATCGGCTGCGGTTGGGACAAACTCAAGTGGATGCAGGTAAAGCAATTAATTTATCGTGTTTTTGATAGTACAGGTATTACAATTAAGATTTATAACTGGAGTAGAGTTATAAATAATATACACTCTGTACCATCTGAAGGCTTGTGTGATACACATACATTAGGAGAAAGGAAGTTTACTGAGAAAAAAGATACCCTGATTTTAGGTGATTCAATGTTATACAACATACAGAAGATTGCTAGAAAAAGAGAGGAAAAGTGGATTGTTGATTGTAGACCGGGGATAAGGATGGATCAAATGACGAACATGATAAAGAATCAGCATTGCAACAATATTGTAGACAACTTTCCCAATGTCATATGTCATGTAGGGACAAATAGTATAAGGGGCTGGGGTAAAAACAATAATGTTATAAGTGAAACCTGGGACCTTTTAAATGTATTAAAAACAAAAATACCCACGTTCAAAGCTCGGAATGGTGGGAATAGTACAAAGATCTGACATGAGTATAGATGATATTAATAAGTTAAATGATGAAATTGAATTGGTAGTGGAGGAACTAGGTGGTGTTTTTGTAGATCCTAACTTCTGGATGAAAAACGATTGTTTAGGGAAGGATGGCCTTCACCCTAACTTCAGAGGTTGTGATGTACTAACTGATATGTATGTGGGCTTAGTACAAAGAATGCAGGGGCAATCTGTGAGCGGAGATGTACAATCGGAAACTGATTGAAATGAGTGGTCACTTTAATACCATTACAGAAGTGTTACATGATAGCAATCAGATTCCAAATACTGTGACTTTTATAAAAAATTATAAAAATTATGATTCGGCTATTCAAAATACTAGTGGAAAGATGAGCATGAATATTGGTATCAGACATATCTCTGAATCTGCCATAAATGCTAATGTATTAGGTTTCACTGTAATGGTAGTCAATTGCCGCAGTATATGCAACAAAATTGAAAGTTTTCGAACTTTATTGGAGGTTTATCAACCTTCAGTAGTAGTGGTTACTGAAACTTGGTTGGATCAAGGATTCCTCAACAGCGAGCTGTCAATTGATAAATACATTCTGCATAGAAGAGATAGAAATAGACATGGGGGAGGGATAATGATTGGACTTAAGAATGGAGTTGAAGGAGTCATTAAATGGGTAGATGATTTCCATGAAATGATGGGTATGAGATTACGATTAGGGAGTAATTTAATTGTCAACCTAATAGCTATTTATCGTCCACCAAACGGAGGTTTGGAATGTCTTGAGAATCTGAGAGAAAGAGTCAAGCAGATTAGTATGTACCAAAATTGTATTATAGCTGGGGACTTAAATTTGCCACAAGTAATATGGGAAGCTGGTACCATAAGTGGTGGAAAGAAACAAGAAATAATATCGGAAATAATGGAAGAAGGGTTTACTCAAACAGTTGAACTTGGTACGAGACTAAGCAAACATGGATTAGATAATATTTTAGATGTCGTGTTGATTCGTCCTGATTCTATGTGGATAAGGACGGAAATAATCGACGGAATAAGTGATCACAAGGTGCCTATTGTAGAAATTGGAGTGGAGTTTGGTAAAAGTTGTAGATTGGAGGCAGAAATTAAATGGAATTATTATAAAGCTGATAAAAAAGCTATTAAAAGGGAATTTGAAGAACGATTTGATAGTTGGAATGAAGATGAATGGCATGATTTGGATATTATATGGAATACATTTGTTAAAGTTTGTCATGAATTGAGAGAAAAACTGGTACCAAAGAGAGTTATTAAATTAAATAATGATCCGATTTTTTATACTAAAGAAGTTAAGAGATTAAAAGTAAAAATAAGAAAACTTAATAATAAAATGCGGAATTCAGGGTTAGTCAAGAATAAAATAAGGGAGCTAAGGAATCAATTAGATAAATTAAAGAAGGATGCAAAGAATAAATATTTGGAGAGTATGTTTAATGAACAAAACCGGCAAGAAAGTTGGAATAGTATGTATAAATATGTAAATAGCCAAAAGAGACATGTAGATTTGCCCACATTAGTTGATGAAAATAGAAATGAATTCATAACGGACAGTGAGAAGGCGGAGGCTCTTAATCAATACTATGGCAAAGTTTTCCACACTGAAGGTATTGGGGATATGAAAGTAAAAATGATGATTGGGATGATAGTGAGGTAGTGATAACTGATAATGATATCATTAGTGTTATTAGAAAACTTATTTCAGACATCTATAAATCAGGGAAAACTGCCAGATCAGTGGAAACAAGCAATAGTTGTTCCAATTTATAAAGGTGGGGGGAAGGGACGACTAGGTAATTATAGACCTGTCAGTCTTACGTCTTCAGTGTGTAAAATAATGGAGAGGATTATGGATGTGAAGATTAAGAACATTATTGAAGATGGAGAAGGATTATCAAGTACACAACATGGGTTCCGGAAGGGATATTCTTGTGAAACTCAGATAACAGGGTTTACTCAGGACATATCTGACACACTTGATAATAATGGTAGGATTGATGCAATATTTATAGATTTTCAAAAAGCATTTGATAAAGTAACTCATAAGCTTTTAATGGAGAAATTTGGAAACAAAATAAGAAATAATAAAATTGTGAACTGGGTTGGGGAATTTCTGAGAAATAGAACTCAAAGAGTCAGAGTGGGAAATGTAATTTCTGAAGAGATTAATGTCACTTCAGGAGTACCTCAAGGCAGTGTTCTAGGACCAAATTTGTTTATTATATTTATAGATGACATACAAGTAGGAATAAAATCCAAAATTCGACTTTTTGCGGATGATGGGGTGTTATATAGGGAAATAAAGGAAGATGAAGATGTTCTTATAATTAAAGAAGATTTAACAGTAATTGAAAAATGGGTAGATATAAATAAATTGGGTTTAAATGTGAGTAAATGTAAGGTTATTTCATTTAATAGAGCAAAGAAAAAAGCGGAAATAAACTATAAGCTGTGTGGTAAAACACTAGATGTTGTCATCAATTACAAATACTTAGGAGTGTTCATAGACAACAATTTGGATTGGGGGCATCATGTGGAATATGTAAGTAATAAGTCAATACAAGCTCTAAATTTTGTAATGAGGCAGCTACAAGGGGTTCACACAAAAATTAAGGATAAAGCATATAAATCTCTTATAAGACCAATATTGGAATATGCAAGTGCTATATGGGACCCTTATAAGGACGGTCATATCAAAGCCCTAAACAAAGTACAGAGATTAGCAGCAAGGAGAGTAACTGGGAAGGTCAAAAGGTGGAGATGGGTAACTGATTCCAAGGGAAGGAGGATAAGAACGTATGACAGTGTAAATGAAATGATAATAATGAGGTTTAGGATGGGATTCTTTAAAAATACGGAGAGGGAGAAACAGGCTATGCAACCTGTTTCGTGCTATGAAAGGATTACAGGGATGGAATGAGATAAGCAATAAAATTGAAAAAGGATTATACAAAGGGAGGAAAGACCATGACCTGAAATTGAAATGTAAACTAAAAAAGAAGGATGTTGGGAAGTGGTCTTTTTTAAATAGAACAATTGTAGAATGGAATCAATTGCCAGCAGCAGCTGTTGAGGAATCCTCGGTAAAAATGTTTAGAAGGTGTTTGGAGGATATTGATTTGGATCTGATGTAGATTTGATTTCATTGATGTTTGATGTTGCTTTGATGATGGTGTCTTAGATGTAATACCTATAAGATATGAAGAAAAATGAATGTGAATGTTATATTTTTGTACAATTTTAAAATGTTAATTTTAGGAACTTGCCACCATGTAACCACATATTTGCAAGAATAATAAAATATAAATAGCATTACAAGGTTTGTCGAGATATGTGAAGAGTACGGATGGCTCAGTGACTACAGTTAACAAACATACCTATGGTTGAAGTGTGGATTTTGTCTTCTTTTAGGTTCTGGTAGTTTTTTAAGTTAGTGATAAGTGAGTCATACAAAGAGACGGCAAACATACAGAATAATTCTTAGTTTTATAAATAATTAATGTGTGACGCGTGAGTGTTTAAAATTTAAATGTGGATATATTGGACAACAAAATCAAAATCAGGTTTATGATAAAGTAATGTGGTTTTCATATTAATCCGTGGGTTAAATTCGTGTTGCAAATGTATACCCTGTCCTAATCCTTACAATGATAAAGAAATCATTAAATTCAAATCACTTTTAGTCAAAGTAGTCCACAGTAGGCCTACTCTCGTATGCGACTTTAAATCCTACATGTCGTTGGTCTTTACACGTGGAGAGTAACAAAAACTGTTGCCTAGCAGTGTTGAGAGAATGAATGTTAATAATATGCTCGAACCCATCATGGATAGTAATTCAACCGAAATTAGCATGCAAATTTGTGATTTTTTTCCGATTCGTGACAATATAAACACTCTGTTTCGGTTCCATTGATATACATTCATTACAACTACATCATCTTCCCTGCCACTAAACTGTTTTATCCAGGCTTCTTTTTCTTAATTTTTCTTGAGATTTTCCCTCTGTTCTATTTCTCTATATGAAGGCTCGAAAATGAAGGGAGCTAATCCTAACATCCTGTACGTACATAGAACAAACACTTTTCAACTGACCCGTCCCGTGCCCGATGGTATTGAATGGGTGGGCAGTGAGCGGCCGCATTCACTCGAGTCAGTGGCGTAGCAAGTTGATGAAGGGCCCCGGTGCAAAAAAATAAAATGGGCCCCTCCCAAGATCGGTAAAATATATAAGCGGTACTTACATATTTTACTGATTTTGGACCCCTCCCACTGCAACTGATATCCTTCAATATGAGTGCGACTTGTACTGAAAAATAAGCATATAGGAATAATCGTGGACAACTAGACATTGCATTATAATCCTTTCTTTTTTTAAATTTGTTTTTTTAATCGTAATAAACATAAAAAACATGTTACATAATATTGCAAAAAAGCACCCCTTCAGACACCATTCATTTACCATGGTAATACGGCCTCTTACTAGTAAACAAATAACAACAACATTAAATAACTGAAAGACCTACTCACCAACCAAGTCAGTCACCACAATATCACTCGTTTCTACAATATCACTTGCAATACTAGATTGAGAATTAACACCATCCCCAAAACTAGTGATTATGTTACTTGAGAAAACAAAAAACGAATTAATTTTAGTGAGTTTAGAAACTTTTTAACTTTACGTTTTTTTTAGCCCCACTGGGCGTTTCTGTTTATTAGTCGAATACATTATATCAATCCCCCTTCAGCAGACGTTACTGAACGAAATATTCTTGCACACGTAGCTTCAACATACGGGGGTAACACACAACACAAGCTCAACTCTTATACACTAATTGTGTACACCCGCGAGTCACGACACCCACACTATTTCGATCTTCATTTCCAACTGAACTGAGGCACAAAATTAAATGCACCTAAAATTGCAGATCTCGTTTCGATATCTAAATTGGCTGGCTAAGAAGGTCTTTGAAAGTTATAGTTAATAAGATTTTTGCAATAAATTATTTTCTAAATTGAAAAAGTGTTAAGAAGCCATGTAGTATTCCTATTTCAGAAACGGTAATTTGTCAACTCACGATGGTCAGGGCCCACCCACCCCCACGAATCCATACCCGTTGCAATGGAATTATGAAGAGACATGTTTTCAATGTTTCACAGTTGAATGACATTCTAGGGATTTTGGGAAATGCTAAAGCCTAAAATGTATAATTTGGCGACCGACCCCTATCCTCGGGGGCCCCTTAGAGGCCGTGGGCCCCGGTGCGGCTGCACCACTTGCACAGCCCATATCTACGCCACTGACTCGAGTCGATCGGTAGCAAAGCTCTGTACCCTACCAGCTACGTCACGGCTGGTGACGTCACGCACTATACAATTTCCACAATATTGGTCGTACCATGTTTAAATATTGACCGATTTCTTTCATTTTTTTTCTAAATTCCTAACATAAATTTAGGTTTAACATAAGTAAGCAACAAGTCAATGTGAGAGTATGGCTTCAAGGATGTAATTGATAAATAAAGTAGGCCTAGAATCTTCAAATAAGTTTTAAATTCTACAATGCATACATAATAGAAATATGAAATAAAACTGTTAGGCGTTACGCAATTAAAATATGGCCTGATGTTTACCTTGTCAATTGTCTTTGAATAGTTGCCAGTCTCATCTGTCCGTGGAACGTAAATGGTTGCACACCATTTGGCTAGGTAGCGCCAGTGCATAATTGTCCCCGCCTTCCTTATGGGGAAAACGGGCAGTTTGTCGTAATCTTTAGAATAGTACAGTATTCGAGCAGGGTGCTACAGCAATACCCCAAGGGCCAAATGTGTCATTTCTCGTTGATCACTCCCAACTCCAGGTAAGCTGATGGGCCCTAGCCGATTAATATTTGTGGTAATTTTTCTGTTTTAGGTCGCCTCCTTGATGGAAATGGCAAGCAGTGTACAAAACTTGTGCCACATGGACCCAGTTTGGAATCCTTGGCTTTGATCTTTCCTAATGAGTCATCGTTGAGTATATTGTGACTTATATACATACCGTACCTGCAATGTTGCTAGAAGGAAAGCCGTTTGTAGATCGTGCTGGTTATATCACAGCTTTTTATGGAGGAACTGATTGTATGCTACTGTATTTTAATTGTGAGTTCTGATGTTTTATTTTGTTCTATGTTATGCAGAACATGTTAGGATATGCCTCACCAGTACTATAATTGCCTACAACATTATGTTCTTTACTCTTGTCCTACATTACTCATGTAAAGAACGATTTCTAAAAATGTTGTATAATGTATTTGCTGAGTTGACGTAGTAGAAATAAGGTGAATTTATAAACCTATTGTATAGGACCTTACATGATTTTTTACCTAGTGTATTTTCAGTACAAATTACCTGTGATATTATTAAATTAAAGACTATATTATGTATTAAATAAATGTAAACATATTTATTAAATATCAGTAAAGGATAATTCCAGGTAATGGACAATATCTTTGGGTTTAGAATGGTTAGACAATACGTACTCCTCAGTTTCATCAAGTGGAGAGAGTTTGAACATGAGAATGAGTAGGTAAGCATATTGAATTTTTTTTCTTCTTCTCAAAAGCCCACATATGGCCTATGATGCCATCATGCTTAATCTAGTCAACCAGTAGAGATGAGCCTCCCTTTCCTCCTTCTCTATGCCGTTCGGCATTGTGTCACGCTCATTTGCCAGACGTGTGCTCAACATATTCTAGAACTCTAGCCATGCTATAAAATATGTTTGACTACCGGTACCTACGCAGAATGTTAGTAAGAGTTCAGTCACTCACTCCCAATCAGTGTGTGTGCTGTGTAGCAGTAGTGCTAGAACCAAACTGGAAACCACTTCACTTCGTGGGTGGGGTTTATCTGCCTGGTTCATTTGAAGAGTGGGCACATGTACCAAAAGTCTGATAGAAGGTTCAGCAGGCCTTGCAATACCATACTTTGTTCTTCATTGTATTGTGTATTTCAAAAGATGTTCTACAATGGTGTGTCATGAATACAGTATAAGAGTTAGTCTAATTGAATGTCATCTTCAATTTCCTATCGTTAAAAGATCAAACAAGTCCAATGAAGCATGAACGAAATAAACTGACTTGATGCAACCTGTGCAGGGGAAAGACAATCATGTGAGCGTGGGACTAGCTAGCTTGTAATCTGAAACTATTTTCCAAAAATATATACACTATTTTCTCGATATACATTACTAGAGGTGACTTCACAAAACTGGTCATCCTTAGCAACAAGCAAAATTGACTGCAAATAAACTTAGGCACCTGCAGTAACCAAATACAGCAATAATTCATATAGTACTCATATCATGAACATAATAACACAAAAATGATTAGTCTTTGAACAAAATAGTATCAGTAGACTTTAATTTGAATTTGATCATAAAAAAAGTATATAAAAATACTAGAAGTCCAAGTTTAAATATACCTTCGAGAGACTTTGTCAAAAATACTACCCATTGGTTACTTATGGCAACGAAATCGTGTTTGGAGTCGAAACTGGCCATTGCTTTGCATTGCGTTGTGTTGCATGAAAAGGATTGAACGACTCACAACACACTCGTGAGCAACACATTGAGTATGCAATAATAAGGTGGTCATGTTAAAAGAATACCAATCGACTGGTCGCCTTCGAAGGTAAGCTGTAGGATCCCATCTCAGACCAATATAATATGCAATAATAAAAATTAACTGATATTGAATTCCAAGTTGTGTTAAAATTACATACCACTCACAAGCCTTACCAACTGTGTAATTTTGGCAGCATCCTAGTCTGACTTATTTGTATACCAGGTTGATGTGATGTTGAGGTGTTACTTACCGGTCCGGTACCTAGTTATTTTTTACTTGATATTTAAATGAACTTTTAAAGCAGATCTTCAGGATATTTGTCTACACTTACTCACCCACAAACCCACATAGTATTACAATTTAGTGTTCTACATTTGCATGCAAACCAACTTTTTGATTTAAGACATCCAATTTCTAATTTATTTAAACCATTTCCTAACACATTCTAGCAAATGAGCAATGCTAGACTATGTCTCCAGGATGTGTTTAGCTGCTATTTCTTTAGAAAACCCTCTGTCCATTACAATATATGTTTGTGTTGTATGCAGAAGTGAACAATCAGTAGCTGGAGGCAAGTGGAAAGGGAAATTCAGGAGATTAAAGGAATACAATCAAGAAGTTAACTAAAAACAAAAATACAAACTGGAAAATTGTTTTAATGAATTTGCTTCATATTTAATATACAGTATATCAACAACCAACCGATCATATAAAGCATAAGAAAGGAAACATAAAAAGATACTGTAGAAAACCATCATGGTCACATCAAATACATTGATCCACACGTGCATCATTCAGCAGATAATGCCAATAAATCCATTTTAAGTAGCAACAGAATAATAATGAATATCATCATACATAACAAATGGTTGTTAAGTTGGCAGCTAAAAATTGAAGTGATAAAATGTATTGTTAAACTTAAAAAGTTGAAATTTTAAATGCCTGCATAATTTCTTAACAAAGTAAATAAGTATTAATTAACGATAAAAGAACGATCGTTCTTCTAATAGAATTAATAGTGTAAAAACAATGCACATAATACACGAAAACTAGTGAAAAGTAATGTGTCCACACTGTCATTCACGTGTATAGCTCTACTACCAACAACAACCACCACTTGGAAAACAATGTGTCCAGAACAAACAACATTGTCACAGTTGCTGGCCAATCATTATTAAAAGGGTAATTTTATTTTAAACTGTAAAAGAACAGCAAGAAAAAAGACACGTCAAAAGTGCAAAAACTAGCTCTCGATAGAAATATACAACATAGTGTGGAAGCGGAAGAAGCTTACGTTATTTAGTGTGTGTCCTGAAATGTGCTGTTAGGTGGTCTTTACGTTTGAAACTTTTGTTGCAAATTAGGCATTGAAATAAACGATCTGTCTTTCCACACTCGTGTTTCCTGTGCCTGTTCAAGGCTTGCTTGTAGCTGTATCGGCGATTGCATGTCGGGCACTCGAAGCGCGGCAAGTTGGGGCTTGCCTCCCATGCGCTGGGGCAAGGTGCTGACCACGAGGCTAGAGCTGCAACAGAACGTGAGGAGATAAATAGTCCAGACTTTAGAAATACAACTCGATCGGGGTTGAGCCCGGGGTCTTGTGCTTGCTGCATGGATGCCTCAGAGTCTGTACCTAGTAATAACTTTGGGATTGTTGGTGCATTATAGATCTGAAAGGATGGAGCAGTGCTATTTCCAATCAACACTATAGTAGTAGTCAGGAAACACTTCTTTCAGTGAAATTCATAAAATTGAATACAATCCAGAAATAAAATATCCAACTCGACCGGGTATTAGACCAGGAATCAACCACTAGGTCATCGAGCCAGGGACAAGGTGAACAGAAGATCCCGAAGATACTGTAAATAATGAATGATAATAAAGTGATGAATGAAAACCCATAACATCCTAGTCAATTTTCCTCAGTGGGTATATAGGGCTTGCAATACTTCACAAAATGTAATAACTTTTCTGTGCAATATTGTAAAAGATATGATTTTGTAAATTAAAATTGGATGTTTGTGTACAGAATGGCGATGAACTAGGGATGCACATCGATACTTTTTTCATAATCGATTATCAAAATGGTAATGCCATTTTCGATATCACCAATAAAGCATGTTCCGACCTGTAAGTGGAACCTCAAGTGCGGCAAGTGAAAGTCAAAACAAAACAATCACGTTCCGTTTACTGACTGGCTGTCTTCGATGTCATGTGTTTGGCTTCCATTATCGACTGATAGCTCAATTCCAAACATAAATCTCGAGTGTGACACCATCAGCCCAGCCAGTGCAGGCACAACGTGAGATAATCTTCGTCTTTGGAGTTTAGTTCGTGCCACTATTGACGAATTATTTGATATTTCAATAATCGATAATGAATTTTGGTTCGAAATAATATACATTATTGATTATTGATCGATAGTATCGCTTATCGTGTGCATCCCTACGATGAACAGTGATATTCTGAAATCTTTGACAAGTGGTGTCGTCACAAGTGAAATATTTGTGTTGAGTAGAAGTGTGCATCCTAGTTGACCCAGGACTCTCCAACGAACACACAGATTCTCTATTATTAACGATTAAGACTAGAATCTCGTTGTACGAAGTGAAAAGGGTACGTAACTAAAAGACGACAGGACATTAAAGGAGCAAGGATTCAAATTTCCTAGTATAAGCTATGGCAAAGGAACTGTTTGAGAAAGCTGAACCAACAGTCCAGATGTAGGATAATCTTAGTACAGAGGTCGGGAACCTGCGGCTCTTGAGTGGGTCTAGCCGAGGCCATCGTGAGGGTAGCGAAGCGAAGCGATATATAGAGACGGCCTTGGTCTAGCCTGGCTCTATAGTTTTGTTCTCTAAAATCCAAAGTCAACTAAGTCAACCTGTAGCTGTCGACACGAGCGACGCAAATAAACGCGAAATATTCAATGAATATCGTTCGTATTAACAGTGATTGGACTGACAAATTCGGTGTTATTGATGTAGAATGTATAGTGGTTTTCCACTTTGTGTAATATGTCTAGTTTAATTCCAATAAACAAGTAACATTGAAAGACATTTTTTGAAGTCATAGAACAGTTTTCCCATGCAATATCTTAATTACAGTGCCGAAAAAGCCACTAACTAAGCAGGTTCTACCTGTTTGGGCGTACACGTGTTGAAAGGCATTAATTGTTTTAACAATCATCAGGCATAAAGTTAAAACTGTCCAAATACAGAACACATTTTCAAATTATCGTATCAAAATTCCCCCGTCTGGGCCCGGGGTAGAATTGGCCCAGAGCATGGCTCTGCTAATCGTAAAAGGCGATTCAAGAGAAAAAGTCCACCTTGCAAACATCAGCTAGTAAGAAGGGTAGTATATTATTCCCCTAATCTAGAGGCGAGCTCTGGCAATCGTCGCCGGGGACCTTGCCCCCTTCCCTTGACGACCCCCCGGCGACGATGACAAAGACAATGACACCACGAACAATGATAAAGACAATGACGACCGCGACGTGAGAAACCCCCCTTCCTCCCCTTTCCCTGCGCTGGTTCTGACCAGCATGGGCCCTCTCCCTCCGCCCTCCCCCCCCCTAGTATGATTGGATGAGCGTAGCGAGCGAAGCGAAGATTCCATTTCACTACACTGGAGAAAAAAAATCCGGAATGTTTTTTTTTTTTTTTTTTCTTTCTTTCTTTCTTTCTGTATTTTTGTCTGTTTGTTAACACGATTCCGGCTAAACCGATACTCCGATTGCGATGAAATTTTATGGAGACCTTCGAAATCTCTGAACTTAGAACTGCCACGTTTTTGAGCGCAATCGGAAAATTATTTCTCATGAAAATCGCCATTTTACGAATTTTTTCAATTTTTAAAATATTTCTTCGACTTATAACACCTACATGCTTAATTCGATTTTAATGATTTTTTCACAAAACCTTTATTTTATGAATTAAGATATTCGTGTGAAATTTGAGCGCAATCGAAAAATTATTTCTCATGAAAATCGCAATTTTACGATTTTTTCCTTTTTTAAAATTACGATTCATAAAAAAAATTAAAAAATAAAGTCAATTTTTCATTTAATTTAATTTTTTTTTTTTAATTATTCGACTTTGTAATAATTTTGTCACAGAACAACAGAAAATCCTCATAACACATGGCAGCTCAATGCACCAATTACGCTCATCCAACAACGCGGCGGGACTTAAGCGTTTTCCTAGTGTAACTATTTTCAATTACCCTACTATGGCTAAAACTAGCAATGATAATAATGGTTACCGACCCCTGTCTTAGTAGAACCAATCACCAAACAGACTCATACAGCTTGCACAAAACTAAGTAGACATTTTCCCTAAATAAATAGGACTGTGTGGGTATATATATGTTTTCACAGTCGCTATTCGGGTCGGGTAAGGAAAAGAGGGCCGTTATAACAGTGCACGTTAAAATAGAAAAAGCATTTTTCTTGTGTAGAATCTAACATATGATAGTTTTCCTCCAAATTCATGTTCTATTGCCTGCAGATTTCTTCAAATGGCATTTTATACACAGGAAGTAATAAGAAAATTGTCTAGACCGGCACCTCCACCAAAAATGCTTGTCAATCAAGACCCGGCACCTCCACTAACCCCCTAAAAATATGTTTTCTCGTTACCTGCATTTCAGGTGCAGTATTCTGTTTAGGCTATAAAGTCGGCCCTAAATACCCGACCCGAATATTCTGATACCCGCACAATAATACAAAGAAAATATACCTATTACAAAAAGTGTTTTACAAAGTTTGACGATTTGTAATTTTCTTGTGTACAGACATCACTCATTATTTGCCATTGCGGTATTTTAATGGCTTGATAAATGTTTTATTGTCTTTTTATCCATAAAAAAAACAAGCACGGAGCTTTCTTTGGATCGGGATATCTTGTAATCATCAATCTTTAGAATGAAATTATTATGGATGAAGTGAGATGAGGATATTACAATGAGGTGCATGTAGGTATCCTGAACAATATTAAGAACTTTCTTTCAGTTAACATATTGCAGGGTATTATTTTTTTATTGCAGTCCACTGACACACACATTGTATATTGGACATAATTATAATAACAAAATACATGGCAGTTACGGTACAAGAAAATAATAACAAATACACAAACACATGATGATTAAGAAATTCATTAATAAACCAAGTTGAAGTATTAAAGAATCAATTAAGTCCAAGGGAATAGAATTTCATGATTAGGCCTAAAGATGATTTGGTGCAAACAATAGTCAACGAGTATTAAGGAATAAAGAATAAATATAATTTTGCAATAATAAAGAAAAATCAGTTCTTGAGAAGAATGCTATTGTATGAATAATTTATTTTCTCTATGTAATTTTCAGTCAAAATAAAAAATATTGCAGAAGCGTGCTTTGCTCAACGTAACTGGCATAATTCTTGTTTAATAGTCATAACTAGGGAAACGCCAAAGTCGTTGTTAAACGAGTGAGTGAGCCAAGTGTTGAGTACTCGGGAACATCCAATTTCTTATGATACCGAGTACTATATACACATGGCTCACTCACTCGTATAACAACAACTTTGGCGTTTCCCTAGTTATTTCCCATTAAACACCCCACAAAAATAATATGTGGGTGTAAAAATATAAAAAAGTTCTAACTAACGGACATCGAACCCCGACCCTCCGTGCAGTAGGCTAAATGCTTACCACTGTGCCATGCCAGCCACGCAGATTGCGTCCCGCTAGCAGCTACTAAACAAATGCTATCGATATTTTTTTAAATCACATTTTTATTTATTGTAGGATTAAATCGCAATGGATCTTGCTGATTTTGTTAACAGTTCTCAGTAAACTCGTACCGGATGTCTGTTTAAAATTTCAGCGAACTCTGTTTAGCGGTTCGGCTGATTTTCGACGTACAGACAGACAGACAGACAGACAGACACACAGAATCACAGAATGAGAGCCGTTTGAGTTGAATATAGACACTCAGTCGCTCCGCTCCCTCGTTTAATAAACTTTGTGTTTTTCCCGCAACGTAAATTTAAATAGAAGCCCTTCCACGGCAATCAAACCTAATATGTCTGTCTAGGCTAGTTTTGAATATAAAGCTTCGATTACAGGCCATGCAAAGTAGGAGTTTCCCACATTCATGTTTCATGTGAGTGGCTAAATTTGCTTTGGAAGTGAAAGATTTGTTACAAGTCGAACATTGCAGTTGTTTCCCGCCGTGTTTCAAGTGAAAGTTATGGTCCTTCTTGCGTTTGAAACTTCTCCTGCAGTTGTGACAGTCAAACCTGGTGGTGGTGGTGGTGGTGGTGGTGGTGGTGGTGGTGGTGGTGGATGAGTCGTGGACGTTGTGGGCCCAGATAAAGGGCAGCACTGAGCCAGCTAACCCTGGAACAAGCACACACGTGTTTCAAGTGAAAGTTATGGTCCTTCTTGCGTTGAAACTTCTCCTGCAGTTGTGACAGTCAAACCTGGTGGTGGTGGTGGGTGGTGGTGTGTGATGAGTCGTGGACGTTGTGGGCCAGATAAAGGGGCAGCATGAGCCAGCTAACCCTGGAACAAAACACACACGTGTTTCAAGAAAGGTTAAGTAATGGGCCTTCTTGCGTTTGAAACTTCTCCTGCAGTTGTGACAGTCAAACCTGGTGGTGGTGGTGGTGGTGGTGGTGGATGAGTCGGTGGACGTTGTGGGCCCCAGATAAAGGCAGGCACTGAGCCAGCTAACCCGTGGAAAAGCACATACACGTGTTTCAAGTGAAAGTTATGGTCCTTCTTGCGTTTGAAACTTCTCCTGCAGTTGTGACAGTCAAACCTGGTGGTGGTGGTGGTGGTGGTGGTGGATGAGTCGTGGACGTTGTGGGCCCAGATAAAGGGTAGCACTGAGCCAGCCAACCCCTGGAACAAGCACACCACGATCGGTTTCAAGTGAAAGTTATGGTCCTTCTTGCGTTTGAAAACTTCATCCTGCAGTTGTGACACGTCAAAACCTGGTGGTGGGTGTGGTGGTGGTGGTGGTGGATGAGTCGTGGACGTTGTGGGCCCAGATAAAGGGTAGCACTGAGCCAGCTAACCCTGGAACAAGCACACACGTGATTCGTGTATTGGTTTTTAAAGAGCATACATGATTGTTAAACGTTTGATAAACTTTTTCACCTCAAATGTTTTGATACGAGGAGAATTCTTTTCACAAACTTGATTACTTGTGTTTCAATATCGCGCGATACACGAGGAAAGAAATCTTATTCGCTATTTAGAAATCTCCGTCTAGGAATCATTCCATTGATTCAATACAACGTAGTTAATTATTTTTACTGTATGTAGTTATAATTGAAATTTTGACACTTTCACTTCATTCAATCATACTAGTCGTGGCCGAAGCTGGTAGTGTGGAATGGAATTTGCTGTACGCTTCAATAGTCATGATTTATTTATTGCATTTAAACGTTCTGTATGATAAGAATAAAAGTGCATCTTGCTTATATTATGATCTTGTTGTTGTAGTTTAAGATCCAACCCAATACAAAAATTTGCAAAAAAAAAAACGGCAGCCAAGCTCTCCTTCAAAAGTCTTCGGCTGTGAATGCTGTTTGAGCCAAGGTTTTCATTCTTTTTCCCTAGTTTCGCTTTGAAGAAGTAAGATCATTTTGCCTGTTGACAAGCACCAAACCAACGATTTTTGTGGTAAAAAAGTAAAAATTTTAAACTCGTAATCATAAAAAAAATCTCGGCCATGAACCAAATTCAATGGCCACGTCATTTTTTTTATGACTTTGAGTTTAGAAATTTACTTATTTACCACAAAAATCGTTGGCTTGGCGCTCGTCAACAGGCGAAAATGATCTACTTATTTTCAAGCGAAACTAGAGAGAAAGAATAAAAAGCTTGGCTCAACTTCTATATCTCACAGCATTCACAGCCGAAGACTTGAAGGAGAGCTTTGCTGCCGTTTTTTTTTTTACTAATTTTTGTATTTGGTTGCATATTACATCTTTTTGTTGTTCGTTTGCTATCAAGGTGTGAATGATGGACTTGAATGATTAAATTGTTAAGTTCAAAGTTGTTTTTGACATTTTGGGCCCACGGTCCCCCCAAAGATACTCTTGTGTTTGAAGCACTAGATATTTATAATGTTAAGAGCATGTTTAATTTCAAGCTTGTACAAATACTACGCCCGATAATTACGCGTTTGATTTTGATTTGATTTCCCGGTCCCAATTGCCCGGTTTGGTTATATCAGGTACATCTGAGTGTGGCCCAAGTTTCAAAGTTTTAAGATGAACCGTTTCCGGTATAGCGTATTATTCATAAGAGTACGAATTACCTACTTTTGATAATTTGATTTTCTCCGGTACCCGTACCCATTTTGCTTTCCATATTCAAAAGTGATAAAGA
Source organism: Sweltsa coloradensis (assembly GCA_024449915.1). Classification (NCBI taxonomy): domain Eukaryota; kingdom Metazoa; phylum Arthropoda; class Insecta; order Plecoptera; family Chloroperlidae; genus Sweltsa; species Sweltsa coloradensis. The sequence goes on from JAMZAV010001774.1 coordinate 108,701, forward strand.
ATGACAGATATCAAATGTATTCCACGTTTGAAACATCTCAGTTGTAGCGTTTTCTTGAATGATTCATTTCTTAAAGTTCAGATATGTTTTGCATTTTGGCCATGGTCATCCCAAATTTAGCCCCTTGTGTTTTGGACGCAAGATATTATAATGGTTAATAGAATGTTTAATTTCAAGTTTGTACAAATTACCACGTCTTGGTAATACGCGTTTTGATTATCAACCAAATCTGATTTTCCCGGTTCCTGTACCCGATTTTGGTTTGAAAGCAAAAGTCACTGCGTCTGAGACATCTAAGTGTGGTCCAAGTTTCATAGTTCTAAGATTTACCGCTTTCTCTGTAGGCTAAATTAATCTCCGCCGAGAACTAACCAGCCACCCAGCCACCCAGCCACCAGCCAGCCGAAAGGAATTTGACGATGTTGAGAGCCACACATATGACACATACCAGCTCATATACCGAGTTTCAAGATTGTAACTCTTTCGGGGCGGCGTGTGCAGATAGCTGAAAACCCCCCAACTCTGGTAGCTGTATACAGGGCCGGAGTTCGTGTCGCCTAAGCAGTCGCGTGCGCTTGTCTGCGGGCGACGACCGTCCCCCTAGATAAGTAAGTAAGTAATTTTCTTCATTTGACTCATACAGAGTAAAAGTACTTATAACACTTCCGCCTATTCTCTAGAAGACAGATACGTGGAGTGAAATGAATAAGGTTGCTCTAAGATTAAGGTTAGCAAAGGTTATATAGAGAAAGGTTATAAAGAGAAGGTGAATAGTACATGATATTAAACATTAAAAATCGCAATTACATTTATAAATTATGTACACAATAACAATAATAATGTTTAGAATGTAAATATTGATATTAATGAGCATAAGGTAATTTATTCACTACCTGTGAGAGTCCATGAGAAAAGCTAACTTTGAGCAATAGGCCTCTGATCCCATAGCACTCCATTTTTGACAGAAACGTCCTGTGAACGTCCTGTGTGTCCTGTGAATTGAATCAAAAGCCTTGCTAAGATCATAAAATATACTAACCGCCTGTTCTCCTTTATCAAGGGCGGAATATCCATGTGAAAGAAAGCTTGAAAAGAACGGAATTTTTTGAATCTATGTAGCCATGTTTACTTGGTGAAATAACGTTGTGATGATTGAGATGTGCCATAAGGCGGTTATGTATGATGCATTCGTAAACTTTAGAAAAAAGACGATAAGATTGAGATGGGTAGTTGTGTTTATCTTATATTTTCCTTTTTTCTTATGAATTGGTATTACCTTTGCTACTTTAAGAACAGAATGAAAGATATCTTTGACAAGAATGGAACACTTCATTTTCTTTTCAACATCACTAACTGGGATGAATTAAGGTTTATCACTCCATAAAGTGTGCATCATTACAAATCTGTATCGCTCTCTATTTTGGTCATACTCCTCCTGTGCCCAAGCTTGTTGTCTATTCTGTCGCCGCACACGATGAGGCGACGTATCAGACTGTCTCTATGATCGCCGAATTCACAAGTTTGTACCCACATCTTCAGATGTTTCAAGAAAGTGCTAAATTATACTCTTCATTCTGCCTAATTAACTACTAATTTAAAAACAAACTTGTATCTTTCAACCATAGTGTTCAGGCAAGGAACACACTATATTCTTAAACTCGACCTACACGAGCGCTTTTTAGGGCGATTCTGTTTAGGTCGTGCATTGAGAATCTTTCGAAACTTAACGCAAACAGGTTAAAAATACTAGGACTGCGCAAACGTTTTTCAGGCACGTCTGTTGGAGAAGGTAATTGGTGCATTGAGCTGCCATATGATTTGCAAATTTCTGTGTTCTGGAAAAAAATCATTACTTAGTCGGATTTTTTTAACGAAATATCGTAAATTTTTAAAAAAAATCGTAAATTGCGATTTTCATGAGAAATAATTTTTTGATTGTGCTCAAATTTCAAAAAACGAATATATTAATTCTAAAATTAAGGTATTGAAAAAATCATACAATCAAGGATAAACATGTAGGTGTTACAAGTCGAAGAAATCTTAATCAAAAAAACGAAAAAATCGTCAAATTGGCGATTTTTATGAGAAACAATTTTTTATTGCACCAAAAAACGTGCATAAATGGCATCCAGAAAATCGTAAGAGTATCGGTTTAGCAGGAATCGTGTTAACAAACACACAAAAATACAAACCAGAAAAAAGGGGGAAAACATTCCGTTTCTTTTCTCCAGTGTAGTGGAATGGAATCTTCGCTTCGCTTGCTACGCTCATCCAAAAATGGTGAGCTACCTTTCGTCCTCGCGCACAGAGAACCTCGACGCTGTAATGAGGTCACTTCTTTCATTCGACGTGTTGTACTTAGTAGAACAGCAATGAGTTACGTTCCAAAATATTAAGAAATATCACGTACTAGGTACTAGCTTCTACGTCTGAACATCTTGTTATCCATGGGAAAATCAAGGACACGAGATACAACGCTGAAAATTGAACCGCGCGGACGCCCAGACACGTATTTATTATACACAGAAAACATATTGAAAGATGGTGGTTCACAGAATTTACATTATTTCCAACTGAACATAATAAAAAGCTCACCCATTAACGCTAGCAGTGGCGTAACTACATCCTCTTATTTGAGGGGGCTAACATTTTTGTAAACCCAAAAGATCAATGGTAATTCACGATTAGCGAAAGGTATGTGGGTACCGTATAGTCATGTGGTGTCTTCAATAATTAATTTATGGTATACGCTCTTTCCTGGGTACAGTACATATGGAGGGGAGGGAGGCCCCTTAGTCAATTAAATTTTTCGATTCTTAGAGTGTGATTTTTTTTATAAACCTTATGAAATATGTAGTATGAAAAGATTTAAAAATAAGATACAAATATAAAATAAAAATATCCTTCACGTCAAATAAAAATTGTGCGGGGGGGGGCCGTACTTTCGCCACTGAATGGGAGTGTTAGTAGCGTTCACGGTGAACAAACAATAAAGGTTACGTTTATTTTTCCAAGTGTGACAATAATTTTTATACATCATGTTTATTCATTGTGTGCTCAGAAGATAAGTACATACAAATTATAGCCAACACAAATACTGTAATAATGCCATTCTCATAATTAATACAAGGATCAGTATTTAAAAAGTAAACCTATGAAGACAAGGCAAAGGTGATACGGATAACTATTTAAATATTACACAATGCATTAAATACATCTATAACTTATGTATACTCCTCATGTGCCTCATGAGGTGGTTTTTCTGTGATAAGCGTGCAAAACAAACCGGACACTCAAACTGAGGTGCTTTGCCACATTTAAACTTTTGGTGTAGATCGAGCGAGGTCTTGTGACGGTACTTCTTGCCACAACTGGAGCACTGGAAACTCGGCCCTTCATCGCACTCGTACAGCAAATGTTTCGTCAGGTTTTGTTTCCTCGAGAAGGTAGAGTTACACTTTGAACAACGGTGTGATTCGTCTGCCGTGGGGAAGACTTGCTCGTACTGGGGCTGGTGGTCACCCTCCGCTGAAGAAGGTGGGTGCAGGTCAGGAAACATTGCAAGTGCAAGGGGATCTGGAACAAACCACGCGGCCAAGGTCACAGGTGAGTTTATACACATATAACAAAAAAACTTGGTAAAAAAAAAACAGCCAAACCTTACACAATCAAAAGCAATGAATCTAAAAGAAATGACAAGCTATGTACCTCCTACATTTTCGCAATCTTAATACATAAATTAACTTTGCCATGTGACTGGTTCCTTGCAAAGCGTGGCAAAATTATATTTGCAACTTTTAAATGTAAAGTTTGTGCAAATTTTTTTTGCCAAGCTTTGCAAGGATAAAGTCACAGGCAAAGTGAATTTATGTATTAAGATTGCGAAAATGTAGGAGGGTACATAAGCTGGCATTTCTTTTTAGGTCACATGCTTTGATTGCGTAAGGTTTGGCTGTTTTTTTTTAACAAGTTTTTTGTTAAATGTGGATATCATACTTTTTCAAGTTCCATTACAAAATTATTTGTTAAAATACAATAATTTTTATAAAAGTCGATTTAATTGATACGGTATTACAATTAACACTAGAATTTAAAATATCTAGTGGACAAAATACTTGTTTTTTTTGAAAACAATGAAGGTGATTATTGTGCAAGTAACTATAGTTACTTGTTGATTGTATTCTCATAAAAGGCTTATATTAATACCTTTATTTGGAAGCCTTCCAGCAAACTTTTTCTGCTTTTTCTTTCAAAAAACACTATATCACTATAACCTTACTGTCCAATTAAAATATGAACGTTGTAGCCCCACCCGTTGGTCAGAATCGCGGGCCGATTGAAACTGACGAATTAGACCGTACCGTAGAAGCAGTAGCTAGCAGTAGCTAACATCCTTAAAGTATTTTGAGAATGTTTTAAGCCATTTTTTCCAACAAGAAGGAATGCTCGTACCCCAACCAAATTTGGCATGTGTTGTCAGGTACTAAATACCCTCGATTTGATAGTTTTTTAAGTTCACATCACGTTTCAAGACGCAGGGTAACACCTCGAAATCACCCCAAACTCTGCTTGCTGTGTATAAGGTGCTTGAGTGTGTCAGCGCACCGCGGCTTGGCTGCGGCACCCTAACGGGCTTCAGATTGTGGTTATGATGATATGAATTAATATATTGGCGTGAAATTTGAACGCAATCAAAAAATAATTTCTCATGAAATCGAAAATTTACGCTTCATCCAACAACGCGCCTGAAAAAAGCGTTTGCGAAGCTTCCTATTTTAATGACAATGTTTTGTTTTTGAAAAGAGATTTTTATTGAATAATTTTAATAGGTTGTGATTACATGCAGTGACCAAGGTGTATCGAATCTGCACGATCAAGTTCCCCTCTTTGTGAATACGGAACAAGGTGGTTTTGAAAGAGGGGGGTTGTCTGGGACTTTGGAGGAGAATTAAAGGGGGAATTGAGAAACCACCTAGTTCAGAATCTCCCTTCTGTGGATCCGGGCCAGGCTGGGATATTGAGAAACGCGTGCAATCTTTATTCGTATTCCGTACTGGCTAGTTTTCCATAGTATTTGATGCATTTCAAAACATGTTTTATAAATTTTTTAAATATACAATCCAGAAATTAAAAAATCCTTTACCGACCCGGGGTTTGAACCTAGATCATCCACATTTCGGGTAAATGGCGCCTTAAAAAACTAGACTAGGATTACGCCAAAGTCGTTGTTGGACGAGTGAGCGAGTCATGTGTTTGAGTACCCTGGGAACATTTGCATTTAAGGCGATAATAATTATATAGGTATAATTAATAGGGTTTTGAGTTTAGTTGGTATAAGGGCCACGTCAACTGTAAGGCCATAATGCGCCACTCTAGCCTATGATATAGGCTATGCTATATATATATAGCCTATGATATAGCCTAGAGAGGCCTTAGGTAGAGGGAAGAAAGGGGGGAAGCAGAGACACAAACTATATTTTTTGGTTAAAACTATAAATAGTAAATTTAATGAAATTGCATTTTTTTAATACATATTTATACGTGTTAAAAATATGTACAGTTGGAAGCATGTACTACGATTATTAATTAATACTGAGAAAAGTTTTTCTCGTTTATCTCAGATGTATGTTTTATTGACTTACCCCCTTTTCCAAATAAGTGATTGGAATGTTTTTTTATGTACGACGTATAATGTTTGTTAAAGATCAACGTTTTTCAAGTTTCAAAATAAAATTATACGAATTGTAAACAAAACAATATTTAGTTGTCGAGAAAAATGAGAAATTTCTTGAGGGAATGCCATATCGTAAAAAAGTAACAATTGATTAATGACCAGAAACAAATCATAGCGTGGCATGTGTATTGGCCGTAGACAACGGGCAGAAATAACTCGAAATGCGTTGATCTTTTTGGTGGCTATTCGTCGCTTGCTCTCACTCACAATGGTAGAAGTGCCGGGTCATGAGCTGTCAAACTTTCTCGGAGAGGTTACCCCCACGGTCGCAAAAACATACTGCATCACAATGCTGCACAATGCGGCTGTTTTTATCGTGAGAAGTGATACATGCACGTACAGACGGACGGACAGAAAAGTGATAATTATATGGGAGCTTCGATCCGTACAACAAACCTTGCCCTCGAGCTTTGTGGAGAATGGGATATAGGGTTTGTTGTTATTCTTATGAAGGAAACATGCAACGAAATAGATATAAATCAAAGTACAAGAAGTCAAACTTTATGTTTATTTTTTCATAACAAAGTTCTGCATTTTTAATAATGATTTCATTTCACACGCAGAATAAAATTAAGCGTACAATCTCATTTAGACATTTTACATTTTATGTTTATGTTTACATTAAAATAAATATATATTAATTTCTGCATTCATGTTTTCACATACATAAATCAAGCCATTATTATAATAAAGAAAACATATGAATGCAAGAGCAACAGAAAGAGCATCTGCCGAGCCGAGCGAATAGCTATTACCAAATGTGTTCCGTTCCCTCTTAATGTCATGCGTGATTGATCGCAATGTGTTTTATTAAATTGCTTTTAACCTTTACACAAACATGGCAGTACGGGCAATTGAACTGTGGCTCTTTCCAACAAATGTATTTTTTATGTTGCTGAAGTGAAGATTTCTGTTTAAACCTGTTACCACACAAAGAACATTGGTACGATGGATCTTTGCCGCAATCGTTGGCCAAATGCTTCATCAATTCTTCTTCTGTTACGAACACCTTTGGACAGTTGGTGCAACGCTGCGGCTCGTTGAGAGCGCAGCTGTATTTCAAGTGGTGGGTCAGGTGGTGCTTGTACTTGAACGTGCTGGAGCAACGGGTACAGGGAAGACGGTGTCCATCGCCTTTAGGCCAAGGCCTAGCATAGGAGGCTGGAACAAAAAAACAACATAATTTGCGTTTTAAAATATTTTTAAATGTTACGCTATTATGATTATATTATTATATTACAAGTTTAGATTTTAAAATCATATTCACAAAAAAGTAGGTACGATCATCTGGGGTTGCTACATCAAATCTATCGCTTGCATATGCATAATGTAGACTTAAACTGATCTTAGCATGCTGCATGCCATTCCTATTGTCAAAAGAATGTTTATTAATTAAGTACAATACCACTGTATTACATCTGCACCCGTATAGGGCGCATGTTTAGTTCAGGGAATTAAATACTGGTTCCCAGGCGAAGCAGTATACGAACCTTTACCGAAAGAGTAACAAATATTTACAAAAACAGTAGAATAACTCAACAGTTATAAAGCGGTTTGATTATAATAATTATGCATGAAATGTACTTTGTAATAAATTTAAAATCATGGACTTGCATAGGACTATTTCTCTAATAGCGTGGAACCCAGCTGTCCCATTCCTTACCTGGCCCATGCCCATGCTGGCCCATGCCCATGAGTAAGTGAGTAACATATTCCCATAAGATCAAATTTGTTAACTGAATAATCAATTCAAAAGCATTTTTTAAACTTCCTGTACGCCTATTTCATATGTATTGTAACCAAATAATATGCGTACCCAGGTAACGTCAATTAATGTCAATCTGAAAAAATATATTACAATCAACAAGAAAACTGTTGTTGGGAAAGCAATAAGCTGTTTTAGAAACACGTCAATCACAATAATTATTATCGTTTATCTAAGCAAAATTATCTACATTTAAAAAAATCCTTGATCTAGATAGTTTTTTAAACTATCTTTTATCTTATCTAGATTAACTTTTTTAAGAATTATCTTCATCATTATCTAGAAAAAATAAGATCACAACACTGACCCGGATATGGTTTAATAATCAAATTCACGCTCACTGAACTTTAACCTGGGTCCAACCCAACTCTTTCCTCAAGCACAGTCCAGGCTTGGACCGCCGTATGAGTCGTCTGACATTAAGAACACAAATCGATAAAAATGAAGACCGAACGCCATGTTGTTTAATTTAATGCAAACACAGAAATTTTAAATTTCTTGTAGGTCTAAATAGTGAAGGGTTGTGATGAAAATATAAAAAAACCATATAAAGCTTTGTGTCGGATGTTTGTTTAAAATTTCAGCGCAATCGGTTCAGTGGATCGAATATTCTTCGTCAAACATACTCACACACATAATGAACGGTAATAATCGGTAATAAACAAAGAAATCACCGAGAGGTGTCGTGGCGTTTCCCTCCCTGTCCGCCAGGCGAGGTCTACACGTCAGGCGGGCATGGACGATGCTTGAGGAAGGAGACGGGGTCTCCAAAATATCGCGAATAAAAGTAAGTAACCCCGGTTAATGAGTTGTGATAATTTTTTAATCTAACTAAGAAGCTTCGCAAACGCTTTTCAGACGCGTTGTTGGATGAGCGTAATTGGTGCATTGAGCTGCCATGTGTTCATGAGTAATAATTTTTTTCGATTGCGCTCAAATTTCACAAGAATATGTTAATTCATAAAATTAAGGTTCTGTGAAAAAATCATTACAATCGAATAAAGCATGTAGGTGTTATAAGTCGAAGAAATTTTTTAAAAATCGAAAAAAATCGTAAAATTGCGATTTTTATGAGAAATAATTTTTCGATTGCGCTCAAAAACGTGGCAGTTCTAAGTTCAAGAGATTTTGAAGGTCTCCAGAAAATTTCATCGCAATTGGAGTATCGGTTTAGCCGAAATCGTGTTAACAAACACACAAAAATACAAACAAAAAAAAAGAAAATAAAAACATGCCGGACTTTTTTCTCCAGTGTAGTGAAATGGAATCTTCGCTTCACTCGCTACGCTCATCCAATTACACTGTTGTTATGTTAACATGTCAATGAACCAGTAAAAGATGGCTGATGAATTAGCTATGGACCATCGAATTATTATGTAGAATTGTAGTTCACAGCACATTATTTTGTACCAATCGAGTGCATGGCAGTAGAGTGTACCCCCCAAAATACAAAAATTTGTTAAAAAAAAAAAAAAAAAACGGCAGCCAAACTCTCCTTCCAAAGTCTTCGACTATGAATGCTGTGAGATATAGAAGTTGAGCCAAGCATTTAATTCTTTCTCCCTAGTTTCACATTGAAAAGAAGTAAGATTTTCGCCTGTTGACGAGCGCCAAGCCAACCCTTTTTGTGGTAAAAAAAGGAAAATTTTTTAAACTCAAAATCATAAAAAAAATACTTGGCCATTAAATTTTAGAGACCTCGTACCAAAATCAATAGCCAAGCAATTTTTTTTTATGATTTTGAGTTTAAAATTTTTACTTTTTTTACCACGAAAAAGGTTGGCTTGGCGCACGTCAACAGGCGAAATGATCTTACTTCTTTTCAATGTGAAACTAGGGAGAAAGAATGAAATGCTTGGCTCAACTTCTATATCTCACAGCATTCATAGCCGAAGACTTTGGAAGGAGAGCTTGGCTGCCGTTTTTTTTTTTTTTTTTTTTTTTTTTTACAAATTTTTGTATTTTGGGGGGATATCACATCTTTTTGTTGTTTGTTTCATATCAAGGCTTGAAATATGTGAAATACGTGTAAAGGTGGATACAGTGCCTTTAAAACAGATTGTCTAGAAACAAAAGCTACCATCTTTTTTTTTGTTTACAATATGTAGGCCTAGTTGACAATATTCAATGTTTTTATTAAATTTAATATGGTTAATGTCGTCTTGGGTTTTTGTGTGAATGATTTGTTGACCGGACTATAACACATCGGAAGCATAATTTTAATCAGCAAATAAAATATTAAAAATTGTAATAAATACAACATAACGTTTTTCCCAAAGTAAAGAGTGGTAGGGAACAGTGGGGGTGAAATATCGCTTGTCTCCTGGCGGATTATTACTAGGGAAACGCCAAAGTCGTTGTTAAACGAGTGAGTAAGCCATGTGTTGAGTACCCGGTAACGTTATCTTTCCTCCTCCTATCTAAGGCTAACCATTAGGTCCTAATGCGCCACTCTAGCCTAGGGGATGTGGGAGGAAAGGGGGGTTTTCATGTCATGGTTGTCATCGTTTGTTAACATCATCATGTTGTCTTGGCTATTGTCGTTGGGGTGGTGGTCAAGGTAAGGAGGAAGGGTCCCCGAAACGACTGCCAACTCACTCTGCTACAATAATTGGATGAGCGTAGCGAGCGTAGCGAGCGAAGCGAAGATTCCATTTCACTACAATGGAGAAAAAAATCCGGAATGTTTTTTTTTTTTTTTTTTTTTTTCCTTTCTTTTTTTTTTTTTGTATTTTTGTCTGTTTGTCCACACGATTCCGGCTAAACCGATAATCCGATTGCGATGAAATTTTATGGAGGCCTTCGAAATCTCTGAACTTAGAACTGCCACGTTTTTGAGCGCAATCAGAAAATTTTTTCTCATGAAAATCGCAATTTTACGATTTTTTTCAATTTTTAAAAAATTTCTTCGACTTATAACACCTACATGCTTTATCCGATTTTAATTATTTTTGCACAGAACCTTTATTTTATGAATTTAGATATTTTTGTCAAATTTGAGCGCAATTGAAAAAATATTTATCATAAAAATCGAAATTTTACAGTTTTTTCTTTTTTAAACAACTCTTTGACTTATAACACCTACATGCTTTATCCGATCGTAATAATTTTTTCGCAGAACCTTTATTTTATGAATTAATATATTAGTGTAAAATTTGAGCGCAATCGAGTATTTCTTATGAAAATCGCAATTTTACGATTTTTTTAACAATTACGATTAATTAAAAAAAATTAAAAAAATTAAGTTAATTTTTAATTTAATTTAATTTAATTTTAAAAAAATTTCAACTAAGTAATGATTTTACCACAGAACAACAGAAAATTCGCATAACACATGGCAGCTCAATGCACCAATTACGCTCATCCAACAACGCGGCGGGACTTAAGCGTTTTCCTAGTTATTTAAATTGAACATTCAAAATGCGAATCGTGTTCAAAACGTATTAACGTGAAACATTAACAAATTTTCAAGATAAAACAAAATCACCTAATTTTTATTTCCCATTTAACACCCTTCAAAAATAATATGTGGGTGTAAAAATATAAAAAAAAGTTCTAACCAACGGGCATCGAACCCCGACCTTCTGTGCGGTATGCTAAATGCTTACCACTATGCAATGCCAGCCACACAGAACTCGTCCCGCTAGCTGCTACTAAACAAATGCCATCGATATTTTTTTAAATCACATTTTTATTTATTGTAGGATTAAACCGCAATGGATCTAGCTGATTTTGTTAACAGTTCTCAATAAACTCGTACCGGATGTCTGTTTAAAATTTCAGCGAAATCTGTTCAGCGGTTCGGCTGATTTTCGACAGACAGACAGACAGACAGACAGACAGAATCACAGAATGAGAGCCGTTTGAGTTGAATGGAGACACTCGGTCGCTCCGCTCCCTCGTTTAATTATGTTTCATATTATTATGCACCTTCATGCCAAATTTCATGCTGATAACTCATTCGGTACCTTTATGGTGAATGCTGGAAATCAAGGTAAAAATAATATGAACTATGAGGGATGGGGGTTGAAAAAGTGTTGTTTAGGAAATGAGAATAGGCTTATTGGGTTAAAACTAGGAAAACGCTTAAGTCCCGCCGCGTTGTTGGATGAGCGTAATTGGTGCATTGAGCTGCCATGTGTTACGCGGATTTTCTGTTGTTCTGTGAAAAAATCATTACTTAGGCGAAGATTTTTTTTTAATCAAATAAAATCAAATAAAAAATTAACTTAATTTTTTAATAAATCGTATTTTTTTTTAAAGAAAAAAAAACGTAAAATTGTCATTTTCATGAGAAATAATAATTCGATTGCGCTCAAATTTATACACGAGTTTATTAATTCATGAAATTAAGGTTCTGTGAAAAAATCATTACAATAGGATAAAGCATGTAGGTGTTATTAGTCAAAGAATTATTTTAAAAAAGAAAAAAACCGTAAAATTTCGATTTTCACAAAAAATAATTTTTCGATTACGCTCAAATTTCACACGAATATCTAAATTCATAAAATTAAGGTTCTGTGAAAAAATCATTACAATCGGATAAAGCATGTAAGTGTTTTAAGTCGAAGAAATTTTTTAAAATCGAAAAAAATCGTAAAATTGCTTTTTTATAAGAAATATTTTTCCGATTGCGCTCAAAAACGAGGCAGTTCTAAGATCAGAGATTTCGAAGGCCTCAAAAAAATTTCATCGCAATAAAAGTATCAAATTTAGCCGAAATCGTGTTAACAAACAGCGCAAAAATACAAAAAAAAAAAGAAAAAAAAACATTCCAGACTTTTTTATCCAGTGTAGTGAAATGGAATCTTCGCTTCGCTCGCTACGCTCAATCAACAAATTAAAACATAATTTACTAATTTGAATAAAAATACAATTTTGGGTTAGAGCTATGAATTATTCCAATTTTAGGGGATGATTTAGGGGATGTTGGGGGTGGAATATCGCTTGCATCGCGACGAATTATTTTTCATATAAGTATGTAACATCATGCCAAATTTCATGCTGATAACTCATTAGGTGCCTTCATGGTGAATGCTGGAAATCAAGGTAAAAATAATATAAACTATAAGGGATGGGGGTTAAAAAAAATGTGGTTTAGGAAATGAGAATAGGCCGATTGGGTTAAAATACATTATAGACATAATTTTAATAACTAATTTGAATAAAACACCAATTTTAGATTAGAGCTATGAATTATTCTAATTTAAGGGGGTGTTGAGGGTGGAATATTGCTTGCCTCTTGGCGGATTATTTTTCATATTATTATGTACCATAATGTTAAATTTCATGATAATAACTCATTAGGTGCCTTCGTGGTGAATGCTGGAAGTCAAGATGAAAATAATGTAAACTATTAGGGATGGGGGTTGATAAAATGTGGTTTATATAATGAAAATATGCCGGTTGGGTTAAAACACATTAAAACATAATTTTAATAACTAATTTAAATAAAAATTCAATTTTGGGTTAGAGCTATAAATTATTCCAATTTTAGGGGATTATTTGGGTGGAATATCGCTTGCCTCTCGGCGAATGATTTTTTATATAAGTATGTACCATCATGAAAAAATTTCATGCCGATTACTCATTAGATGCCTGAATGGTGAATGCTGGAAATCAAGGTAAAAATAATATAAACTATTAGGTATGGGGGTTGAAAAAATGTGGTAAAGGAAATGAGAATAGGCCGATTGGGTAAAAGCACATTAAAAAATAATTTAATAATTTGAATAAAAATTTAATTTTGGTTAAGAGCTATTAATTATTCTAATTTTAGGGGATGATTTAGGGGGTGTTGGGGGTGGAATATCGCTTGCCTCTCGACGAAAGATTTTTCATATTAGTATGTACCATCATGCCAAATTTCATGCTGATAATTCATTAGGTGCCTTGATGGTAAATGCTGGAAATCAAGGTTAAAATAATATAAACTATAAGAGATGGGGGTTGAAAAAATGTGGTTTAGGAAATGAGAATACTCCGATTGGGTTAAAACACATTAAAACATAATTTTAATAACAAATTTGAATAAAACATCAATTTTAGATTAGAGCTATGAATTATTCCAATTTTAGGGGGTGTTGGGGGTGAAATATCGCTTAATTGCCTCTCGGCGGATTACTTTTTATATTATTATATACCATCATGTCAAATTTCATTATGATAACTCATAAATGCCTTCGTGGTGAAAGCTGGAAATCAAGATAAAAATAATGTAAACTATTATTAGAGGTGCGTGTATATAGCATTTTGAAGTGCCATTTTATAGCATTTTGTAGCATCTATTTTTTAGCTAATTTCAAAACCTTCTGTATGAACTTATTTCAGATTTTTAATTTGAAATTTGGTCATCAAGGTTGAATTAATATCAACTGCATAAAGATGTGTATAAACAAATTATAGATACTATGGAAAATTAAATAAAATAGTACTAGAAAAGCTTAGATTTAAGCGAAAATATAGCGCTTTGTAGCATCTATTCACAAAACGCTATTTTCACGTACCTCTAACTATTAGGGATGGGGGTTGATAAAATGTGGTTTATATAATGAAAATATGCCGGTTGGGTTAAAACACATTAAAACATAATTTTAATAACTAATTTAAATAAAATTAAATTTTAGGTTAGAGCTATAAATTATTCCAATTTTAGGGGATTATTTGGGTGGAATATCGCTTGCCTCTCGGCGAATGATTTTTTATATCAGTATGTACCATCATGCCAAATTTCATGCTGATAACTCATTATGTGCATTAATGGTGAATGCTGGAAATAAAGATAAAAATAATATAAACTATTAGGGATGGTGGTTGAAAAAATGTGGTAAAGGAAATGAGAATAGGCCGAATGGGTAAAAGCACATTAAAACATAATTTAATAATTTGAATAAAAATTTAATTTGGGTTAAAAGCTATTAATTATTCCAATTTTAGGGGATTATTTAGGGGGTGTTGGGGGTGGAATATCGCTTGCCTCTCGACGAATGATTTTTCATATTAGTATGTATCATCATGCCAAATTTCATGCTGATAACTCATTAGGTACCTTCATGGTGAATGCTGGAAATCAAGGTTAAAATAATATAAACTATAAGGGATGGGGGTTGCAAAAAATGTGGTTTAGGAAATGAGAATAGACCGATTGGGATAAAACACATTAAAACATAATTTTAATAACTAATTTGAATAAAACATCAATTTTAGATTAGAGCTATGAATTATTCCAGTTTTAGGGGGTGTTGGGGGTGGAATATCGCTTAATTGCCTCTCGGCGGATTACTTTTTATATTATTATGTACCATCATGTCAAATTTCATTATGATAACTCATAAGATGCCTTCGTGGTGAAAGCTGGAAATCAAGATAAAAATAATATAAACTATTAGGGATGGGGGTTGACAAAATGTGGTTTATATAATGAGAGGCCGATTGGATTAAAACACATAAAAACATAATTTTAATAACTAATTTGACTAAAAATTCAATTTTGGGTTAGAGCTATGAATAATTTTAATTTTAGGGGATGATTTAGGGGGTGTTGGGGGTGGAATATTGCTTGTCTCTCGGCGGAAGTTTGTGAGTCTGAGATACATCTAAGTGTGGTCCAAGTTTCATAGTTCTAGGATGTACCGTTTTCTCTGTAGGCACTTATTCCACTATGGCAGAAACCGACTACCCCCCCCCCCCCCCCAACCAACCAACCAACCAGCCAGCCGAAAGATTTTCATCTATTATTACGCACTTTTTTTAACACAAAACGGGTTATCGGATCGGGCTGATTTTTTTTTTGGTATGTCATGGACCACATATCAGGTCATATCTAGGGCGACGGTCGTTCGCCCGCAGCCGAGCGCACGCGACTGCTAGTAGGCGATGATAACTCGACCCTGTTTACTCCTACCCGAGTTGGGAGGTTTTCAGCTATCTGTACACACCATCCGGGAAGATTTACAATCTTGAAACTTGGTATATGACCAGGACCTGATATGTGGTCCATGACATACCAAAAAAAAAAATCAGCCCGATCCGATAACCAGTTCTGTGTTAAAAAAAGTACGTAAAAATCGACGAAAACCTTCCGGCTGGCTGCAAGATTGTAAATCTTTCTCGACGGCGTGTGCAGATAGCTGAAAAACCCCCAACTCGGGTAGCTGTAAACAGGGCCGAGTTATCGTCGCCTATTAGCAGTCGCGTGCGCTTGGCTGCGGGCGAACGACCGTTGCCCTAGATAGCACTGTGGATTCTGGATGTTCCCACAAGATGGCAGCCAGAAGTTTTTTGAAGATGGTGACCGCTCGACAAGAATGCGGCAAGATTTAACCTGCTTTTCATTTATTTTTTGGCGGATGCTCGACTTGAGTGGGTCCCTTTTAATCAAGCTTCGAATTTGTACACAGAATGTTTTACATTTTGCTCCCAAGATGTCGGACATCTGACAAGAGTGGGATCTTTGTAACAATGTACCCACATTGAGTCCAATGATTTAACTTGTTTTACTACGAAGACCTAGAAGGAGGAGCTATCCGAATAGTGACAAAACGCGTTCATTCCCTTCTCGTTTTACGTCACCGTTATATCCGTGACGTAGAGACTCACCAAAATCAAGTAATAAGAACAAAAATTGAAAAAGCTCACCTGATTCAGGTCTAGATCATGGCGGACGTTATTGACGTGTGTTACATACCGTTTCCATACCAAATTTGATTCTGTACAATTTATTATAATATTATTAATTACATTTGGCAACTTATTTGGTTACTCAACGTGATTTGGAAGTGTTTTATTTTCGATCATCTCACGAGGCCGCCATGTTTTACTAATGAGAATGAGAACGAAAGTGATATTTTCAACGAGACCTGATCTAATAATAAGACCAAGTAATGATACCAAGAACACTATTTGGATAGGTTCCAACACATCACAAACAAAAGCAGTGAATAAAAAATGCAACTTGAGAGCTCGTAGTAAAAAAAAGGGAAACATTATCAGTCTCGAACCAGCGTCTATTAGTGTAAGCAGTAAGCACACTCTATTATTTGTGGTGTAAGTAAGAGGAAATTATGTTAACCCATAACTAAGCCATAAGGTATCACACAACCATCGGGAGTGTTTTCTGACTAACCAAATCTAGAAATTAACCCTCGCTCATACCTGCATTAGTTAATGACATTATTAATAACGATAGGTGGTCAGTTCAAAGGCAACAGATATTCGTTACAGTACTGTTCCATCCATTCAGATCAGATATATCTGTCTATAATTGTTACCGTATCGGTAGTCTGCACGGCTAAGGCGCCTACCTGGAATGTGGGAGACCCGGGTTCGAACCCCGGTCGGGATGGACTTTTTTAATTTCCGAATAAGTAAAATATTAACAATTCCACCTACGGAAGTGTTTACTGACGAACCAAATCGAGAAACAACATCAGACACCCGCTGATGGTCGAGGCAAAGAAGCCAGAGTAAACCAGTATATACAGGGCAAGGAATTACAGCTTCTATGCCATAGGAACATCCAACTCATTCAGTATATTTTTAAGTAACAAATATTATGTAAAAGAAAATATATATTTCCAAATAACAATATAAGTAAAGTAATTCGTAGTGTTCAGTCAATACAATTTATAGTGTAGAATAAATTAAATACATTTCAGTAGCATATGGAGAGGAAATTACCCTATGTTAGGGTGACACCAAAAAACAGAGTGCCTAATGGTGGCAAACATCGCCAATACCATTATTATGTCATGGTGCAAATTAATGACACAAATATATAATCGGAAAATAATAATGTGTCCAGTAATTCAATTTATTCTAACAAAACATGGGCAGGTAATTCCAATATAGATTCATCATAATTATTGTGGTATTTCCTGGTATGTCTATATAAACTGTTCTTCTGCGTGAACTTCTGAGGGCAGACTGGACATTGAAACTGAGGCTCCGTGTTACACTCGTGCATCATGTGTCTCTTGAGGGACGAGCGATGTCCGTAGCAGCGGCCGCAGATCGTGCAGGAGTAGTTCTTGCGTAGAGTCGCCACATTCTGCACACCTGGGGCCGCGTACACGTGCCACGGCTGGGGGGCTAAAACAAAGACAGGCTAGAGGATCCCACAATACGAACAGGAAATATAATACTAGCTGGCAAGGTATACAAATAATGTGATATTTGATTGTCATTGAAATAGGGGGGGGGGGGGGCGATTAAAAAAAAAATGGTATTATTATTATTATTATTATTATTTACTAGGAACGCTTCGATAACGCTTTTTAGTATTTTATCACAATTGTGAATTGATAAAATAGGCCTACAACAAAAAGTCAAGGATTGGACATAATACATTTTACATATCACACAAAACAACAATATAAAATATGACATTCCATATACAAAAATATTTTTTTAAAAACACAATCAAGAAAAATTATTACAGTGAAAGTGAAATGTACTGACTCCAGAAGGTCGATACGACATACAACATGCATCTACCTTAAAACACCCCTTTAAAAAATGTCAAAGGCATATTGAAAAAGATGAGTAAAGATGAGATTGCAATTCATTGATGAGGAGATTAATACGCAACTCTCGGAGGTAGATGCTCTCAGTTGACTTGACCATACCCAGCATGCTACCTACAGCCAGCCTCACATAGTCAAGCATGTGAGTCGACGTGCTTGACAGCATGTGAAGCGTCTGAGATGCAGCCCAGGGCAACTCTCAGCAGAGGTAAAACTCCTTGTGTCCAGTTGCACAGAGAAGAAGCTAGGATGACTCGAGCATTATCAAAGCACAAACTTGCGTGTGCCATTATTTTGTTGCAAGTGAATAATCAAAATATCAAAAAGAGAAAAAGGCGAAAAATATGGGTCCCATTCCCCAGAAAAGTCCCATTGGAACAACGAGCATATTTTATTAAACTACTGACCAAAATGAAGCTCATACACCAGACAATGGCACATGTACCTTGACGACATGAGCGTGTTTAATACTGTAATCAAAACAATCAACTCAAATAATTGAGGTCAAAGAAAAGGGACACTTGTCGACCGACATGGTGGCGAAGCCCCCCACCCCACATCATATAATATATTGATGCCCTATTGCAAAACCGTATCTGTATTTGCTGTAGAATTGCTATGCAAAATTTATCGAAAAGAGCAGATACGAGGTTTTTGTATTCAGGTTTAATGTTAAATTAAACCCCTCGAATCAGCTATTTCCGATAATAAGAGCCATTTTAACAAGCTTTGAAATGTTGCATAGCAATTCTTCAGCAAATACAAATAGGCAACGAGGTTTAGCAATAGGGTATCGATATGTGTCTCCAAGCCTATACTCTGGCGTATTTTGACCTAGTGCTTCAAAACGTAGATCTTTTATATTTGGCTGACAGCGCGTTGTGTGTGGTGCTCTACAGGCGCATGTGTACCGTTAGCAGTTCCTAGCAACTGACTAATCAGCCAAAATACTTAAGGCCCGGTTCGCACACCGTAGTAAGGAATTGTTTTAGTTATAAAAAATCTGATAGCCTGATTGGTCAGTAATATTTTAGTGGCCTGTCATAATGATTATTGATGTATGATTGGTCTGTGACGTCTGTCGTAAGAATGTTGCTCTTAATAACAATGTCTTACGACTAAAATAAAAAAAAATTAATACGCAAGTCATATCCCCTAATAACAATAACAAATCCTTACAACGGTGTGGGAACTGAGCCTAATTCTATCATTTGGAATGGGAGCATTTTACTTTTAAAATTTACCAGTAAGTTATAACTGTCAATAATAAGCACTTTTCATAAGTTTTCAGCAATCATATTTGTTGCCAGATTTGAATGGTTTTAATCTTCTGAGCGTTTTATTATTTAAAGACGCCCCTCGTTTATGAACGACAATAATGAATCTGTTCCAACTTGTTTTATTAAATTTTGTATTTGTTACCAAATCTATTGTCTTATGATACATTGTTGTTTTACGATTTCAAGGTGTTTTTTTTTTTTTATAACTGAATAGGAAAGACGTTAAATTAATAAGTAAACACATACAAAATAGCATCCCTACAGGCCAACTGAGCTGTTCTAGTCCAAGTAGCCTATTAATTATTCTTGAACAATATCTTAAAGTATTTAAACAAGAGTGTTTAGTGTTCATTTATTGTATCGCCCTCTGACCGATAGTTTTAAAGTAGAAAAAACATGGCTGAAAAGTTGGCTGAATGAACGAGAACGAGGATGTTTTTTCACTATTGACCATTAAATTTAAATTTTTGAACAATGGTGTAGCCTGCCTGCACCGTAAGTGCAAAATTAAATTTTGAGCACTGGTTTATTTTTAGCGTTGTTTCAAAACACCTTTAGCTTACACCTCTGTATAATGAAAAATGTGTTTTCGAAATAACAATTAATGCACGAATTTTTTCGTCTGCCGGTACAAAATTCGTATTTGTACCGCCACTGTGACACTAAACGTACAGTAAATCAATGCTCCAAATTAAATTTTGCACTTGAGGTGCAGGCGGGCTAACTTATTGTCCAACAATCGAAATATAATGGTCGATAGTGAGGTTGTGTCCCATAAAAAAAAAAAAAAAATTTGCTTCTATATTCAAGGCCCTTTTCAGCCAACTTTCATGGACTTGTGCATTATTGACTCTACGGTGATAGCCTTAAAGGTTGAGGTCAAATAATTTTTTTCTTAAACAATCACGACATTATTTTGGAGACGTTTATTTTTCATTGTACTTTAATTTTGTGACAAACTGCTATTAAATAAATTAACATATAATATAGTAGTGATCTGAGAATGTGCTAAGTTTTAGTTAGGTTCTCAAGTTGGCAATCACAGAAAACTTGACAGGCGCGCGGTCCTTGTGCTGTGATGACACGTGCTTCACGACATGGTTCTTCTGTTTGCCACGGTAGGCGCAGTATGGACACCTGAACTGCGGCTCTTTCCCGCACTCGAGACGCATGTGGCGCTGAAGACACTTGTAGCGCGTGTAGAGCCGGCCGCAGGCACTGCAGCCGAAGTTCCCCGAGATGACGTGACGGCCTCGGCCCTGCTTGTTGGGAGGGGGCACCCTCCACGGGACGCCTACCGGTGCCACGTCGTCACCTGGAAAATACCAGGTCTAGCATGTTTCTAAACGAACACACAAGAATATATCGTTGATGAGATATTTGTGGAGTCGCATTGAGCGTTTTAAGTTGAAGATACTAAATCAGTGAACAGGTCCATATGCACATTTTTTACATACTAAACAATATTATTTTTAATTTCATGTATATTGGGAATTAGTTTGGCATTGTATTCTAACATATTACGTGGTGCTGATTTCATACCATTCCCCATCAGAAGAGCAAGAGACATCGCACATTGACGATGACAAGAAAAAAATACTGAGTGCTACAAAATGCTAAATTCTGCTTATCATACAAAAGCATTTTCGAAATTAAAATGTAACACAACGCTAGATAGTGTAATGAGGTTCTTACGTCATAGTGGTTCTTTTTATGTGAAACTTTTCTTTCATCAGTGACTTTAATCCTGTCAAATAAGATCGTATATTGACGCTTGGAGGAAAAAATTGCGATGTCGCTGAATTTTTGCAGAGACCTTCCTTATATAATACTAAACAACATACTAAAACTCCCCTACAATCGGACTGGAGCTTCGGCCGCCATATTGGAAAATGGCGGCCAAAAGGTGTTTGTTATCGAATATCTCCAAATTTGTTTGAGATAGACAAAATATCTCAATGGCAGAAATATTCCCCATTTATTTCCCTACAAAACAGATGTCTTCTATAGTTTTGGTAGGGGCAACGGTTACGTCACAAATTCGTGGTTTAAATGTTGCTCATTGGAGTACCAGCTTATTTACAAATTTTCACGCCCAGCATCAAACAATGCCCAGTAAATCCGTAAGAAATCGATTTAAATACAAAAGGACTTTTGTACGGGGTTCATGAAAGCTTCCATTAGTATTTTTAAAAATCAGGTCTGCGAAATAGAATTTTGCATTTACCCGGAATTTGGGTTTTTCCATTGTTGGAATTTCCTAAAAAAATGCCCTTTTTGACTGTCCATTATTAAGCACTAAATAGCATTGGAGGAAAAATTCTTTCTACGCACATTGAAATGACTCAAATAATGATCCGATTACAACCAAAGTTTAAATCCAATATGGCTGCTAATTCCTAATATCCACAACATCAAAGTGAATTATGTAACAAAAAGAGTGTAAAAACAGTACGAAAACAGTATTCATAATATTGTGAATATTAGGAATTAGCAGCCATATTGGATTTAAACTTTGGTTGTAATCGGATCATTATTTAAGTCATTTCAATGTGCGTAGAAAGAATTTTTCCTCCAATGCTATTTAGTGCTTAATAATGGACAGTCAAAAAGGGCATTTTTTAGGAAATGCCAACAATGGAAAAACCCAAATTCCGGGTAAATGCAAAATCCGATTTCGCAGAACTGATTTTTTAAAATACTAATGGAAGCTTTCAAGAACCCCGTACAAAAGTCCTTTTGTATTTAAATCGATTTCTTACGGATTTACCGGGCATTATTTGATGCTGGGCGTGAAAATTTGGAAATAAGCTGGTACTCCAATAAGCAACATAAACCACGATTTTGTGACGTAACCGTTGCCCCTACCAAAAATATAGAAGACCCCTGTTTCGTAGGGAAATAAATGGGGAATATTTCTGCCATTGAGATATTTTGTCTATCTCAAACAAATTTGGAGATATTCGATAACAAACACTTTTTGGCCGCCATTTTCCAATATGGCGGCCGAAGCTCCAGTCCGATTGTAGGGGAGTTTTGGTATGTTGATAAGTATCATTTAAGGAAGGTCTCTGCAAAAATTCAGCGACATCGCAATTTTTTCCTCCAAAAATTCTTATTTGACAGGATTTCTTGGTATTTGTTTTAATTCTTAAAGGGGCTATTACAAAAAAAAAAATTACCCCATAATCTATAGCATAGTAGTACACCAAAATGATCGTTTAAAAATTATATCTTGTAACTGTGATTTTCCACGAATTTTTCATTTTTTAAAAGCCAAATATTTGATTTTGGGAAATTTGTTAAATTGGCTTTAACCTGCCTCTTTCTTGTTCCACATAGATACTAAAGCATCGTACCAATCTAAAATGGCCCTTTATAACATCCTGTCTTGAAACTGTGCACATATATACACTCAAATATAAAAATATGCATTCCAAAATAACACCCCTTCTTGGTAATCAGCATATTTTGACCGAACCACTTGTCTAAATTACAAAACAAACTAGGCATAGAAGATTTACAGAAAAGGCTGTCGAGTAAGTCAATAATGGTCAATATTTTTTTGGATCAAAATCCCCCAGGGTCACGGGCAGTGGCGGAACTTCGTTTCATGGGCCCACCCGCAAAATTTCCATGGGGGCCCCCCTCACAGATACACACATACATAGGCTCAGTGTTGTATTCAGGCTTTTTATCATGGGGAGGCTACATAATATCCCGGGGGTATTATATAAGGGCAACGGGCTTGGGGGCAAAGCCTCCCAACTATAGCTTCGCAGGCGAAAATTTTGAAAACCAGGCTTGTAGAGTGCGTTTGATGCGTTTTAAAAAAAAGTTTTAGGCTGAATGCAATACCAAAATAATTTAGTTTTTGTGTGTTGTGTTGTGGACGCTAAAAGTTCCTAAATATCCATTAGATTTCACCTTTAAACCGCTAGATTCACAAAACGGTCACTTTAGGAACGAAAACAAATACAATATTTTCCAAACAGGGTGAAATGCTGTTTTTTTTTACTTAGTTTTTTTTAACGGGGCCCCTAAATGAGCCTGGGCCCGCCCGCAGTTGCGGGCCCTGTGGGCGCCTAGTTCCGCCACTGGTTACGGGGCATAAAGATCGTCACCATGTTATTTCTTATGGGAGATTTTTGCCGATGGGACATAGCTCGAAAAATACCAAGTTTGCCAATTGTTTTCGGGTCATGGCGGACCCAATAATTTTTCTGTTAATTCCTAAATTCATAACTAGTTAGCCTGATTGAATTTTTTTTTTTGGTTTAGCGGGTGAATACCCCTTTGATCATTTTTTCTTGTTTTACAGAAATCCAAAATGTAATGTGTTATGGTTACCACTAAGTAATTGGTAAATGAGGTAAATAATGACATGAATATGATGGTTCCTCATTTTATCAAGACGCATTTCTGTAAGACGACCTTGCCCTCCATCCATGTCCAGCCCAGGGTCTAGGATTGCGATATCTTTACACCTGGGTCTTCTCAATCACGTTGTCGTCCCCCTTCTCTTGCTTGCAAGAAACTGTTACTCATATGTTACCACACATAACAAACAACTTGTAAAAATACAGCCAAACCTTACACAATCAAAAGCAATGATATCTAAAAGAAGTGCCAAGCTTATTTCTCCATTTTCGCACTCTTAAAGTCGATCCGTTGAAACTTGCTCGTAGTGAAATTTGGCTGAAATTCATAATATATACTCTTAATAGTGTGCTTTTCAATAATACAACAAGCAAAATGGGGGTTACCAGCTTACTTTCGGAGATAAATAAATGTACACGAACTTTTACATTTTAAACAATAGTTA
Source organism: Sweltsa coloradensis (assembly GCA_024449915.1). Lineage (NCBI taxonomy): Eukaryota > Metazoa > Arthropoda > Insecta > Plecoptera > Chloroperlidae > Sweltsa > Sweltsa coloradensis. Next base: position 132,828 of record JAMZAV010001774.1, read on the forward strand.
AAAATAAAATTTTGCCACGCTTTGCAAGGATGTAGTCATAGGGCAAAGTGAATTTATGTATTAAGAGTGCGAAACTGTAGAAGGGTCAGGCTACAGAGGGCCACACTTTCCCTGCATTATAGCCTGCCTGCCCCATGGCCAGGTAAAATTCAATAAAATAAATAAATAAAATAGAAGGGTACATGGCACTTCTTTTAGATATAATTTATTATTTTTATTTTTTTTATTTTTTTTTTTTTTTTTATAAACGTTGTTTTTATTATAAAATAAATAGTTGTTTTCCACTAAAGTGTTTTAATTTTAAATATTGTATCATGAACTCTTCTAACTTTAAAACTAAAAAGTTGTTTTTTATTCACATTGTACGAGATCATTGTCAAGTAAATATGGTTACCTTGTTGATTTTATACCTGCAAAAGGCTTATTAGACGAGTGAGCGCAGCGAACGTAGTCTACAATTGAACTCAAACGGCACTTCGGTCATTCTGTGCGTAAAAAAGTACTATTTGTAAAATGTGCTCTGATCGCAGAATACATACATTCTTCCATGACATTTTGGTGCAAACCACAGCCCGATAGAACAAACGTCGGAGCTTCCAAGAGCTTCAGACTAAACCTCTGCATTCTGCGTCAAAGCCTGGTTTGCTCGAGCTCAGCCAACAGTCTTAATTGAGTGAAAAACACAATATGAATGTGACCTAAATAAATGTATTTATTTAATTTAAATACAAAGTCAATCGTAGATATTGTCATGGTACATGTAGTTTGAAAAGAACACCAGGTTTCACAGCTTAAAACATAAATTAATAAATGTATAATATACATAAATAACTTAGTTTACAAGGTACATTAGTCTTAGTTACAAGTAAGGATAAATGAGCAATTATTCTACTTGTGATACAAGTTGACATGTTTCTTAATTGAACTCTTCTGTGTGAACCGCCGCGGGCAGATTGGACATTGAAACTGCGGTTCTTTCCCACACTCGTATTTCTTGTGACGCGCCAGTGCCGAGTACGTCTTGTAGGACTTGTTGCAGTTAGGGCACGGCAGTTCCCTCCCGCATTCGTACTTGACGTGAGTCGACAGGGCATACTTCTGTTTGAACAGCTTCTTACACGCAGGGCAGGAGAGTTGGGGCTCAGTCTCACCCCCACAGCCCCCCAGAACGTGGTTGGTGAGATCGTTCGCGGTCTCGAAGGTGACGTTGCAGTCTGAACAGTTCAGGCAAGATACATAACAAAGTTTCTCGAACAACCCCATGGAGGGCGGCCAGAGATCGCCAACATCTGCAACAATCAAAGACGAACTCAAAGTCCAACTCGCAACCTTCGCGTGGTTTGGCCCGTGGGTAGGGGAGTAGTTTACTCCCTGAAACTAATGGCGAGCTCTGGGTCGTCGTCGGGGAACTTTCCCCTTCCCTTGGACAACCTCCCCGACGGCGACGACAATGACAACACGGACGGACGATGACACAGGCGAAGACGACCACGACGTGGGGGAACCCCTGCCCTCCCCATATGCTTGTGGCTGGTTCTGACCAGCACAGGCCTGTCCACCCCGTGTCCCCCCGCGTCTCCCCTTTACGGTCCTCCCCTTGGAAAGAAGTATAATATGGTTGTTAACTCTTAAGCCTAAGAAACAAATATCTTGGAGGCGCGAATAATGTTTGCTGTTAAAGCGGCCTAAAACTAATAATAATAATGATTCAAAACAAATGTCGTAAAAGTTTACCCCGACTGGGGTTCGAGCCCAGAACCTCCGGCTAAACCTGGTTCTGGGTTCGAACCCCGGTTGGGGCAAACTTTTACAGCAATTGCTATGAATCAATAACTATGTCCTTAAAGCAGGCGTATGCTTAAAAACCTTATATTAATAATAATAGTAATAATAATAACGAAGTTAGAACAAGGAACCCAGTGGAAGTAAATACACATCATTATCCCAGCAGACTTATGAGAAATCTCAATATCCTAGCAGACTTATGGGGAACTCAATATCCTAGCAGACTTATGGGGAAATCTCAATATCCTAGCAGACTTATGGGGAAACTCAATCCCCTAGCAGACTTATGGGGAATCTCAAAATCCTAGCACACTTATGGGGTTCATTAATCCCCTAGCAGACTAATGGGATACTTAAATCCCCAAGCAGAGTTATGTAAACTTCAATCTCCTAGCAGACTTAGGGGAACCTCAATTCCCTAGCAGACTTATGGGGAACCTCAATCCCCCAGCACTTATGGGGAACTTCATTCGCCTGGCTGACTTGCGTTCTTTTCAAGTTGCCAAAGTGAGCTGTTTGCAGATTATCGTCAAAGAACGCCGATAACAAGCTGAAGGTAGCTGAATTAGACAATAATTAAAGTTTAGTAAAGAACAATTAATCAATATTATTTACCCTTGATCTCGCCTCCTCCATATTTCAAAATGCAACCTCGCAAACTACAAGTAAGAGTAAATAAGAGGAATGGAAACATCTGCCATCAATCATTTTCAGTCCAGTGACAAAAATCTCATTGCATAAACATACTTAAGACTGTTGGCTAAGCTCGAGAAAACCAGGCTTTGACGCAGAACGCAGAGATAAATTCAGGATCACTTGGAAGCTCTATCATTTGTCCTATCGGGTTGTGGTTTGCACCAAAATGGTAAGTAAGAATATGAAATAGTTGGTATCAAGGCACATTTTCAAAATACTGCTCACTTTTCTTATTAACTGACCGTAAATATGACACCAAACAGTTAATTTGTAGTAGTTTCCTAATTTTATTAAGACAACAATTATTTGAAATTTCAAAATCGGCTTTGATAGAGACACGCGCTCATCCTTTGTGAACAGCCTCCCAAAAATTCAGATTTTTAGGATGAAAATTAAAGGTCAAAAAGCGGTACGTTCTGTATGGGAAATTAGCTGGATTTGACGATCGAGCGTTTTTTAAATGGGCATTTAACATTGTAAAAAAAGTTGGCCCGAGCTTGGCATACAGTCTTAAATATGTTATACTACATAGCAAAAATATATACATACATTTTTGCAAAAAGAAGCTTTGCTAAACCTTAACTTATTAAAAATTATAAAATTATTGACGTCAATATGAATTCTCAAACATAATAATTGAGCATGTGGAAGACATCCTAGACCTCAGTCTTATTTAAATAATAAAATGTGTTGAGGGGATTTTTCGAAATTGCAGCTTTATTCATGTATAATTATGTTGATGTAACTAATTAGTAATTACCAATGTTATATCAGATGATAAGCAACGTTTCGTCCACATAACAATACAGATTGTTAAACTCAATGAAGTGTCGGGAACAATTGTGTACACCATTGAAAGAACAGAGCAAAAAACAATCAATAACCTTACTCAAAGTATGCATATATTATTATCAAATTTAAGACCCTCAATTTGAGCATTTGTGTAGTTTTCATTACTACTTTTCTTTCTCCATACATTCTTTGCAATGTTAATAATTGTTAGTTGATTTCTTGGATAACCTGTGGTATGTATTGCAGTTTAATCCATGTGTTTCTTTGCTGGAAAAGTGAAGTATATAACCACAAATGTCAGTTTGAAGATCTTGTATTTGTTTGTGTGTAAGCGCAATCACACCGTTTGTCTTTGTACATAATTAGAGATCAGATAGTCATAGACAAGGTGTTGCACTGATTCTTGATGTGAGAGTCCAAGCTTGACTTTCTCACAAAACACTTGCTGCAAACTGGGTAAATGCACCTCCCACACTCGAACTTAACATGAGCGATCCAATTGGACCGATAAGAAAACCGTTTCTGGCACGTCGGACATCGAAGCTCTTTCCCGCATTCGTGTTTCTTGTGGAAGTTGCAATCTTTCCTTCGTCTGAATCGCTTATTGCACGCAAAACATCGAAGTGAAGGGTCGCAATAGCCAGGAGCAGAAAAAAACTAGACCATAATCTGAAAAAAGATAAAGTAGTATGGTGGAAGAACACACTCTGCAGTGACATAAAAATAACAAACATAATATTTCACTTGTCGGTTTCAACTCGAAATCAACACTTTGCAAAAAAACACATTATTTGTTTTATTTTTTTATTTAAGGCTATTCGACAGCGTTTTTCTATTTTCCCAAATATGCTATCAAGTCAAAATATAGTGAGTGGCTTTGAAATCTAGCTCGATTAGAAAAGAAAAAAATCTGATCGGGCACACGGCAAATATCGCCTCTTCAAAATAAAAACTTCAATTGGCCCAAGCACACCATTCAACGTAAGTAGTTGTGTTTTTGTGATAAAAATTTTCAACTGGTTTTCTAGAGGCTGACTGAGAGAAAAAATATTTTTTGTTTAAAATTGTATTTTGTACCGATTTGTACCGGCAAACGAAAAAATTCACAGGCGAACAATTGTTTAAAATAATCTTTTTTCTCTCAGTCAGCCTCTAGAAAACCAGTTGAAATTAATGTCTCAAAAACACAACTACCTACGTTGAATGGTGTGCTTGGGCGAATTGAAGTTTGAAATTATTTTGAAGAGACGATATTTGCCGTGTGCCCGTTCAGAAAAATTGGAAAAAATAGTTTTGATTTTCTAAATGAGCCAGGTTTCAAAGCCATTCACTATATTTTGACTTGGTAGCATATTTCCTATTCAGATAAAAAATAATTAACAAAGGAGGACAACTAAATAAATCTAATTACACAGATGCAGACACAAACTGCAGAGTTATCATAACGAATACGATCAGTATAAACGCACACACATTTTAAACAAATACCGGACCCTGAAATGCTCAGAATCTTAAAACATCAATAACAATAACTACTCATTATACTGATTGTCTTTGTTTTACTTTTACTTGTAAATGTAACGTACCACCTGTACTTGTAACCTACCACCTGTACTTGTAACCTACCACCTGTACTTGTAACCTACCACCTGTACTTGTAACCTACCACCTGTACTTGTAACCTACCACCTGTACTTGTAACCTACCACCTGTACTTGTAACCTACCACCTGTACTTGTACATTGTATTACTGTGCACTGTAGTAATAACTAGGAAACGCTCAGTTGGACGCGTTGATAAGCGAGCACGTGCTATAGCTAGACCCACATTGCACATTTTTTTAAATTTTAAAATTTGCGACGTTCGCAGTCCACGGGGCCATGTTTCCAATATTATTTATTATTGGCAAGGTATTTGGGTAAACCCGTAAGTAAACCTTTACTTTGTGGATAAAATCCACCGCCGTCTAGAGGACCTTGACATTATTTCTGTGGTAAAAACAAATAATACACTGCTTCCTCGATAGTATTTTGATTACTTCTAGGTGGCAGTGCATAGTGACCAGAATTCTCGTGCGACTTTTCGTTGCCATGGTAACGTTACTTTTGTTAAAATGTAATTTCCATCTACACTACTTATCGGATCAAAATAAAATAAACATATTCGTGACCGGACGGACATTCTAAATGATTTGGCCACCTCAGATTTTGTCGCCGTTTAGTTTTTTAAAAAAACTTTCGATTAACTTTAATATAACTTTTTAACTTTTTGAACGATTTTGCCACAAAACTAATGGCATTCAATCCAGATCAAAGCTTGCGGATGGTCCAAATTTCAACTCGATCCGAACCTCCGTTCGACCGCTATCATGAGCCAAAAAAGCTGCGCGACTTTCCGTTGCCATGGTGACGGTACTTCGTTATAATGTAATTTCCATCTACACTACTTATCGGATCAAAATAAAATTAACATATTCGTGACCGGACGGACATTCTATATGATTTGGCCACCTCAGATTTTGTGTCCGTTTAGTTTGAAAAAAAAACTTTCGATTAACTTTAATGTAACTTTTTAACTTTTTGAACGATTTTGCCACAAAACTAATGGCATTCAATCGAGAACGAAGCTTGCGGATGGTCCAAATTTCAACTCGATCCGAGCCTCCGTTCGAGCGTTATGGTGAGACATACAAACAAAAAAACAAAAAAACAAACAAAAAAAAACAAAACAGTGACCAATTTTTCCGGCAGAGTCGAAATATGGAAACGCTCGCTTCGCTCGCTTAATTAATGGTAAAAATTTCGTTGTTGAATTGTTAGCTTTACATTCTATGCAAATATACCTGGTATTTCGTTACATTGGAGTGGAAGTTGTTTTAAAAGTAAAATAAACCATCTGGTTTTCAGTGTACCTCACGAGGTCAAACATTTACAATCTCAAAGAGCTATTTATCCGCAAATTTTTGTTTTGTTCTATTACCTGGACATAATTGAACAAATTGTGCATGCGTGTTAATATATATTCAAAACTTTGGCTAAAATATAATATTAAACTTCTATCTGGAACATAATTAATAAAATTCATTATTCAAAATGTATAAAATTAGCCAATTTTTACATAACAATTGTCTTTAAAACAAGGAAACTACAAAATTTTACAACAATCGGTTCAAAAGGAAGAAAGGTTTATCTTTTCTACAAAGAGCTTAAACAACAACAAAAATAAAATCAAAAATCAAGGAGGGAAAAATATAAGCGCAAAAAATAAAAAATGCATTCATCAATTTGTAAACGTGTTTCCATTGCCCACACAAAAAATTGTGTTTGTAGCGCAAAAACTGTGGATTTTTTTTATTTTTTTATTGGAGTCCGATCCGATTACAACCAAAGTTTCAATCCAAAGTGGCTGCTAATTCCAAATATTCACAATATGAATACTGTTTTCGAGCTGTTTTCACACTCTTTTTGTTACATTATTCACTTTGATGCTGTGGATGTTAGGAATTAGCAGCCAACAATTGTTATTTAAGTCATTTCAATATGCGTAGAAAGAATTTGTCCTCAAATGCAATTAAGTGCTTAAAAATGAACAGTCAAATATGGAATTTTTGAGGAAATACCAGCAATGAAAAAAACAAAATTTCGGGTAAATGCAATATTCGATTTCGCTGACTGATATTTAAATACTAATGGAAGCTTCCATGAACAACGTACTAAAGTCATTTTGTCTTTAAATCAATTTCTCACGGATTTATCGGGCATTGTTTGATACTAGGCGTGAAAATTAGGAAATCAGCTGGTACTCCAATAAGCAACATATAAACCATGATTTTGTGATGTAACCGTTGTCTCTACCGAAAATATGGTAGATACCATTTTTGTAGCAAATTATAAGGTGGATATTTTTGCCGTTGAAACTAATTGTCTATCTTCCGCTATTTTGAAGATTTACGAAAACTACCACTTTTGTGCAGACATTTTCCAACATGGCGGCCAACGCTCCACTCGATTTTGGGGGACTTTTTTCCCTTTATTTAGGACACTTTCTGGAAGGTCTGCAAACATTCAGTTGCCCGGAATTTGGTTCTAAATCGTCTCAAATGGTCCTTCGTTGCTTGGCCTATATATGCAGTTCTCATTTCACAATATCTTATAACTTACCAGCTTTCCACGGCGATGGTACAGGGATACTTCCCTTGCTTCCCCCAACTTTCTATGCCATGTAAATATATATGTATTATAATATTTAAAACAACCGGAAACACATAATGAAACTCAGGGATTGCACACAATTATTGATTATTGATTCAAAATACTTGCAATCGAAAAATGGTTCGATATCAATCAATGATCAATAACCGATAACATGTTTATGATATTATCAAGGAATTATGGTAATCATGTTCATATTCCAATTGATGTAAACTATTGTAATTATTTACTTTATTATAGCTTCATTGCTGCTATATAATTCACACAATACAATTTTATTTTTTAACAAAGGGCTACATTTGACAATTTCTTCCGTACTTTCTCATGTTCATGCTTAACATTTTAACTAGGTAGGTATGTTATTCTACCCCTTCAACATCTGCTGGCAATTGGTTGAATTACCTGATTCCTGCATTAAAAAAATCTGATCGTTGATATTTTAAGATCGATTGTTTCTTATTTAGATGAAAGATATAGAAGGATAATACGAATTGTCTGTAAGTCGATTATTCCAAGCTGCTTTTTATTTTTTATAAGCGGTCATACAAATGTTCAGTGTTACTTGCTAAATATTGGAAATAACACAAAACACAAAAATCATATTTAATCGTTTTTCGGTCGTTATAGGTCTAACAAACTTACGACCATACTAGTATCTATGCTTACGACTGATTATTTCCGATTCGATATTAATTAAACAAGATTTGAATCAATAGGTGCAAGTAGTCATTTCAAATAAAATGAAGGCATCTTGAAGACGCCATGACAGGTGACTTATTTGCTTCCCAACGAGTCCCCCGGTGAAATAGCATTTTAAAATATATCTTTTGCTGGCTCCTAAAATTGTGGTGCTGGTTTCCGGCTTTAAAATATATTTATACTTTTGTTCCACGTACTATAAAGGGGAAAGTAAACTAGGCCTACTGTCCAAGAAGGTGGATAATCGTTATTGCTGAGATGAAATAAGAATGAAATGGAACAAATATAAATTAAAAGTAACATGACATATTATCCTTTCTTCTTTAGTAACGCATCATATTGTCAAGTGAATCAAGATGATATAACACGACAACCACAACCATAGTTACCACAACAGATGTTGTCTTATGCAAGATCTACAGCAAAACAGATTCAAAGTTATTTCACCTGGCTACATATGCATCTTTTATTGAATTTTTTGGCAGACATGACACATTCTGTAATTTAATGCTATCAATTTTAAGCCAATCCTGGTGGTATACACTATTTACAGCACATGTATATAATAAAAAAATAATTTAAAATTCCTTCACAAGGATTAAGGAGTAGGGTGCAGGCCTACAGTAGTTCCACGTGACTCTGTTTTATGTGCTCATTAAGATCTAGGAGCAGTCTAGGCCTGTACGGACAGTACGGACACTGCCAGTTCGAGGACTTGTTCTTGCACGGCTGCTTGTTGTGGCGAACCAAGTGCTGCTTCAGCTTGTACGCCTTGCCGCACTCTGCACAGACGAACGGACGCTGGGCGAGCAAGTGAGCATCATCGTAGCCGAGTCCGAGCCAATCAACCGGAAGGCCTAGAACATAAGGTATCGGAATGATATTCTAAAATACAAATACACATTTTGAAAGAACTTGTATCAGTTTTTCATAACATTTAAAGTACAATATACTTAGTTTTTGTTCACGCCCAAATCTACCTCAAACTCAAACAATAGAATTTGACTTAATTTTATAAATATATATGCATGTATATTTTGTCTTCAGATTTCTTGATCCAAGGTGTATTACTTACTTAAAGGGGTATTTAACCGCTAAACTCAAAACAATATTTCATTCAGGCTAACTAATAATGAATTTAGCAATTAACAGAAAAATTATTGGGGCCACCATGACCTCCCAAAAAATGTCAAACATGACATTTTTCGAGCTAGGTACCATCGGCAAAAATCTCCTAAAAGAAATAACATGGGGACTATCTTTATGCCCCCGTGACCTTGGACGATTTTGATCCAAAAAAATTTGGCCAGTATTGACGTACTCTACAGCCTTTTCTGTAAATTCTTCTATATTTGTTTTCTAATTTGGGCAAGTAGTTCGGTCAAAATATGCTTATTACCAAGATGGGGTGTGGATTTTGGAATGCATATTTTTGCGTGTTTGAGGGTATATTTGGGCACAGTATCAACACACGATGTAAAAAATGAGCATTTTTAATTGCTACTATGCTCTAGTATCTATGTGGACCAAAAAAGAAGCAGGTTAAAGCCGATTTAAGAAATTTCACAAACACCAATTTTCGCAAATTTCTGGCTCAAAAAAATGGAAAAATTCGTGTTAAATCACAGTTACAAGATATAATTTTTAAACTGTCATTTTAGTGTAGTATTGTGCCATAGATCATGTGGTAAACAATAATTTTTTGAGTTAATATCCCCCTTTAACAAGTTGCACGAAAAAGTCAAGCTGAATAAGATATGTAAATAGCAATTTCATTCTGCACGTTTCAGGTTCCATCTTAAGGAAAAAAGTGATTATTAAATAAAAAAATTAATATGAATAAATATAAAAATAATAATAAAAAACATCAGACGCCTTAACCATTGAATTTACAATACAATAATTAAAACACTGTTTTCTGAAACGTAAATAATTGAATTTATTATCCAGATATTTCGGTAAAATGTGTATATGTGTGTGCGTACATGGTTGACATGTGTTTTGAGTACCCCATTGGACTGCATCTGCAGTGGTGTGGTTGTTTGTTGCTTATGGCTCGTGTTACGAGGGGGGCCCTATTTTGGTTACCCCCAAATTTTTTTTCTAGCCCATTTCAGATATTTCCCCGAGTATTTGTCTTCGTTAGTTTTTTTTCTAAAAAAAAACTTTTTTAAAAAAAGAAGATCACAGCAAAACCCATGATATTTTTTTTTAATGCAGTTAAAAAATTTACACGGGGGGGGGGGGGGGGGGAGATTTGGCTTATGAACACACTTATCATAGCTACACTTCCTAACAGAATTAAGTTGTTATTAAGAACAGTTTAAAAATAATAATTGTGAACTCTTTTAACAACACTAGAATAATTCAGTTGGAAAAAGTTGTGGTTCAAAGAACCAATAATCTTGCTATGCTTCGCTTCGCTCGTCACATCATCTTATTTATCATTCTCTTATCGCGACACCAGCTTTATCCACGATTCTTCTTTCCTCCCACCATCTCTCTCTCTCTCTCTCTTTCTCCAACCATTAGCCACTCCTCTTCCCTCGCAGCAACAAGAAACAAGATTATAGTTTCTATATTTAGTTTGAGACCTTTGGTGAATGTAGTTTGTTTTTGTAGTTTTTTGTTCTCTTGTAACGCAAATACACTTCATTAAAGTTTGATTTCGAGTGTAACAGTCGTATTTATTCAGCCAGTTCCAGGTGCTACAAAGAACAATACACTCCGGACCGGAACAAATGTTTATTGGGTCGGTTCGGGTTCAATACAAACTACAAAGGTTTGAGTTTTCACTTCATACCCATTGGGGTCAGATCTTATTGCTGGTTCAACATCGAGCATTGAAATGAAACTTCATTAATTACATAATCATGTGTTATTTATACAATTTGCAACGAATAATTACCGTCATAATAATTACAATACTACTAAATAAACACATGTACGTGAGAACGCACAATAAGGAGCGAAACTGACCAATATACAATGTATAGTTATGTTGGTGGAGGTGCCCGGGTCGCCCCCTTTTGAACGGGACTAGCCCCAGCCCCACTTCAGTACGGTCTACTCACAACCGTTTAGTACGTCCTCTGAAGAAGAGGCAATAACAACGACGACGATAACGACTACACAAGGCGATTTTTTTTAAAATAAATTATTATAAATAATAATTGAATTTATTGGATTAAACATAAGCTTGAAACACAGTTTTTACCATTTGACAACTATAACGATTTCACTTAATCCAGTAAACAAGAAGAAGACATTTTGACATTATACGAAAGTCTAGTGTAGCCATTTGTAAACACTGGATTGGTATTTCATAAAATACTAATATTCATTCATCAATGCCTCAAAGATATTGTTTCAATCCCAAGTTAGTAGGAAAACCTAAAACACAATAACTAACCGTGGTTGGTTGTTCGGAAGAAATTAGAAATGTATACATGTTAAATTAATAGAAAATACGAAGCTATTAACGATCACGGATGTTATTTCAGGTGGGCTTTTTGGGTATTACGGAGTGAAGCTCACGAATTACATTTCTGTCCCACAATAAAACTGTACATGACCGATTGAAAAGCGTGTTTTGCTAGCATCGTTCTTCAACCAGGATGATACAGAACAACGTCTAAGTGACCTTGAGGTTACAAGTCGTGGCAATCTCTGACAAGCCGGCACCTCCACCAAACATATTTATACAAATACAACCTAGTATAACGTAAGCTTAGCTCATGCATGTAGCACTCCCAGACCCGTGTATTGCAATACCTAGAAAACTACTCTTCAAGAAACCTGCATCATCGTACTAGATATTATCAACAAATAAAACAATCAATATTTTAGAAAATATGTTTCAAAATTGGATATCAGAAACGAAAATCATTAAACAAATGTGAATTGACATGTGAATATTAGAAAGCAAAGCTCCCCAATAAGCATAGTTTTTCAGTCCATCAGTCTGTACATGGGTCACATCTCACGACACAAAACAACAGCATGACTGTCTTTGGTGACTCTTGGGGTCAGGGCAGCGTCTAAAACCATAAAAAACAATACATTCAAACGGCGCCTAAACCAAGAGATCTCCATGTTAAAGACGTTAACTTGAAAAACCTTGTTTCTAGTTGTTATTTTGAATCAGAACCTTCGCTCGGTATCTTGGATACTCTCATATATTTTGTGGTGGTATAAAACATCAGTCTCAAATAAGTGGATGCTGCGGATGTGTTTGTTCAGGTTGAACTGCAGCTTAGTCCTGTACGGACAGTGAGGACACAGACACTGAGGCTCCTTGTACCTTTGGGTTTTTGGTTTACTAGGAAAAGCACCGTGGGCCCGTCAGGGGGACCGGGTATAGGGGCGGGTACCAGGCTCCCGGGCGAGGGGGATGCTGCGGAAAGTGTTTTGTTTGGTTGAACGCAGCTTAGCCCGTACGGACAGTGGGGGGGACAGACATAGGCTCCTTGTACCCGGTTTTTGTGTTGTTTGAAAGCAAACCTGGCCAGGGAGAGTGACGGCATAGATGCGGGTTTCCAGGGTCACGAAAGGGGCTGCTGCGGTGTGTTTGTTTTAAATTTGAACTGCGCTTTAGTCCCCGAGGACAGGGAGAGCACCAACCCGAGGCTCCTTTTACCCGGTTTTTGTGTTTTACTAGAAAAACCCCTTTGGCCAGCAGAGTGACGGGTTTTATAGATTTCGGGGACCAGGCTCGACAGGGGGAGCTGCGGATGGTTTGTTCAGGTTGAACTGCAGCCCTTTGTTTCCCGTACGGACATTTAGGACACGACACTTTGGGGTCCTTTTACCTGGTTGTTGTGTTTAATAGAAAAACACCGTGGCCCGCAGATTTAAAGGGTTAGATGCGGGTAAACCCGGCTCGACGAGGTGGGTCGCGGATGTGTTTTTCATTTTGAACTGCAGCTTAGGCCTGTACGGACAGTGAGGACACAGACACTGAAGCTCCCTTTTACCTGGGGTTTTTGTGTTTACTAAAGCACCGGGGGCCAGCGAGTGACGGGTATAGATGCGGGTTTCCAGGTCGACGAGGTGGGTGGGTGGCCCGGGGTGTTTGTTCAAAGGGTTTAAATTTCAGCTTTTTCCCCGTACGGACAGTGGGGACAGAAAACCCGAGGCTCCCTTTTACCCGGTTTTTTGTGTTGACTAGAAAGCACCTGGCCAGCAGAGTGACGGCTATAGATGCGGGTACCAGGCTCGACGAGGTGGATGCTGCGGATGTGTTTGTTCAGGTTGAACTGCAGCTTAGTCCTGTACGGACAGTGAGGGCACAGACACTGAGGCTCCTTGTTGCCGCACTGGTACTTCTGGTGGCGAGCTAAATGTTGTTTCAGCTTGTAGGTCTTCGAGCAGCCCATGCAATTGAACGGACGTGATTCAGATAGCTCTAGGCCTGGAAATAAAACAAAAGAACGGTGCAGTGGGTTACGCACACTGAGAACATTCAACACGACTTTACCCCACTTAATACATTTACATTCTCGTAAACAACGTGCGTGTCTGAATCAGGTTTTCATACTGACTGATCTTTCTAATAAGTTTTATTTATACGATACACATCCATTTGTGTGGGATTTTTTTTTTAATTTGTGCGCAAACTTGTTGGCGATTGAGTCCCCTTGCGGGTCAAATGCATGGGAAACTCGTCATAGGTCGTAGGTACATGATGAGGCCTAAAGTTAGAATTTAGAAATCATAACTTTAGTGCCCGGCACTGTTGCGCTTCTTTGCTGGCACTTCAGAAGTGCTTCTGTGTTTAGAGCTTTCATTCTATGACACCACAGAAGCGCTTCTTTGCTGGCACTTCAGAAGTGCTTCTGTGTTTAGAGCTTGCACACTATGACACCACAGAAGCGCTTCTTTGCTGGCACTTCAGAAGTGCTTCTGTGTTTAGAGCTTTCATTCTATGTCACCACAGAAGCGCGCGTGTGACGAATATTATTAATGTTTTGTAACCAAAAGCACAAAAGCTATTGATTGTGTGGTGAAAATAATATTTTGGGCTAATATCCCCTTTAAGAGTACTTTTTCATAATATAGATATTGTTTAGTTTTTTAATATACCTAACTGTACGTAAATATGTCATAAAGTGAAAATATGTATTAATTTTGGAAATATATTTTGGAGACAATTATTTGAAATGTTGGAATGTAGGAATGTTGCATAATACGAGACATCTTTTGTATAACTTTCCTATTATATAGTCCTTATCTAATTATTATGTTACCTCCAAAAGTCTCCAATGGATGAAGATTTTGGTCAAAAGGTACCCCAGAATGTAGATAAAATTCGCTGTGTTTGGCGAGCAAGTTATTTTTATCTCTCTTATATTATTATGTTCGTTGGTCATTTAAGTACGAGATTATTACTCTTTGAGCTGGGTTCGTTTCCTGCAACATATGGCGCTTACCTGAATAACTTTTGTATGTTCGTTCCACTTTGAATCATTTCATAAGATGATTTGTAATTATTTGACAAGCTCTTTTGATGCTCTTTTTGAACCGAAATAGTTTTTTGATCTACTCAAGACTGTAACTACACTTTTTGTGGGTTTAGGTAGTCTACATCCCATTCACTGTTCACGAAGTATAAAGCACGGAATGAGTAATATTCATCAGCAATAAGTGAATGAGAAATGTCATTTTTGTAAAAAAAAAGTGCCAAATCTTGGAGAGCTAGAATATTTATTCCATCGGAAAAACTGGATGGTTCTAAACAGGAAAAATTTGAAGCAATGTTGAAGCAAATCTGTTCCGCACGAGGTTTTATCAACATAGGCGACTCATGGCTACCTACAAAGGCGACAAAGGACGAAGGTGTCACAAAGGATTTACGTATTTATTATTTCACATATATGTATTTTTAAGACTTGGCAGGTGGTAAGGGGGCGCCAGGACAAGGGGGCGGGGGGGGGGGCATTCGTCCCCCCTTCCCCCTACTGGCTACGCCACTGGACTAATTTATCATGAATATATTGAAAAATATCGAGCCTAGAACAGATCCTTGCGATACTCCTGACCTGACTTCTGTAAAGATTGATTCAACACTCCTTGAAATATTTGTCGTCGTCGTCGTCCCAAGCACACCCAATTATCAACTTAAAGTTCATAAAACTCAGTATGGTACACATGCATTATCATATGCATCAGAGGAAAGACCAAGTAAAGATAATATGAAGTCGTAGTGAAAACGTCTGTTTATAAGTTTCTTACGGTATTTGATCAAATACCTTTGACTAATCTAACAATATTGCATCCATATGATTACAGTCGAAATCCTCTAGTAGGGCATACAGGCAGTAGTCCAATACTTACGTTAATAACGCGCTCCATTGTTTGACATGTAAAATTGAATTACCCGCCAGTGCCATGGGCCTTAGTACAGCAGCATAGCTAAATTGTCGGATCTAGCTTATAATGAAGATGGTGCCAATGAATAGCTAAAATGAGCAACCTAATACGTCAATCAATGAACAAATGCACTGTACTCACTCACTCATTAGTTTATT
Source organism: Sweltsa coloradensis (assembly GCA_024449915.1). Classification (NCBI taxonomy): domain Eukaryota; kingdom Metazoa; phylum Arthropoda; class Insecta; order Plecoptera; family Chloroperlidae; genus Sweltsa; species Sweltsa coloradensis. The sequence continues at coordinate 148,540 of JAMZAV010001774.1, forward strand.
AGCAATAATAAATTTAAACAAACCACGGAAATCAGAAGGAAATGTAAGAGGGAAAATTAAAACAAGGCAATCAAAATGAAAAAGACACTTTATAAATTAAAATTCAATAACAACATAGGTACACATTTTAAACAATGATTGATTATTGAGGTTGGAAGTGCACATTGTAACTTTTAAAGGGCAGACTGCGCATAACAATCAATAATTTTCTTTCATAAAAAATAGAAAATAAAAATCAAGTGACATTTTGATAAATTAAGCGTCTGATACTCGACCAGAGTTTTCTTCGGAAAACGTTTTTCAATAGAGCGCGCCACACGAGGAACGAGAGTGTATTATTCGCTCTTATTTCGCTCTCTTGTAGGTTCGCGTCTGTGGCTGGATCTGATGAACATTTCTGATGTGCTGATTTAAGTTAAATTTCAATTTCGCTCTGTACGGACAATGCGGGCACTGGAACTGCGGTAGCTTGTTGCCGCACTCGTATTTCTCATGGCGCACTAGATTCTGCTTGAACTCGTACCGCTTGCCACACGCGCACTCGAACTGCCGCGTAGGCGCTCCATACGGATACAGCTTGAACTGCTGGGACAGCCAGCGAGCTGCAGTTTCTGAAAGGAAATACCGTGTTATTGAAGAGTTGAGAAATTTCAGTTTTTTCGTGATATCTCGAGAACGGTGCAAAATATAATGCAACAAAAAGCTCTTAGGCTATTGTACCAACTCTGGCCGATAATTTGAAAGTCGAAGTTGGCTGAAAAGTTTTCTGAATGAAAGAGGGCCTTCCTTAAAACAGAAAAAATTTAAATTTTTTGGGGCGGGACATAACCTCACTATTGGCCATTATATGTTGTTTTTTGACGATGTAAATTAAATTTTGAGAATCGGTTTTCTGGATATAGTTTCTTAACACCTTTAGCTTCAGCTTCAGCTTCAGCTATAAGGACAAATAGAGTTCTGAAAATACAGTTGGTGTAGGTCTACAATTTTTTTTGGCAAACGGTACAAATACGAGTTTTTTTCTAGTTTTGTATCGTCTGGTAAAAACAAAATCGTACACCAACTGTTATTTCATAAATCTATTTGTCCTTATAGCTGAAGTTGAAGCTAAAGGTGTCAAGAAACTACATCCAGAAAACCGATGCACAAAATGTAATTTTGTACTAGCTGTGCTGGCTACACTATTGTCAAAAAAAATACATAATTATAATAACCAATAGTGAGGTTATGACCCGAACAAAAAAAAATCTCTGTTTTGTTAAAGGTACTCTTTCATTCAGCCAACTTTCATGGACTTCTAAGGTTTTGACCCTAGGTTGATTACAAAAGCCTTAAATTTAATAATCCGTGCGGTTTGTATTTCAAATATGCATTTAATTAATTAATAATCAAATAAAACATTTATTACCATCACTTTACAATATTTTTCGTGCAGGCTATTGTCATCACAAAACCAAATAGCTTTCTGCAAACGGTTTTGCGATATTTTGCAGCATTCGCGAGATATAACTTAAAACAGTAGTTTTGCGTGGTTTTAGCATGTATAGATAGTCCAATATACAAATATCATCGTCAGGTTATTTAATGCTGTATAAACTATAACTAAGCAAACACATAATAATCTGCATATTTAGTTATTGGTTAAATAAATTAAATGAAGGCAATATACAAGGCTAGGGCATTAAAACTTACCCCCACCCCCGAAACCGAAGAAAGGCTGAAGTTTCCTAAATAGGCTTACTTAAAGGGGCTATTACCCCGAAAAATAGTTTTTACCACATAATCTATAGCATAACACTACACTAAAATGACCGTTTAAAAAATTATATCTTGTAACTGTGATTTTACACGAATTTTAAAAAAAAATTATCCAGAAATTTGAGAAAATTGACGTTTTTGGATTCTCTATAGCATCGTGTCTTGAAACTGTGCACAAATATGGCTTGGGAGGCCTTAGGTAGGGGGAAGAAAGGGAATGTTACCGGGTTCTCAACACACCGAACGAACGCACGACCAAGAGTTTGTTAGTAGAACTCTCAATATGACCATTTGTAAAAGCGTTTTAAAAATTAGCAGAATTAAATAAATACAAACTAAATAGAAGAGCAGATTTTTTTCTACTCCAACTTTAGGCTAATTTTTGTTTGCTTTATTTTTAAACATTAAATACAACTTTGAATTAGATGACTTGGGTCAGAAAATTTGATTAGAGTTGTTGATTATTTGGTTATTGCTCTCTTTCGAAATCATATTATTTTATTTTATGTCTTTGCAAGTATCTATTTAGACCTTGGACAAAGAGTTCAGTTTTCAAGAAGGCTCTGTACACACACAACAAAAACTTGTAGAAAATACAGCCAAACCTTACACACTCAAAGAAATGAGATCTAAAAAGGGGCCAAGCTCATCTACCCTTCCACATCATTTGCGCATTCTTAATTCATAAACGTACAGTGTCCCGTAACAGCATCCTTGAAAAGATTGGCAAAATAGAATTTGCAATTATTAATTTAAACGTAATAGTTCATCCTTCTTTTTTTAATTAATTTAAACGTAATATCATGCAAATTCTATTTTGCCAAGCTTTTCGAGGATGCTGTTATGGGACACTGTACGTCTATGAATTAAGAATGCGCAAATGTGGAAGGGTAGATGAGCTTGGCCCCTTTTTTAGATCTCATTTCTTTTGAGTGTGTAAGGTTTGGCTGTATTTTTACAAGTTTTTGTTATGTGTGGGATCTCATTACTTTTTCAAATTCCATTGCAAAATTATTTGTTAAAATATAATAATTTTCAGCAAAGTTGATTTAATTGCTACACTGTTCAAAAAAATCGTAAAATTACTGCAAATGTTTATTAGTAAATTTACTGCACGTATTCAGTTTTTTTAATTTACTGGAAATGTTGTAGTAAACTACAAATTAGACGACAAATGCAGTAAAAAAACTAATCAAATTAGCTTAAGTTGAATGCACCATCAAGGAAAATTAAGACAACGACTTCTTAAAATAAATGTTATCACAGTAGAACTTCGACGAAACTAATATCAAATATATTCCTAGACAAATAGTTAATCAAAACGAGTAAATTGTTGCAAATAAATACCGATTTTCTGTAAATTTACGGCAAATGATCACTTTATTCTACGGACATTGTTTTCAGTGTTCTTACTGCATATAGTTAGAATATTATCAAGTGTCAGTAGTAAGTAAACTAAACTATATTACCAATAAAATCATCTACTTTCTGTAAATTTACGGCAAATGATCACTTTATTTTACGGACGTGGTAATCAGTGTTCTTACTGCATATAGTAAGAATATTATCAATTGTCATTGTTAGTAAACTAAACTATTTCACCAATCAAATCATCTACTTTCTGTAAATATACGGCAAATGTTGACTTAAATAAAAAAAATAATAATAAATAATAATAAATAAAAATATAATTTTGCAGCTTGAAATAAAATGCGGGCCGAACCAATAATTCCTCAACAGTGAATCATAAATTGATCGGTATGGTAAAAATATTCAACTTTTTAGGTCGTTAAATGTATTTTCTATTGGAATAATATTCACTTAAAAATGGACAGTTAGCAGACTTAAAAGGACGAGAATTCATTCCTGAAGGGTAGATAAATATCACTTGGCAGACCGAAACAATATCCCTATGAAATTCTAACAATCGCCCAATATGGTTCCAATCTTTCACCATTTAAGAGTTGTCAAAGTAATAATGAAATCATATTTTCATAATATTCTCTTACTAGTGACCAGTTAACAGCTTTTAAAAAGAACGGTTATTCGACACAGAAGAGTAGATTAATATCTTATATCACCATGCATGGCGGATTTCCGAAAGGACGAAATTTCGACCCCGAGGAGTACATTAAAAATTTAAATATTAATTTATTATAGGCCTATCGTTATTTGTTATAAAAAATGACCAGGAATCCGAAACCCTACTTTTCGTATTGAATTTCTAATTTCAAACATAACTACATCTCCCAACATGATTCACTACGGGACGCGCTTCGGGTATACGGTGTCTTGGTGTATTGGGTTTATCGACTAGGACAGTGAAATACTCTTTCTCCAGGTGTACCAGGTTCGAGCCTCGCTGACTTCCGAGATTTTTAATACCAGGGAAATTTATATGTAATATTAATCTTCGTACCAGCTATCAAATGAGCTTGTCTCTCTTACAGGAACGTTCGTTATCATAGTTTAATTGTTAAATTAAATAATTGTAATGCTCCATTAGTCCCACTACAGGAGGAAAATTTCAACCTGACGAATACTATTATAATTCTTCCGGGGCGAAATTTTTTGCTTTGGGTCATGTAGTCAAATAACTAAACATTGCCGTAAAATTACGGCATATTGACTAGATTTTAAAAATTGCCTATATTGAGTTAACAAACGGAATAAATGCTTTTATCATACCGGATCATGTAGACAAAAAACTAAACATTTGTCGTAAAATTACGGCATGTGGACTAGATTTTTAATTGCCAATATAAGTTTAAAAAACGGAATAAAAGCCGTATTAATACTGGATCATGTAGTAGAAAAATAAACATTTGCCGGAAAACTTCGACACTCAAACTCAGTAAAATAACAAATAGAATGATTTAAATTGCCAATCTTGTTCGAAAATTTACTACGCTTTTTCAAGTCGAAAAACACAACATTTGCAGTAAAATAAAGAAATCGGACTTGCAGTAGAAAAACTGGAATTAGTTAGTAAACCCGTACTTCCAACGACATTTGCAGTAATTTGACAAAAATATTTTTTAACAGTGTATGATATTACCAGTTAACAATAGAATGTAAACTAGTGGTCCAAAGACGGGCTTTTTGTAAACAATGTAGGCGATCATTGTCAAGTAACTAAGTCAGTATTGTCAAGTATTGTAAGTAGCTATAGTCACTTATTGATTGTATGCCTGTAAAAGGCTTATATTGAAACCTTTATTTGGAAGCCTTCCAGCAAACTTTTTCAAGTTTTTCTTCCAAAAGACCCTATATCACTATTACCTTAATGTCCATGTAATATATGATCTTTGTGGCCCCACCCGTTTGGTCAGAATCGCTGGCCGATTGAAACTGACGAATTAGACCGTAGTAGTAGCAGTAGCTAACATCCTTAAAGTGATTTTGAGCATGTTTTTAAGCCATTTTTTTTTACCAAGAAAAAAAATTTGGGATGTGTGTCAGGTACTTAAATCCCCCTGATTTTGATAGTTTTCACAAGTTTACATCACGTTTTATGACGGCTGGGTGACACCTCGAAATCATCCCAACTCTGTTTGCTGCAAAGGTGCTCGAGTGTGTAGCGCACCGCGGCTAGGCTGCGGCGACCTAACGGGCACCTAGGCCACAGCTAGGTGGATATAATTGAAATATTTGCACTTTTTACCGTAAATTTGTTATTAATTTTTTTGTATATTAAACGTATTTGCGATTTCCTTTGCGATTTCCTTTATTTCCATGGGAACATGACGTATAGAGCCCTACTTCTCACTTCGAACCAAATAGAGGCGCACGCATTTCAAATTTGCTGCCTGAATAATAAAATATTTGCACGATGTATAAATCTCAGCTCCATAAAAAAATACTTGGCCTAGTACAAAGGTCATACTCTATTTTTTATTTGCCAGCAACCCAATCACCAAATCTACAAAAAGGTAAGAATTAAAACTGTTCATTGTTGCATTTTAGTCACGCTTCATTTAGGTAGGCCTAAAATAAAATATTTTGAAAGATTAACATTTAGGCCTCTAGACCTAGGCCTAACCTAAGGAGTGAATTATAGGTCTAGCTCACTAAGAATGGCATGGGACTTTCCTCCCCACATCTCCTAGCTTAGAGTGGTGCATTATGACATAACGGTTGACGCGCCTTTAATCCAAATAATATAAACTAAACCTTTCCTCCCCTTGACCATGGCTGGCTGACCAGCATGGGCCTCTCCTCCCCACATCCCCTAGGCTAGAGTGGCGCATTATGACTTATAACAGTTGTCGCGCCCTTAATCCAAAAACAAAACAAAACCTGACTAAACTAAACTGGACATAATATGTCTCGCTTTCGCAATAATTTTTTTTTAAGGTTAATTGGATGAGCGTAGCGAGCGTAGCGAGCGAAGCGAAGATTCCATTTCACTACACTGGAGAAAAAAATCCGGAATGTTTTTTTCTTTCTTTTTTTCTTTCTTTCTTTTTTTTGTATTTTTGTGTGTTTGTTAACACGATTCCTGCTAAACCAATACTCCAATTGCCATGAAATGTTATGGAGGCCTTCGAAATCTCTGAACTTAGAACTGCCACGTTTTTTTAGCGCAATCGGAAAATTATTTCTCATGGAAATCGCAATTTTACGATTTTTTTCGATTTTTAAAAAATTTCTTCAACTTATAACACCTACATGCTTTATCCGATTTCAATTATTTTTTCACAGAACCCTTAATTTTATGAATTAAGATATTCGTGTGAAATTTGAGCGCAATCAAAAAATTATTTTTCATGAAAATATAAATTTTGCGTTTTTTTTCTTTTTTAAAACAATTTTTTGACTTATAACACCTACATGCTTTATCCTATTGTAATGATTTTTTCACAGAACCTTAATGTTATGAATTTATATATTCGTGTGAAATTTGAGCGCAATCGAATAATTATTTCTTATAAAAATCGCAATTTTTCATTTTTTTCTTTTTTTAAATTATGATTAATTAAAAAAAAATAAGTTTATTTTTAATTTAATTTAATTTAATTTAAAAAAAATCTTGAACTTAGTAATAATTTTTTTACAGAACAACAGAAAATCCGCATAACACATGGCTGCTCAATGCACCAATTACGCTCATCCAACAACGCGGCGGGACTTAAGCGTTTTCCTAGTTATTTGCAACACTCATACAAAATGTGGTAATAATATCACTATCCGATTCCGTTCAACTGCAATCATCACCTGAGCGCGTCTCCCTTCGGTACTAATACACTGAATCCTTTTAGGTTCCGACCAGCAAGGGATTTTCATTCCCACACTGAATCCTTTTAGGTTCCGACCAGCAAGGGATTTTCATTCCCACACTCCCTAGGTTAGAGTGCGCATTATGACGAATAGGTTAATCCTAATTAACGTCAGGTAACAAGTTCTCATTTTCTTCTGTTTCAGTTAACTGCTGCAAAACTAAGGGTGTCGTGCAGATGGAAAATAAATCAAACATAATATAAAATTAATCAATACTAGGAAAACGCTTAAGTCCCGCCGCGTTGTTGGATGAGCGTATATGGTGCATTGAGCTGCCATGTGTTACGCGGATTTTCTGTTGTTCTGTGAAAAAATCATTACTTAGTTGAAGATTTTTTTAAATTAAATTAAATTTAAATAAAAAATCGTAAAATTGCAATTTTAATAAGAAATAATTATTCGATTGCGCTAAAATTTAACACGAATATATTAATTCATGAAATTAAGGTTCTGTAAAAAAATCATAACAATAGGATAAAGCATGTAGGTGTTATAAGTCAAAGAATTGTTTAAAAAAAGAAAAAACCCGTAAAATTACGATTTTCATGAGAAATAATTTTTCGATTACGCTCAAATTTCACACGAATATCTTATTTCATAAAATTAAGGTTCTGTGAAAAAATCATTAGAATCGGAAAAAGCATGTAGGTGTTATAAGTCGAAGAAATTTTTAAAAATCGAAAAAAACCGTAAAATTGCGTTTTTTATGAAAAAAATTTCCCCGATTGCGCTCAAAAACGTGGCAGTTCTAAGTTCAGAGATTTCGAAGGCCTCCATAAAATTTCATCGCAATCGGAGTATTGGTTTAGCCGGAATCGTGTTAACAAACACACAATAATACAAACAGAAAAAAAAAAAAAAAAAAAACATTCCGGATTTTTTTCTCCAGTGTAGTGAAATGGAATCTTCGCTTCGCTCGCTACGCTCGCTACGCTCATCCAACTAAGTTTCATTATGTCGTGTGTCTACTGTCATGTATATCGCGCCGTGAAGTGTTGTGTCGTCGTCGTGCTGTGTGGCCTTGTGTTTCGGTGGTGTCGTGTGTCTACTGTCATTGTATATCGCGCCGTGAAGTGTTGTGTCGTGTCGTGCTGTGTGGCCTTGTGTTTGGTGGTGTCGTGTGTCTACTGTCATGTATATCGCGCCGTGAAGTGTTGTGTTGTGCATTGTGGTGTTGTCGTGTTGTGTCTTGTTGTGTCGTGTGTCGTGTCATGTAGTATCGTGCATTACACATGCATCAACAATTGTGTTTTAAGCATTAGTCCGCTTTGGTTATTGATTGATTGATAGCAATAATTGTCGTAAAAATCTGCCACGATTGGGGATCGAGCTCTAACACATATTATTATTGGATGAGCGTAGCGAGCGAAGCGAAGATTCCATTTCACTACACTGGAGAAAAAAATCAGTATTTTTTTTTTGTATTTTTGTCTGTTTGTTAACACGATTCCGGCTAAACCGAAAATCCAATTGCGATGAAATTTTTTGGAGGCCTTCGAAATTTCTGAACTTAGAACTGCCACGTTTTTGAGCGCAATCGAAAAATTATTTCTCATTAAAATCTCAATTTTACGATTTTTTTATTTTTAAAACATTCTTCGACTTATAACACCTACGTGCTTTATCCGATTTTTGTAATGATTTTTTCACAGCACCTTAATTTTATAAATTAATATATTGGTGTGAAATTTGAGCGCGATCGAAAAATAATTTCTCATGAAAATTGCAATTTTACGCTTATTTCGTTTAAAAAATCATACGCTCATCCAACAACGCGCCGAGCGTAGCGAGCGTCTCCACTTGACTCTTATGGCTCGAATGTCCGTTTTTTGTTTTTACTGCTTCGGTACAGGTCGCACCGTTTCTCTGATCGACCTGAAATTTTGCACACATGTACATACCACCTGTACGGGTTGTTGTATAGTTTTTGAACAAAATTCGATCGTTGGTTATAAAAAATAAAAATACAAAATAAAAAAATAAAAATAAACATACTCCGATCGTTATGAAATTTTGCAGGGTCAATAAGTACAACATTCTCTCCTATTTTACAAATTTTCAGCTAAATCGGTCAAGACCTTAAAGACTTATTGGTATGTTACATTATGGGAATGTCGTACTCGGGTCGTGTTGCACGTACCGGTGCTCGCTCAACAACGCGACGGGACTTTAGCGTTTTCCTAGTTATTGGTTGCAGAACGCACAAGTGTGAATGAGCCTAAGGTTCGCTTTCTAAAACCTTTTTATGATTTGTAATGGAAATGTATATTTCAATTTTGATTAAGAATAAAGAAATAATAATTGGATGAGCGTAGCGAGCGAAGCGAAGATTCTATTCCACTACACTGGAGAAAAAAATCCGGAATGCTTTTTTTTTTATTTTTATTGTTTGTATTATTGTGTGTTTGTTAGCACGATTCCGGCTAAACTGATACTCTAATTGCAATGTAATTTTATGGAGGTCTTCGAAATCTCTAAACTTAGAACTGACACGTTTTTGAGCGCAATCAAAATATTATTTCTCATTAAAATCGCTATTTTACGATTTTTTTCGATTTAAAAAAAATCTTCGACTTATATAAAACATACATGCTTTATCCGATTGTAATGATTTTTGCACAGAACCATTATTTTATGATTTAATATATTCGTGTGACATTTGAGCGTAATCGAAAAATTATTTCTCATAAAAATCGCAATTTTACGTTTTTTTTTCGATTTTAAAAATTTCTTCGACTTATAACATTTATATGCTTTATCGCTTGTAATGATTTTTTCATAGCACCTTAATTTTATTAATTAATATACAGGTATGAATTTGAGCGTAATCGAAACATTATTTCTCATGGAAATCACAATTTTACGCTTTTTTCCGTTTAAAAAATTACGCTCATTCAACAACGCGCCTAAAAAAGCGTTTGCGAAGCTTCCTAGTAATAATATCATTCATATTATGTAGTTGGATGAGCGAAGCGAAGATTCCATTTCACTACACTGGAGAAACAAATCCGTTTTTTTCTTTCTTTTTTTTGTATTTTTGTCTGTCTGTTAACACGATTCCGGCTAAACCGATACTCCGATTGCGATGAAATTTTATGGAGGTCTTCGAAATCTCTGAACTCACGTTTTTGAGCGCAATCGAGCGCAATCGAAAAATTATTTCTCATGAAAATCGCAACTTTACGATTTTTTTTTCGATTTTTAAAAAAATTCTTCGACTTATAAATCCTACATGCTTTATCCGATTGTTATGATTTTTTCACAGAACCTTAATTTTATGAATTAATATATTCGTGTAAAATTTGTGCGCAATCGAATAATTATTTCTTATGAAAATTTCAATATTACGATTTTTTCCTTTTTTAAAATTACGATTAATTAAAAAAATTAAGTTAATTTTTTATTTAATTTGATTTAATTTTAAAAAAATTTCCAACAAAGTTGTGATTTTTTCACAGAACAACAGAAAATCCGCATAACACATGGCAGCCCAATTCACCAATTACGCTCATCCAACAACGCGGCGGGACTTAAGCGTTTTCCTAGTGTAGTTGGATGAGCGAAGCGAAGATTCCATTTCACTACACTGGAGAAACAAATCCGTTTTTTTTCTTTCTTTTTTTTGTATTTTTGTGTGTCTGTTAACACGATTCCGGCTAAACCGATACTCCAATTGCAATGAAATTTTCTGGAGGCCTTCGAAATCGCTGAACTTAGAATTGCCACGTTTTTTAGAGCAATCGAAAAATTATTTCTCATTAAAATCGCTATTTTACGATTTTTTTCGATTTTTCAAAATATTCTTTGACTTATAACACCTATATGCTTTAACCGATTTTAATAACTTTTTTACAGAACCTTAATTTTATGAATTAAGATATTTGTGTGAAATTTGAGCGCAATCGAAAAATTATTTCTAATGAATATCGAAATTTTACGGGTTTTTTCTTTTTTTAAACAGTTCTTTGACTTATAACACCTACAAGCTTTATCCTATTGCAATGGTTTTTTCACAGAACCTTAATTTTATGAATGAATATATTCGTTTTAAATTTGAGCGCAATCGAATAATTATTTCTTATGAAAATTGCAATTTTACGATTTTTTTCTTTTTTAAATTACGATTAATTTTAAAATTTAAAATTTAAGTTTATTTTTTATTTTATTCAATTTAATTTTTTTAAATTTCAAACTTAGTTATGATTTTTTCACAGAACAACAGAAAATCCGCATAACACATGGCAGCTCAATGCACCAATTACGCTCATCCAACAATGCGTCTGAAAAAGCGTTTGCGAAGCTTCCTAGTTATTATTAGTTATCATTATTATTATTTCTATTACTGTTGTTATTGTTAAAATAGAAGACGAAGAAATTAATAGAGTAGACGACATATTATGACAGGCCTGGCAATTAAGACGTTAATAAGTAACTTATTCCCAAGGTGCAGGTTAGCAACATAGGGTCGTGTAGGGACGTGTCTAGTTGATTCTTGTCATGCTTGTTTTGGTGTTATGTGTGTCGTATGACGTGTTATGTGTGACGCTTGACGTGTGATGTGGGACGTGTGACTTGTGCCGTATGCCATGTGTCGTGTGTCTTATGCCATGTGTGTGGTGTTGTTGGTGATTGTGTCGTGTGCCATGTGCCATATGCCATGTATCGTGTGTTGAGTGTCGTGTGCCATGTGTTGTGTGCTGTGTGTAGTATGGCCCGGCATTGCACAGCTTGGCATATCCAAGGCATGGCACGGCATTGCACAGCAAGATATATCCGCGGCATAGCAACGGCATGAAACAGCATGTGTGGCGGGAAGGTATTTCATGGCATGGTGAGTGGTGACACCAACAATGTTAAAGGCCCGGCTGCACCAAATTATATGCTCCAGTTATATTAATTTTAGGAACTTGCCTGCCAGTAAAAATTAATCTTCAAATAAAAAACAACTGGAAGTTATCAAATCTTAAGAATATATATTTGGTGGGGCCGGGCCTATAAGTAAAAAAATTGAGTAAAATAATAAAAACATATAAATAATAATTGTGCCTCACTTTATTATTTTGTAATGCCTCGTCAAGCTATGTATAGACAAGTTGTACAAGTAACCGTATTTCATTGTACTGATCGCCAAAGTCGTTTTTAGACGAGTGAGTGAGCCATGTGTTGAGTACCCGGTATCATTCCCTTTTCTCCCCCTATACCTAAGGCTGGATCTAGACAGCGTTGGTCTTACACGGTCTTACCTCCCTAGCCTATTAATGGCTTCATAATTGACGCGCCCTTATAACAAATAAACTCAAAACTCTTAACATTTATACCTATATCAATCAAAATGCAAATGTTCCCGGATACTAAACACATGACGGCGACAACTCCCCCTTCCCCTCCTCCCCGACGACGATGACATTGACACAACATACGATGACAAAGACGATGACGACCGCGACGTGAGAAACCCCCCTTCCTCCCCTGACCCGTGGCTGGTTCTGACCAGCATGGGCACTTCCTCCCCATATCCCTTAGGCTAGAGTGGTGCATTATGACCTCACGGTTGACGAGTCCTTAATCCAAATAAACCAAAAAAATCGCTCACTCGTCGAACAACGACTTTCGCTTTTTCCTAGTATTATTATTTCGTAATACAAGATGAAAGGAATTACAGTTGGTTCAATAAGTACACAAAGTTCGAATTATAGTGATGAAATGCACATAAGATTATAAAAATATTACATTTAGTATAACATCCACATAAGAATCCCAGAAAATCACCAAGAGATTAATTTTGTGAGTGGGCAATTACTAATGTTTACAATATTACAATGGTGTTGACGTGTAAATATAGCCTACACTCATACGCAATAATTTATGCTATCCTCGGAGAAGCCTAGTAAAATGAAACACCACACGTTATTGTAGTGAACATGAGAATAATATTCATTAGCAATTTTCTTATTTTCTTATTTGTGTAGGCCCTAATGATTTTTATAGATCATAGATAATAGTTGACATAACACAAGAAAGTATAACATGTACAATAATGCTTACAAACTATTACATGGTCCTAAAACTAAATGTTGCAGACATAACACAAGAAAGTATAACATGTACAATAATGCTTACAAACTATTACATGGTCCTAAAACTAAATGTTGCTAATAATTGTTTACTAGGTCGCAGTTTCTGTGTTGTTAAGTAGGCACTACTTTTGTACTATTTTGTATCTAATACTTTCATCATTGTATACAGCTGGTCTGCAGAGACTGCTATACAATTTGTTATTTTTTTAAATTCAAATTACAATACTGTACTTGCAATACGAAATAGCTCAAACTCAAATAACTCAAATAGTAAGAAAAGTACAGTTTTACATTACATTATGTCGTCCAAAATATACAAGTTTTGTATCCCAAAATATACAAAACCAAAATAAGCTTATTTCTCTTCAAATAAGTTTTTAACACAAATTTTGCTGAAGATGTAACATTTCGCTTCAAACGATCACTCTTCGACAAATTTCACATTGATTTGTTAATTTTCATTGATAGGACCAATCAGACTGTTCTGTAATGGTGGTATATTTTTTTACAATAATACCAAATACAAATCTAAAGACATAAATAATGCAACACCGCGACAGAACAGCCCGATCAATAAGAAAAAAAACGACATAAGAGGGTCGCGACTCGCGAGAGAGTAAAAATGTAATATTTTATATTTACACAATTTCGCTGACATCTGAGGCTATATTCGTTCCTGATAAAACTTCCATCTCTACTGCATTTTTAATAGTATTTGGTAGCCCTAGTGTACAACCCAGAATAAAAGGCACTCACTTGCAAGTACATATTTTGTTTAATATACAAAAATGTAGATAATACTGCCATCTACATAATAACTACACGAGTGTCTGCGGTATTTCTAGCTTTCTGTATGTTTTAAATAAAAATCAAATAACCGTTAAAAGATTGATTTTCACATGCCAGTTGAAACTGTAATAAGTGTGTACTTAGAGCTGGTGAACTGACAGCACAGCTGATTTCAAGTTGTTGTTGTTGTGCAGTTAGCCAACTGTTGAGAATTAAACAAGAGTTACAGTAACTACTACTAGCGCTAGAGATGTCGTAGTAGCCGCGGGAATCCATGGAAACAGAGAGGACTAATGGCTACCCCACTGAAGTGGGAACTGACTGTTACTAGCCGTTCTGTAAATGTATTATTAATAAGTAACTACAACAGTGACATAATACATAATGTAACCAAAGTGATTAATAAATAATTATCTAACTGATTACAAATACCTATCGATGTTAACTCATTACATGGTGGCCAGCGGTTCGCGGAAGTGAACAAAGAAAAACCACGAGGTAGGCCTAAGCTAAAAACTCCGTAATAATGGCGCTGAAGTGCAAGGAGCCGGCAGAACTTAGCCTAAGTGGGAATGTCCACGAAAATTGGACGCGTTTTCGACAGAAGTTCGATATTTTTATGAGGGCATCGAAAAGGTATAATGATTCTGAAGAAGATAAAGTGGCCGTGTTTCTCAATTTCATTGGAGATGAGGCCCTAGAACTCTTCAACACGTTCGAAATGAGGGATGCAGACAAAAAGGATCTGGCAAAAGTGATGAAAAAATTCGAAGAATACTGCACACCAAGACGAAATCTTGTGTATGAACAGAGTAAGTTTTTTACATGTGTACAAGAACAGTCAGAAGTGTTTGACCATTTTCTAACTAGGCTTAAAATCCTAGCTAAATCCTGTGAATTTGGAACTCAACAAAATCAATTGCTAACTTTGAGGGTAGTATTGGGTATCACCGACCAGGCTTTACGTGAAAGACTACTTCGCATAAGTGATCTCACTCTAGAAAAAACAGCTGATTTATGCCGAGCAGCAGAAGTAAGTAAACAGCAGGCCATGGAACTAGGCGAAAAGGTGATGGTAGAGACAGTGTTGACTAGGCCTCAAAAGGCTAGGCCAGGATCATCCAAAGACGGGAACCGGAAAATGGAGACCGATACAACACAGAATAAATTCCAGCGTTACAAGGCGGACGGCGGCAAAGACTTTGACTGCAAAAAGTGTGGTTACCGTCACGGTGCGCGTAGCTGCAGAGCGTTTGGAAAAACATGTAGAAACTGCGAACAATTAAATCATTTCGCTAAGATGTGTACGAAGAAACGAGTAGCTGAATGTGTCATAGACCCGGAAGATAAATCTGAAGATAGCCCGGAAGATGAACATAATAGCGAATTCTACGTAGCCGAATGTGTTGTAAACTTGGAAGATGAACATAATAGTGAACTTTATGTGAAACCAAGTCAAAATAAACTTGATGTTTGTGAATCAAACAAACATAATAGCAAACTATATGTTACCTCAATTCAGAAAGTAGGCACTCTGGGCCCGAAAGGCAATAGGCCTAAGGTAGGCAGAGCATGGTTGGTAAATCTGAAAATTTCAGATTCCGAAATTAATTTCAAAGTTGATACTGGAGCTGAGGTGAGTGTAATGCCACTTAATATTGTCAAAAATTTAAATTTAACGCAGAAGTTGAAAGATACTGCAATAGTTCTGGTTGCCTTTGGCGATACTAAAGTAAAGCCCATAGGAATCATAAACCTAGAGTGTAGTTTAAAAAATGATCCTAGCAAAGGACCAATTGCAGTAACTTTTATGGTAGTAGACAAGGAGTTTACCCCATTGTTAGGTCTACAAGATTGCAATAATCTAGGCTTGATAAACTTTGTCAGGGAAATAGAAAGTGAACTTGGTTCTAAAGAGAGTGTGTTACAGTCACACAGTAAAATATTTCAGGGATTGGGATGCATGCCTAATAGATGCACAATAACTTTAGAAAAGGACCATACCCCTGTTATACATCCTCCAAGGAGGATCCCAGTTAGTCTAAAAGATAAGTTGAATGATACTTTGTTGTCTTTAGAAAAGGAAGGGGTAATACAAAGGGTGATAAAACCAACAAATTGGGTAAACAACTTGTATTGGTAATAATTGAGAAACCTAATGGGGATCAAAAGCCTTAAATAGGCAAGCATTGATTGCAATACGTAAGTACTAAATGTTCTCGATACCTACTGAATGTAGCAGATACTGAATGTATCAAAGTGTTTAATAAAGAATTCTGGAATAGAATTATAATGTAGCAGATGCTGAATGCATCAGGTACTGAATGTATCAAAGAGTTTAATACAGAATTAGGATCAGGGAAGAAAGAGTGTGGAATCCAGGAATCCACCGTAGTCCAAAGGTAGTACATAGTAGTATGTAGTACGAAAGGATAATGATGGTAGTATTATTAGAAGGAATAGGCGTGATTTGAGAAAAAGTGTAAATGAGGATGAGCCAGTAACACCAGGGTTGGATTCTGAAATGATGAGGGAAGAGATGAATGAACCAGTAGCAGGACCCCCAGAAAGTATAATAAGTAGACCTATGTCTGATAAACCATACACTCCGGAGGTAGTTACAACTCCCTATGGTAGACCATCATGTAACATGACTTCAGGCAGTCGTGAGGTAGTTACCCACTCGGATGGTAGACCATCACGTAACAGGAGAGAACCAGCTAAATTTAATGATTACATTAAATACTAAACTGGTATTATTATCATTGTATTGTTATTGTATGCTATTGATTATATTGTCACTGTAAGATTGATTCGTGAACTATTGTATTGTATGTTTCATTTAATTTAAGTAAGGTTTTTTAAAATTTGTATTGAATTTTTGTTCAGAACAAGTCTAGGCCTAAGTAGCCTACTAGCACATCTTTCTATGTGAGCTTCTATGCACAAATTCACTTGTGTATCTTTGTATGATTATTGTGTATTGTTTCAGTATGAGCTTATATTCACAAATTCAAAATTGTGTAACCTTCCATTGTGTTGTTTTGATTGTGTTGCTGTGTAATCATCATACCATGCATAGACTTGGGGGAAAGGTGTAATAAGTGTGTACTTAGAGCTGGTGAACTGACAGCACAGCTGATTTCAAGTTGTTGTTGTTGTGCAGTTAGCCAACTGTTGAGAATTAAACAAGAGTTACAGTAACTACTACTAGCGCTAGAGATGTCGTAGTAGCCGCGGGAATCCATGGAAACAGAGAGGACTAATGGCTACCCCACTGAAGTGGGAACTGACTGTTACTAGCCGTTCTGTAAATGTATTATTAATAAGTAACTACAAACAGTGACATAATACATAATGTAACCAAAGTGATTAATAAATAATTATCTAACTGATTACAAATACCTATCGATGCTAGCTCATTACAGAAACCATCATCCATGTTTGGAGCTTAAATTAACAGTGGAGCGTATCTGATTAAGTGATGTAGGCCTACGTAGGCCTATACGAATATTGCATTTATCTATAATGTATAGCATAATAAATGCAATAAAAAAATATAATCCATTTAAACGGAAAATACACATTAACTACAATCGAGAATTAGTAACAAATAAAAATTCTGAATGGATCGACATTTACAATAGTACCTTCAAGTATAATTATTAATTAATGTCTGCTGCCATTCCTGAAAATTATTACTCTGGTGCACACCAGAATTAACTGCGCATGCGCGCTTCGTTGAAAAGGATTTTGGGAGAACACTCTAAATGCCGTTCTCGGGTAAGTGGCGGACTGTGTGGAAAACGCAGTACGTCACACCCATTGATTGGATGAGCGTAGCGAGCGAAGCGAAGATTCCATTTCACTACAATGGAGAAAAAATACGGAATGTTTTTCTTTTCTTTCTTTCTTTCTGTATTTTTGTGTGTCTCTTAACACGATTCCGGCTAAACCGATACTCCGATCGCGACGAAATTTCATGGAGGCCTTCGAAATCTCTGAACTTAGAACTGCCACGTTTTTTGAGCGCAATCGGGAAATTTTTTCTCATAAAAAACGCAATTTTACGATTTTTTTCGATTTTTAAAAACTTTCTTCGACTTATAACACCTACATGCTTTAACCGATTGTAATGATTTTTTCACAGAACCTTAATTTCATGAATTAAGATATTCGTGCGAAATTTGAGCGCAATCGAATAATTATTTCTTATGAAAATTTCAATATTACGATTTTTTTCCTTTTTTTAAATTACAATTAATTAAAAAATTTAAAATTTAAGTTAATTTTTCATTTAATTTAATTTAATTTAAAAAAAATCTTCAACTTAGTAATGATTTTTTCACAGAACAACAGAAAATCCGCATAACACATGGCAGCTCAATGCACCAATTACGCTCATCCAACAACGCGGCGGGACTTAAGCGTTTTCCTAGTATTTAACTACTGTTAGGATAGACAAGCAGTTGGTGATCCACATCACATTACAATTAGAACCCATCTTGAAATAACAGTGAACATGTTAATCAAATGGGAGCGATTAGTATACCGAATAATTTTAAAGATGGCCGCCAGTTTGACAGCTGAGCATACTAGCCTTTAACATTAAATGATTACTAAATTCCCTTATGCAATAACTTCGTATTGTTTCTGCTTGTGCATTCCCATGCTGTACAAGCTAAAACCATATCAAACAATGCAGTAAAATACTTTATTGCTTTGAAAAAGCATAAATTAAAACGCCAAACCGCCATCTTGAACTGGATTTTCGACGCTTCAAGTTGCTACGCTCGCGCCTGTGCGGAAGTATGGGACACTGCTAATCTAGCCTACTATAGGAATTTAATATCAATGGTCACACCTGATTTGGGCATTTACCATTTGCCGCGTAACATCCCTTTTTCCCAGAATGCTTTGCACACAGGGCAGGGAGTTTTTTTACCGTGGGAATTAAGCCTGTTTTAGGCAGTGTCCACTAGATAATTGTGCTAAGCTGCTGTTGGGTATCTAGTAGACCCTGGTCATAGGGTCACGACGGGATTCGTATCCGGGACCTCCCAAGTCAGCCAAGCGCTTATCGCTTGAGCAGGGCGCTGGTGTCTACTCAGATTCTTTAGCCGTAGCGCGAAACTTGGCGTGCTGCAACCACTTCTTCACCCTGAGTTCAATTTCTTTGTCATCGGCGGACCTAGTGAGTTTGTTCCGCCTAACTGCGTCTGAGGAAAAGATAAAACACAATGATAGATACTCATTACAGGTAGCTAAAAAATAGTTTACTTTGCACTCTTTGAAAGCCTGTTAAGATATGGGACTGAATTCTGGGGACATTCTGCACAGCACGACAAAGTGTTTAAAATTCAAAAAAGGGCTATTAGAATTATAGCAAAGGCGCACTCAAGAACTCACTCTCAACCTTTATTTCAACAATTTAAGATTCTTACCTTATACTGTATATACATTCTTAAATCAGTTCAAATCGTTAAACAAAACTTTCATTTGCTAGACAAAAATCATGAAACTCACTCATACCAAGCACGACAATACAATGACCTTCATGTACAACAACACAGTAGTAAACTAGCCCAACTTTATTCTAACTATATGAAAATTAAGTTATTTAATTAACTACCAAAATGAATAAAAATAATTACATCTATTGATAATTTTAAACATAAAGCAAAAAATTTCTTATCAGAAAAAGCTTATTATTCTTTAAATGATTATTTAATTGATAATATCAAATAGAACAAAATATCAAATTCTGAATTAAGAATGAAGACACATCATTGTGTGTCAAGAATTAATTGGAATTGGAAAATTGCGTACAGCCCAGTATGGGGAATGATACCGGCTTCTATACACTGGCTCACTCACTCGTTTAACAACGACTTTGGCGTTTCCCTAGTTTATAAAAATAGAACCATATATTCTACAGCATTGAGCTCGAATCTACACGGACCATACAGGCCAACTCTCAAATAGTGTGACCTCTTATACTTTATATATCTTATACTTTCTTGTGCATTGTATTCAATCATGAAAATTTCCAAATTTATAAATGTATAAACAATGTATAAACATAGTAGGACTGTATTTATTATATTTAAAATGTGTAATTTTGTATCATAATAATAATTATTATTAGGCCAATTATTTATTTTTAAATATTAGGCTTTATTATGAATCGTTGTAGTATAGAATGTAGTATGTATAGTTTTGCCCACTAAGTATGGTTTTGTACTCCACAAAACGCAGTCTAATATAATATTTGTTTCCATGTATTAATCTATGGCTATAATAAAGAACATGAACACGAACTTGCAGTCTTGTGGGGGCACGTAGAGACTGTAACCACTCTTGGGCTAGTAAAACACGCAGAACAGCGCAGTGTGACGAAAGATTTATGCTTTGCGATGAATATAAATAAATAAATGATGCAATTATTACTAAGAGTGAACCCACTCATCACGTAACTGATTTCTGAACTAAAAACCGGAATTTTAAACAGAAAACACCTGCCAAACAAGCTGGACAATACAGGGCCGTAGCTAGGGTGTAAAAATTACACGGGTATGATTGGATAAAATACAATGGGGGGTCTGGGGGGGATGCCCCCCAGACACTGCGGGTCCGGGGCGCACAGCCCCGGAATTTTTTTCGATTCTTAGAGTGTGATTGGAGTGTTTAAACGAGTTTTAGGCATGTTTTTTTATAACCTTTCGTTGCTGGCGAGTGGTGACTAGTGATATTGTTGTGAATTGTGATTGCAAACTGTTTAATTTTTATTACTAGGAAAACGCGTAAGTCCCGCCGCGTTGTTGGATGAGCGTAATTGATGCATTGAGCTGCCATGTGTTATGCGAAATATCTATTGTTCTGTGAAAAAAGTTGAAGATTTTTTAAAAATTAAATTAAATTTTAAAAAAATCCTTAAATTTTTAATTTATTTAATTAATCGTACTAATTTAAAAAAAAGAAAAAATCGAAAAATTGTGATTTTTATAATAAATTATTATTAGATTGCGCTCAAATTTCACACGGATATATAAATTCATAAAATTAAGGTTCTGTGAAAAACTTATTACAATAGAATAAAGCATGTAGGTGTTATAAGTAAAAAAATTGTTTTAATAAAGAAAAAACCCACAAAATTTCTATTTTCATGAAAAATAATTTTTCGATTGCGCTCAAATTTCACATGGATATCTTAATTCATAAAATTAAGGTTCTGTGAAAAAATCATTTAAATCGGATAAAGCATGTAGGTGTTATAAGTAAAATAAATTTTCAAAAATCGAAAAAAAAATCGTAAAATTGCGATTTTTTATGAGTAATAATTTTTTGATTGTGCCCAAAAACGTGGCAGTTCTAAGTTCAGAGATTTCGAAGGCCTCCATAAAATTTCATCACAAATGGAGTATCGGTTTAGCCAGAATCGTGCTGACAAACACACAAAAATACAGAAAAAAAAGAAAGAAAAAAAAAAAAACATTCCGGATTTTTTTCTCCAGTGTAGTGAAATGGAATCTTCGCCTCGCTCGCTACGCTCATCCAATAATATTCTATGATTTTACATTGGATTTCTTCATTTGTACAAAGACATTTTAAACTTTCATTATTAATGAGTAATGACTCTAGAAAGTAGTCCAATGATGGCATATTAACGTATCGTCAAATTATTTTTTATATGACACAATCATTCAATCAAATTATGTAGAGTATTCATTCTTCTCTAGAGTATACTCGATTCGATATAAATAATT
This sequence comes from Sweltsa coloradensis, assembly GCA_024449915.1. NCBI lineage: Eukaryota > Metazoa > Arthropoda > Insecta > Plecoptera > Chloroperlidae > Sweltsa > Sweltsa coloradensis. Next base: position 170,210 of record JAMZAV010001774.1, read on the forward strand.
GTTCACTTAAAGTTACGCGCATGTCAATCAGTTTTCTGAAATGCTATTGCTAGGGCTATCCGCATGTGTCCTGTTGAGTCCCAACGTTGCAGAACGTTCAAGAAATCAGAAGTAAAATGTTGTAAAACTATTAGGTCGTCATTCTATCACAAAACTCGAAAACAACGCCAAACACAACATACATTAGTAAACCAATCACTCGATCACTCACTGCACTGCTCTCACTCTTCTACGTTCAGAAGTCAGAACCACACTGAACTTGCATGAACGGAAAGACAGGGTTATGGGTTGTTGTATTGTACTCGTAGAACACAAAAATGTTGCCATCTCGTCACCAAATGGATTGACTATACTATTTCTTGGAATTCGAGGTGAAATCGTGTTTGGTGGCCACAAATCGTTTAGGCATGGATAATTGCATTGGTCAAACAAGGGGGGGGGGGGTCTATTGTATCTACAAGCGACGTGTCGAGACAGACCTCGTTGTAGGCACCACAGTCCCGTTTCTCCGCCCCAACCACATTCGTCGGCGTGTGTAGCAAAAACAAATAAATCTTAGTGAATTTAATTTGTGGTTAATAACATGAACAGTAGTATTATTAATTCAAAATGGTCTACTCCAGATTTTTTACCCGGGTAACCATGGTTACCAACCCCTGGCTACGGGGCGGTGTGGACACGACTTCAATCAACAAGGCTAATTCAAGCAACCTTAGAATTTACGATGTGCCTCGAGGCTAGGACGGCTCCAAACTTCATAAATTCTTGGGGGGGGTATGTAGTAGGATTCGAACCCGGGACTTTTTGATTGGAAAAGGGGACACTAAAACAACTTAAACGAACACTATCCTACAACTTACCAAACAACACATCTTTCAGTATGAGACGATCGAACCTCTTCTTCTTCTTGAAGCCAAGCCAGCTGTAAGTAGACCCTATGGCGTCGGTCAACAGACGCCGCATCATGCGACGAGTGGCGTCGGCTGTGTTTGAGCCACCGACTCTACTTAACTGACAAGTCTGGAACAAATTTGTAGTAAGTATTAAAACACAAATACAAAAATTTGCAAAAAAAAAAACGACAGCCAAGTTCTTTTACAAAAGTCTTTGGCTGTGAATCATGTGAAATATAAAAGTTGAGGGCCAAGCTTTTCATTCTTTATCCCTAATTTCACATTGAAAAGAAGTAAAATCATTTCGCCTGTTGACGAGCGCCAAGCCAACCATTTTCGTGGTAAAAAAGTTTTTTTTATGATTTTGAGTGAAAAATTTTTACATTTTTTTTCGTGATAAAAAATTTTTTTTTATGATTTTGAGTTTAAAATTTTACTTTTTTTACCATAATGGTTGGCATGGCGCTCGTCAACAGGCGAAATGATCTTACTACTTTTCAATGTGAAATTAGGGAGAAAGAATGAAAAGCTTGGCTCAACTTCTACATCTCACAGCATTCACAGCCGAAGACTTTTGTAGGAGAGCTTGGCTGCCGTTTTTTTTTCTACAATTTGTTTGTATTTGTGGGGATATTACATATTTTTGCTGTTTGTTTCCTATCAAGGCGTGAATGATGGATGGGCTTTAAATGATTGAAGACGCCGCTCATACTCTCTCTCTCCCTCCCCCCCCCCTCTCTCTCAATCAATCAATCAGTCAATCAATCAATCTCTCTTTCTCTCTCTCGCTCGCTGCTTGATGTATACCAACATCAAAGTGTATTTCACGTTTGAAACTGCCAGTTGTAGTGTTTTCTTTGAGTGATTAAATTTTTAAGTTGTGTGTTTTTTTCTTTACATTTTTGGCACACGGTCCCTCCAAATTTAGCCCCTTGTGTTTCGGACGCTAAATATTTATATTTTCAAGTTTGTTACTATCCAAAAATTGTATTTTCTCCTGTCCCTGTTACCCGATTTTGGTTTTGAAAGTAAAAGACACTGCGTCTGAGGTACATCTAAGTCAAAGTGTGGTCCAAGTTTCATAGTTCTTAGATGTAGGTACCGTTTTCTCTGTAGTCTCTTATAACTTTCCACCCACCCAGCCACCTAGCCGAAAGGATTTTAACGATGTTGAGGCACTTTTGTAACACAGAACGGGTTATCGGATCGGGGTGATTATTTTTTTGGTAGGTCATGGACCACATATCAGGTCATATACCGAGTTTATAGATTGTCAATCTTTCGGGGCGGCGTGTGCAGATAGCTGAAATCCCCAAAACTCGGGTAGCTGTATACAGGGCGGAGTTCGTCGTCGCCTAAGCACAGTCGCGTGGCGCTTGGCTGCGGGCGAACGACCGTCGCCCTAGATTAACCTTTTCAACAAAGTTCAGCTCTTTTTTTTATGACGGTTGGCTTACAGACGCAGTATAACAATTGTTGTATGTTTATTATTATTTGACAAACCACAGCTATATATATTAATTAATAAAAACAATAAACAACTATAAAACGGGAAGGTTTAACTTCACAACTTGGAGGACCATGTTCTCTTAGTCGAGATATTTTAAGAGAAGAGGTGAGATGAGCAGCACTCGTGGAATGTATGAAAGGACACCATTTAGTGGATACAAAAACTCTTCAAAACACATTGAATTGAACTTATAAAACTAGAAGCGAAACAAAACAACTTTTCGGTCAGTCTCCAATGCGTCCGAATAGGCGCGAGCGTACCAAATTGCCAAAGTGCCAATCTGACCTATTCAAGATGGCGAACTGGCGTTTCAATGCTTTACATTGTGTTTTAAATGCGATTAAGTATTTTTCTGGATTGTTTTGATGTGGTTTTAATTTGTGCGGCATGGGAATGCACAAACAGAAACTATAAGAAGTTATTGCATAAGGGAATTTAGTAATCATTTGGTGTTAATGGCTATATGTTCACCTGTCAACCTGACAGCCATCTTGAAAAATATTTGGGCTAAAAATCACTCCCACCTACTTTAACATACAAAGTGACCTATTCAAGGTGGGTTCTAATTGTCACGCAAGTGGACCGATGACTGGGGATCTAGCCTACTATAGATGTTAAAATATCATTGGAAATAACAAACCAATTCCATCATCAGGTTATTAAACAAACAAAAAATCATATTTACCAAAAACTTATCATGTTATAACTGTCTATTTGTAACAGGTTACAATATAGATTCCTATTAACCTGAAGTTGGAAAAATATGGCAATGTTATGTCAATTTGTAAAAGGTTACAATAGGCCTATAGATTTTGTATTAACCTGAAGATGGCAATGTTATGGCTGTCTATTTGGGAAACGTTAATTGTGTATCCTTTAAATTGTTTATAAATAATTTTACAGTAATAATGTATACGAGGGTAACAGAATCTTCTAGCTTAATTCAATTGAAATTATTATTATTAGCCCAGGAGTGGAAGACTTTTACCCGGACAAAATTCCGAACAAGCTGAAAATTTGCACACATGGTCAGTTCATCATTCTAAACAATAGTTAAAAAGTTTCCTTAGCTCCGCCGCGTGCGTCTTGAGATATCGTGGCAAAAGGGCGTAAGAGCTAAAAATTTCTTATTTTCAATTTCAACCATTTTTTTACACTAATATGGACAAATTGTTAAATATTTCTACGTCAGTAAAGTTAAAACCAGTCATAAGCTTCGACATAGTGCGGGGCAAAAGGGCGTAAGTCCCAAAAATATGATAGTTTCAATAATTTCAATACATTTTGACATACGTATGTGCAACTGCAAATTATTATGTATTCATACGACGGAAACGTGAAATTGTTCCCTTTTCATCGACCAGTGTGTCTTTGACACATGGTGGCATAAGGGCGTAAGGGACAAAAATGTTATTTTCAGTCTTAACAAACTTATTGACATCCATATATTATATGCAAATTATGAAGTATTCATACGAGATAAAAGAAAACATCTTCCCCGAGCTTCGTTGCTGGCGTCTTGATGGCCAAAGGGCGTAACTGACATCATAATTCTATATTTAACATAAAAAGTGCTTTTGACATTCAACTACGTTTATTGTAACACATGAATACCAAACAATGGACACTCAATGTAAAATCCATGCATGCTGACTGACTTGCTATAGCCAGCTTGTATGTAAAGAACCATTACAAAATTGTTGTAAGTAGCAGACTGGACATTACCAAACCTATAAAATAATATTCTCCAGCATTCTCAAGCGGCTTGCATAGATGGATTTTGAAAGGGTTCGAGCACGAGCTGTGGACAACCTATCTTGGGTTTGACTATAGTATCACATCACGATAGATAGAGCATGAGCAAAGAAGAATAAACATATTTCAATATACCGATTTGATTTTTTAAATGTCCGAGTGGGAAACGAACGCTTGCATAGTGGACTGAATTGCATGTGCTGGGATGTTCACAGCTCCCGACTTGCTTTGAACGCTACGAAGTATGATACATTCCCATGTTTGCCATCAAGCCTAGAGGGGATGGATGGATAGATCTATTAAATGTGCTGGTGGACTGGCAGCATATCAAATCTAGAGCTCACAGTACGCAGTTGCAAATGAAGTGCTACTGCTCAATGAAGTAAACGGAATGTACCACAGCAAAATCTATTGTGATAAAACGTTAGAAAAACATAAGACAACTTATATCTTAAAAACTTCTGCATATATTTCATTTACTAATTTACTTTTGGTAACTGCAGCTTAGTAATTCCTACCAGCTTGGTACAAGACGGTCTCCTGTGTCCATCAAACACAACTGAACACACTGAGCCGCATTTATTCACAATCACAACATGAAACATGTATTTAGTATAGACTTCCTAGTATGGAAACAGGACGAGGTGGCGGCATCACTACACTACATGCAAAGTTTGACCACTATACAGGAAAATATATGTGTCGGCATGGTAGTTTAATGTATATGGAAGATTGAGTCCGCAACACTGTGACAATAATATGTGATTTTGTCGTAGTTTAACAAAAGAAGACTTCGTCGAACAGTGAAGTCGTCTTTGTGCCAGAAGCGTCCTTCAGATCACCATTATCCAAATAATGCTATTAAATAGTGTTGATGTTGCGGATAAACTTCAATGTGAATGATGCGCAGTAATGCTTTTTGTCAATGAAGAAAGGGACATGTACTCTATCTTTACGCTTCACTATCGGTTTCATAGTATTACTTTTTAAGTACGACCAGGGTAGCTGGACACCAAATTAATGTCAGTTAAGTGCCATGTTTGGGATTTATCTTGAGGATGATGACATTTAAGTCTTCAATATGTTGCCGGCTGATAATCTGGCGAACGTACAAGCAAATATTTTAAATCATATGACTGAATTTTATAGTTTTGTGACTTACGCCATTTTGCCACTAGGCTATTACATCAAGAGTCGCAGCTCATGATCTGTAGTGATGGGACACTACAGACAGCCAAGCCCAAGCTAGGTTGTCCACAGCTCCTGCTCGAATCCCTTTCAAAATCCGTTTTATTATTTTTAACATGAGATGAGTTTTTCAAGCTTTGAATATGTTAAAACTTTCCAGCTCAAAACACACCAGATCTTCGCCAAATGTCTATGCATGCCGTTTGAGAATGTCGGGGTAAATATTATATAAATTTGGTTATGTCCAATCTGCTACTTACAACGATTTTTGTAATGGTTCTCTACATACAAGCTGGCTAGAGCAAGTCAGTCAGCATGCATGGATTATACATTGAGTGTCCATTGTATGGTATTCATATGTTACAATAAACGTAGTTTAATGTCAAAAGCTCTTTTTATATTAAATATTGAATTATGATGTCAATTACGCCCTCTTGCCACCATTTATCAAGACGCCAGCAACGAAGCTCGGGGAAGATGTTTACTTTTGTCTCGTACGAATACTAAATAAATTTGCATATATATATATGAATATCAATAAGTTTGTTGAAACTAAAAATAACATATCTTTGTCACTTACACCCTTATGCCACCATGTGTCAAGACACACTGGTCGAAAAAAAGGGAACATTTCACGTTTCCGTTGTATGAATACATAATAATTTGCAGTTGCACATATGTATGTCAAAATGTATTGAAATTATTGAAAATATCATATTTGTGGCACTTACGCCCTTTTGCCACGCATGGGTCAAAGCTTATGACTGATTTTAACTTTACTTTCGGAGAAATATTTAATAATTTGTAGATATTTGTGTAAAAAAATGTTGAATTTGAAAATAACAAATTTTTGGCACTTACGCCCTTTTGCCACTATATCTCAAGACGCACGCGGCGGAGCTTAGGGGACTTTTCAACTATTGTTAAGAATGATCAACTGAACATGTGTGCAAATTTTCAGCTTGTTCGGAATTTTGTCCGGGTACACCATACAAAATTTTCTTCCACTCCTGGGCTATATTGAAGCTTACCAATGTTTTTCTGAATTCCCCGTCAGCCAATTTTTGCTCTAGTTTTTCCAGATCTTCTTCACTTTTCAGGGGTAAATCTTTAAGTAGATCCTGACCTTGAATTACAGCAGTGGAATTCGTCGGAATTTCACTTCGATTTTTTAGTAGATTGAGTATGTCATCCAATGTCTCTGTGTGCTTTTGTTGAGTTACTTTAATAAGTGACAAAGATCTTTTAATTTCAGCCAAATCTGTGAACAAACAAGTTAATCAAATTCAGATTTGATGTGAAAGGTGTTGTTGTTTCTAGGTGCACGTTAGGGCGCCACAGCCAAGCCGCAGTGCACTAACACACTCAGTCACGTTGAGTTGGGAGTTACCCAGCCGTCATGAAATGGGATATGAAATTCAAAACTGTCATGCATAATCGAGGATATTTAGATAAGTGACAACACAGTCATGCTAATTTTGATTGGGGTACGAACATTCTTTCTGGGTGAAAAATTGGGTTGAAACACGCTCAAAATAACTTTTAGGGTGTTAGTTAGTTCACTTACTTTTTCAATTACCCATCGATAGTGACCAAACGGGTGGGTCTACAACATTGAAATTTTGAATGGACATTATATAATATTGACAAGTACTTTTGAAAGAGAAAGTTTAAACACTTAGGGCCTAGCTGAAAGGCAACGAAATCTAGGTTTTAATTTTCGCCTTTTATAGGCATATTCAATAAAGTATGTAATTACTACCTACGCATTCAAAAACCTTTTTAAAAAATGCAGCCAAGCATTACACACGCAAAAGCAATGCGATCTAAAAGAAGGGCCAAGCTTATGCACCCTTCTAAATCTGCACACTCAAAATTGACTTTGCCCCGAGACTGCATTCTTGCATATCTAGGCAAAATAGTTGTGCAAATTTATTTTGCATTTTTTAAAAAAATTTATTAACGGGTTTCTATAAAGCATTACAATGATAAAAAACAATAATATACAGTTTACAATTGTAAAATGCTTGATGGCCTTGATATGAAATAAAACTGCTCTTATGTTAAGAACTAATCAGCTATAACACACATAACAAAAACTTGTAGAAATACAGCCAAACCTTACACACTCAAAAGAAATGAGATCTAAAAAAAGGGCCAAGCTCATCTACCATTCCACATTTGCGCATTCTTAATTCATAAACGTACAGTGTCCCATAACAGCATCCTCGAAAAGCTTGGCAAAATAGAATTTGCGATTATTAATTTAAACGTAATAGTTCATCCAAGTTCTTTTTTCTAATTAATTTAAACGTAATAACATGCCAATTTTATTTTGCCAAGCTTTTCGAGGATGCTGTTATGGGACACTGTACGTTTATGAATTAAGAATGCGCAAATGTGGAAGGGTAGATGAGCTTGGCCCTTTTTTTAGATCTCATTTCTTTTGAGTGTGTAAGGTTTGGCTGTATTTCTACAAGTTTTTGTTTTGTGTGTGATCTCATTACTTTTTCAATTTCCATTGCAAAATTATTTGTTAAAATATAATAATTTTATCAAAGTTGATTTAATTTCTATGGTATTAGCAATAACAATAGGATGTAAAATATCTAGACTCGGATTCATGTACATCCTGGGTATAGGTGGTATAACCATGGTATAACGACGGTATAAGGACTGGTTAAGTCTAGGCAACTCACGGCCAATTTAAAACTTTCCCATGCTACAACAAGCGCACAACTAATGCTATTTTATACCTTTCACTGCATCCACAGCCATGTAAATCAAATGATTATCAAAGAACATCGAAAATTTGCACAGTTTTTGTTTTTGTTTTTATATAGTGACAGGAGTTTTGCGTGAGATCATTGCAAGAAAAAAATAATAGGTGTATTATTTTCGTACATTTTTGTATAGCCTAGGTGGACAATCATACTATTGTTTATCTGAATTAGGCTTTTAGTAATCAAAACTAGTTATTTGTGCGGGAAGTGTGTCAGAACAAGGTTGTGCTGGCCTAGGGTTGGCTAGGCTTGTCAAACATGTAATGTAAGTATTTATTTTATCTAGTCCTATAGCCTAATGGAACTTTAGACCTACACTGTTGTATTATAAATAATTTTCTACATCTGGGCCTAGGCCAGGGACGGTTTTCTGATTTGTTTTATGAGAGTATAATGACACCTTTTCTCGTTCCACACAAAGAAGAAAAATTTAAAATGTCGCTTTTTGTTTACGTATCGCACTTTCCCGACTAACTCTGCTTGTACCGTCAACAAGTGTCAAGTAACTATAGTTACTTGTTGATTGTATGCCTAGTGTATAAGGCTTATTTTAAAACCTTTATTTGGAAGCCTTCCAGCAAACTTTTTCAACTTTTTTTTAAAAGAGACTATATTACTATAACCTTAATGTCCATGTAAAATATGAACATTGTAGCCCCACCCGTCTGGTCAGAATCGCGGACCGATTGAAACTGACGAATTAGATGTAGTAGCAGTAGTAGCAGTAGCTATTTTGAGCATGTTTCAAGCCATTTTCTCACCAAGAAGAAATGGTCGTACCCCAATAAAATTTGGCATGTGTTGTCAGGTACCTAAATCCCCTCGATTGTGATAGTTTTCAAGTTCACATCACGTTACATGACGGCTAGGTAACACCTCGAAATCACCCCAACTCTGCTTGCTGTATAAGGTGCTTGAGTGTGTAGCGCGCCACGGCTTGGCTGCGGCGCCCTAACGGGCACCTAGACTACCTATGAACTAGAATACTAAAAGCACACCAAATAATAAAAATAATAATAAACAATCAAATACAGAAACAGTGCCGTTATCAAATATTAATGACATACTTAAGCTGCAAATATTTACCAAGTAATTGGATTCTGGGTCAAAACATGCAAGGTACATAATACAGTTAGTATTTAATGCAAAAGAAAACTAAAAACTACAACAACTAAAAACTACTGATAGTTACACCAAGTCAGAACTATATACCGTTATCAAATTATTAATGACAAACTTAAACTGCAAATGCTTACCAAGTGATTGGACAAATTTAAAAAGGTAGCAATATTATAAGTTTTCTAATATTCTGGGTCAAAACATACATGGTACATAATAACTTAGGATTTAATGCCAAAGAAAATTAGGGTCGCCTTCGTTTCATCGACACTTCGTTTCATCGACACCTCCCTCCGTTTCCTCGACAGATTGGTTAAATATTAACTACAAACTACTATTAGTTACACAAAGTCGGTCTATTAACCCCTATTGAACAGCAACCATCTTTACTGGTGGTATTGAAGCCTAATACTGTAGAGTTAGATTCACTAAAACCTTCTTGAATCGTGTTTTGTTTTTAAGTGATTTAGAATTTTGTGGAAGGTCATTCCACAAGACTACTAGTCTGTAATTTATTGTTCGTTTTCCACTTTTCTCTTTATTAACACGTGGAATAAATAAGTTTTTGTTGGTTTGTGACCGAAGACCAGCTCTATTTGTGGATAATGTATACAATGCGGGATGTCAGGTGTCAGGCACGCAGTTTACTAGATCATTGAATCTTAACAGAGTTAGAAATTTTAGACGCGATTGAAATGTAGGTATATATTGTAACAAACAGGTTACTTTGGTAACATGTCACACCCCTTACATACCCCGTATACAGACACATTTTATTATATTTTTCATTTCAGTATTCTAATATTTTAAAACCATAATTTCATCATACAGAAGCTAGTGGAGAAGCATTTGTCTGGCAATTATTATTTCTTGCAATCAACAGGAAACCACAGCTGCTTCCTGTTAAATGAGATTATCTTAAATTATCTGAATGTCATTTGGACCAAAAAGCAAATACATTAGTTAGTCAAGGCAGGGCACAGGGTCACGGAAACCAGCTGCCACATCCTTGCGCATGCGAATTGTGATAACTTGGATGCTTACAATCTAGAGGAAACCACAGAGTCCCATTTTTATAAGTAATCTTAGTGACATCCTGGGAAGTCATGATTAAAATAGTCGGGTCACCATTAACACTTCCTTTCACATGTGGATGTGGGCTTGTATTTTATTATCATATCAAACTAGTTCGCAAAATTATCTTACTCCACCGGACGCCAGAGACGACCACACGGGTTGCGATTCTGATTTAGTCATAATTATTTCCTTGAAATAATTATTGACAATCGCAATCTTTGAGGTGACCTTATCCCCTCAGGATGCAGCTGCCGGATGGTTGTGCGGTTCCTAGCCTCACTAGGCCGGACACATTTTATTTATTGGGTTATCAACTCAGATTCTAGGAAACCCACACTTGATGTCACCCACAGTCTGGACTTGTGACATACTCCTTTTGAAATAGAGGCGGGGAATACAAACCACCAATAAGCACATTTAAGATGACCCCACCATGGTACCCTAGGAGGAGTTAAGTGCGATAGCACCAACCCTCTTCAGGATAAGCCAATGTGCCTATGAAAGTATTTAATTTCTATTTGTTAATTCACATTTTGGGAGGCACCAAGTTGACACAATTGGCTAGCCCAATCAAAACCAGAGTTTTGAGCCCACACTCAAAATGGCTGGGTATAACTAGGCATTTAGGACCTTCAGTCACCAGAGTTTTTGTATCAGAGTCAGAAGAGGATAACCAAGAGAGTAGAGAGACAGTACCAGAGAAGCAGAGTGAGAAGAGAGTTAAAGAAGTCACAGAGCAGTAGATTCAGTGTGTGTTTTATAATCCCAAAAGGAGATTCTGGTAAGTGGAACAAACCATGTTATTTTTGTAAGATATAAAGTGTTAGTGTTTTGGAGTTAGATGTTTTTACCATTGTTAATAATGGGACATGTCTCATATAAATATACCATAGGAACTTTACTAGTCGAAATGTTTTGTAAGGAAATCTATTCAGAAGTAATAGAATTATTGTTTATTAATGACGACCCGTTTTATAATCTGTAACCAAACAAGTGCCGAACCAAAATCATGTGTTTCATAAATTGTGAAATATACACATTGTTTGCATCTTGTAATGAGTCATCTCCTATAAATTAAGTGAGGTTGGGACCTTTATTGTTAAAGTAACCGAACCTCTCAATGCAAAGCTATAGCAATCTACATGGGCTGAACTACCCCATCTAAAACCCTAGTTCTAGTGGAGGCGAAAAGACGTAAGTACTTAGTTATTTGAATCCTAATGAAGACTGTTTCACCCTCAGTGACGGCCTTTCGTTACACATGGTGGAGGCTTGTGGGTAGTGTAACAAGTCTTAAAATCACAAAAGTTTAATAGTAAGATGACTTATAAAACGAGAACAGCAATGTTGTGTAAAATTAAATTAAACCATGTCAAATAATAGATAAACACCTGAATTCATGATTTTTGGTAGGTTACTTAATAATTCTGAAAGTGAAGATAATACTCCACCGGCTCCACAAAACTCAATTCTAGATGATGCGATAGTGCCAGCTCGAACATCGTTAGATATAATAGAAGGAATAGCTGTAGGAAGTGATACCGCAATAAAAGTAAAAATTGAACCGGGTTTAATGGAAAATTCTGAGCAGTCGAGAACTCAGGACTTAGAAATGGTGGACAACTCTTTAACTTCGCGTGCAGAAACAACAGAGCCTAGCTTCACTACAAGTACACCAAAAAATAACAAAATGCCGCCAGTCCATAATAGAAGTGATAGGTATAAACCAATTTCGTTTTCGGGATTACAAAATGAAAATGTTTTTGAGTTCATAGAACAATACGAAAAAGCAGGAAAATTAAATAAATGGGATGACGAAGAGATGAGGGAGAACATTGAAATCTACCTTGAAGGTACAGCTTATAAATGGTTTAAAACCGGAGGTTGACGAAGATAATTCAATTGAAGAAATAATTGAAAAATTGCGGTTCAGTGTTTGAGCCTTTAGGTTATCGTGAAACGATTGAAATAAAGCTTAGGAACCGGGTTCAGGATAAATATGAAGCATTTACCACATATTTCTATGAGAAATTCGAACTATGCAAATTAGTTGATAGCAACATGTCGGAGGCAAACATTACTAACCAGATAATTAGGGGGATGTTACCGACATACATAGATAGGATGGCGATGATGGATTTAACCACGCCTGATCAAGTGATACAGCAAGTAAAAAAGTTTCAGGGAGCCCGTGCGCTCATAGGGGATAGAGTAGATGAGTGTTATCGATTTCAATCAGCACCTTTAGAAAGGGCCTTTGTCTCAAAAGAGAAGGAAAGGCATCAACCAGCACCTCTGGAACGAGAAGAAGATATTCAGGTTAAAATCCTGAAATCCATAGAGAAACTTATTCAGAAACAGGAGAGTAAAAATGATTACCGGCATAATTATAGACCACGTCAGGTATTTTCAAATCAAGGGGTTCACTGGCCAAATAGGAATAACCAATCCCAGGGACAAACTAGGTTTCCACCAAATGACAATAGAAAGGAGGGAGAGTCGAATCAGCCAAGAGTTAGGTTTGAGGACACACCCAGACACTCACAGAGCGGTCGTGAAGGTAGAAACTCGGCACCTATAAACAGAAACAACCAGACACCAGTCAATTCACGGACCCTAGACTGTAGGCCCAAGTGCGGAAGACGTCTAAGAACCGGTCATTCAGATACTCGATGCCATGCACGCACAAATATACACGGTCAACCACTTCAGGAAAACTGACAAGGGCGACCTCGCAAAACACAAATGGAAGGGTAGTAATAGGAAGAAGGAAAGGAGGTTGCCTTTTGAAGCAATGATAGTGGGAGCAGTAGGGAATACGAGAGTAATGGGGAAAATAAATAAGAAGAAGAAGGTATCAATAGTTGTCGACACAGGAGGAGCAGTGTCATTAATACATAGGAAAATGCTTAACCATAGTAATAAGTTAAAGGATACTACCACAGCACTATTGTTATGGTCTATATCGGGACACCCTTTGAGGGCTGACAAAGAGTCAGATGTGAATGTAGATTTCCAGGGACATACATTTGAACATAATTTTGTAATTTTATTTAATGAGGGATCGCCAATGGTAGTGATTTGAAAGGACTTTTTAACCAAGTATAAAGCCCAAACTAATTATGTTGCAAATTCACTAACATTGATGGTAGGGTTTGAAACAGTAGTTATTCCATTTGTAAATGCTGAAAATTCAACACATTCAAAAGTTTTGTCCGAATTAGTTCATGACGAACAGAAAAACGAAACTAAAGAACAGGTGAATATAGAAAGCAATAAAGCAAAACAAGAAAACGAATCCACTCTATTAGGGGAAATGGTTAACCCTCTAGATCTAGTAGGAGACATTCTTGGGAAGACCCAACCAATTAAATGGAAAAATAGTGAAGACGTACAAATATTGCCGCATAGCGCGCAATTAGTGGAGGTTAATCGAGAAGATGAGGACACGGTTAGATTTGCAAGAAACACTAAACTTATGAAGCAGAAGGATATAGACCTGAGCACTAGACCTCTGCATGGGAAACATAAGACATATGTAAACTTTGTTAATCATTCAAGCCGACCTCAATCAATACTTCAAGGTACCACAGTTATGACGAAAAAGGACGAGTCCTTGCCTGACATAGACATAAATGACAATTTGAGTAAGGAACAGACAAAGAAAATGAAAGATTTGTTAAATGAATATAGTGATAGATTTGCATAGAATTTATCAGAGTTAACTACAACTCATGCAGCCACACATACAATTCGTCTTAAAGACGACGTGCCCATAAAAAAGGCACCATATCGAGTTTCATTTCGAGAGAAAGAGATAATTAATGCGCAGGTAGAGGAAATGTTAGAACATGGCGTTATTAAGCGATCACGTAGTGAATACTCTTCGCCAGTTGTGTAAGTAAAGAAACCTGATGGTAGCTTTAGATTTGCCATAGATTACAGAAAAATAAATGAACATGCAATAGGAGATTCTTATCCATTACTTGTAATTGATGATTTGTTAAGCCACTTAGGTGGAAATCAGTACTTTGTAACCCTACATATGTATTCTGGATACTGGCAGGTGAAATTGGATGAGCAGTCCAAAAAATATAGTGCTTTTGAAACACACAAAGGACTGTACGAATTCCAAGTTTTACCTTTTGGCTTGGCTAGTGCACCGAGCGACGAATATTAATGCGAGAGCGTAGAGGAAATGTTAGAACATGAGTTATTAAGTCGATCACAGAACATGATACTCTTCGCCATTTGTTAGTAAGAAGCCTGATGGTAGCTTTAGATTGCCATAGATTATAGAAAAATAAATGAACATGCAATGAGATTCTATCCATTACCTGTATTGATGATTTGTTAACCACCTTAGGTGGAAATCAGTACTTTGAACCTTACATATGTATTCTGGATACTGCAGTGAAATTGATGAGCAGCCATAAAAATATAGTGCTTTTGTAACACACAAGACTGAAGAATTCAAGTTTACCTTGGCTTGGCTAGTGCACCGGTAGAGAAGAGAAATTAATGCGCAGGTAGAGGAATGTTAAACATGACGTTATTAACGATACGTAGTGAATACTCTTCGCCCCGTTGTGTTATAAAAAAGCCTGAGGTAGCTTAGATTTTCCATAGATTTAGAAAAATAAAAACATGCAAAGGGGATTTTTATCCATTACCCTTATTGATGTTTGTTAAGCCATTAGGTGGAACAGTACTTTTTAACCCCACATATGTATTTTGGATATGGCTTTTAAATTTGGGTGAGCATCAAAAAAATAGTCTTTTGTAACAACAAAGGACTGTAAAATTCAATTTTACCCTTTTTGGGTTGGGTAGTGCACCGGGCCCCGTTTCAGAGACTAGCAGATAGAGTGTTGGGAGATCTTAATCTCAAGGAAGCATTGATTTACCTTGACGACATAATCATATTTGTTGATCAAGCCAGAGGCGATGCCAGTATTTACCAATATAACCGAGTGTTTAAACCACAATTGGACATGGCAAATTCCGTTTTTGAATTTAACGCCACCCCAAGTAGTGAATGTAAGAACCCCACCAGATCATTCAGAGAGAATAACCACCATAATAGATCAAACAACTCGACATACTAGTTGGATTTACCTGTGGAATCTGGCATTAACAATTTTGGTAATTATTGTATGGAGACGACATCCCAAAATAGCTGTAGCCACAGCAATACCTCTAGGTACAGTAAAGGGAGAGGACATCTACCCCAAAGACGTGCTTGCAGTAGTATGCATGGTAGGAGTTGTTTTAACAATAGCATGGATGGCATGGAAATATTATGCCAAAGAGTATAGAGGTTATAAGCAGACGATTTGGGAACATGGCTGTAAAAGAATGCAGAAAAGAACAGTGAGAAGGGCAGTTAGGGCCAGAAAAGAGGCATTAGATGTGGAAGCCTAAATAGCCTCAGAATTAGGTCAAACTTTGCCGACAACCGAAGCTGTCACATCAACCGAATCAGCCACGGTCCACTTTTCAAATGGAGACATAAAAGAAGTAATTTTACCAATTCCTGGAAGTAGGGCAATTAAGCCTTCAAACCGCAGATGTTAAATACGTGAAATATACTTATGATTTTATAAGATTAGACAAAAAAGTTATAAGCAAACTTGAAGTTTAATTAAATGAAATAATTATAGGGTCCCGTTATCTGAAATGACCCATGACCCCAATTGAGATTAGTTCTTTGCCACAAGCACAAGCTGTTTCATGACTAGATCATCATTATCGAAAAGAATAACTAAAGATAAAATAATAAGTTGCAATTGAAATAAACTAGCAATCACCTTCTTGATGGTCGAATATCGAATATCTCACGAAACATCGAGAGTCACCTCCTGACTGCTCGTTAACAGAAAGCTTCTCATTGGCTTTTATTTCAGCCCTCCAGTCTTATTTTAGTTAAATTTTAAAAAGTATGGTTATGTGAGAAGGACCATCATAAGCGTGTCAACGCACAAATTAAACTTATGTATTGGTTTGTGAGCAGTTCTTTTAATTGTTTTAAGACTAGTGCCACCTTCGAGAGCAGAGAAACACTTGAGAAGTAGGCACTATATCTGCCACCACAGCTAACTTTTGGACAGTAGGCAGTCTTGATCCGCCTCGCACTTTTTTTTTCCTGCAAAGACTTATAGCAAAATAGTGTACACTATTAGGAGCAAACTATTACATTAACCTAAAGAATTCAGTTAACCTGAATAAATAAGGTTTTACAAACCAATTGTAAAAAGAACCTTCTCTTTACATACCATATTAATTTTATACGTGACTAGGAGATTTTTAAATATACACACAAGTAAGAGTTTGGTTAACCAAACCATTGTAGGTGAACAAGGACAAACCTCTCATACCCAATCAGGTGACCAAAGAGAATCTATTACCGAAATAAACCTTTATGAAGCGGGTTTATCCAATTTAAATAGCCAAACTTTGGGGCATACCTTATCCAATTACCAAGCACCTGGGATAACTGAAAAGTACGCATGGCAGGTAATTGATTGGAGTAACATTTTAAGTCAAACGGCTTATGAACATCCCCTGTCGTTAATGATGGACGTCAGAAAACTGGACGTTATCTACCAAAATTGCTTAGCAAATACTTTGCATCCAAACATAATGTCCCTGACACATTGCGTCAATGGTTGCGCGCAAACATACAGCAAATGGCCCTAAATGGTTATAATCTGGCGATAAATGCTACTTCATTATCAACCTATTATACTCTACCTTTAATCAAAATGTATCTATTCAAAGAATACAGTAATAATTAAACTGTTTATACCTGTGGTTAATTTAGAACCAGCTTTTAGACAGGTAATGGAATTTAAAACAATTCCAGTTAATTACTTTGATCAAATATGCTTAGTGAGAACGCCGCAGGACAATAGAATTGGTACGTTACGGAATAAAGATGCACACATACTAGATGTTAAACAACTGGATTGTCAGTCAAATACAAGAAACTTATGCCTAATCAAAAACTTAAATTTTGAGAATAATTATATCAAAGCCTGTGTGAATTTCATCAGTAGTGGAGGCTCAATAGCCGCACTAAAGTACAATTGTCCAATAACATGTGTGGATCAATTAGAACCAGTAAAGATTTATCCATTATCACAAACAGAAGTTTTTTTCTTATCAAGTCACAACCAATATAAATAACCTGTTCCGGGAATAGAAAACTAGAGATAAAAGAAACAGAATCTTTTACCGCAGTGTATGCACAAATACCATGTTGTTACTGTACCATTATAATTGGGATTAATGCAATCCCCTATCAAGAGTGGCCAGTACCATTCAATAAAAAGGATGACAAAATTAAATTAGTAATGTACCAATATCACACTTGGACATTGAATTGACCACTAAATAACTGTGGAAAATAATACAATAAAGTTAAATAGATTTTACAATAGTAAAGTGGTTAGAAAATGGGTAAATCCCAAAATAAATCCAGAACAATTGGAATCGAGTAACAACGATGACCATAGGACATCAGACTTATTTTATGGCATAAGTGGAACTTTTATTTTTGTAATAATTATCAGTCAGGGGATACTATATTGGTGGATAGGAAAAGGATGGAGGAAATGGAGAGCACCTACAATTGAGGCGGTGGCTGGAAAAAGGGCACATAAACAGAAACCATGTTTTGAGATAATCGCCTTTAAAAATTTTATTTCATCTTGCAGTTTACGTGAAGGCAAATGCAATGCTATTACTAACATTGACAGGTAATTTCATCGTTTCTTTAAAACGAAAAGTCTACTATTAATTTGTGACAGTTCTTTAAGATGATGTAATTAATTTACAAAAATACGTGTTATGTGCCCTTTTTTATGTCAATCGGATACTTTTGTATATTAAAACCTGTATATCTTGCAAATCGTGATGTATTTTTTTATTGAATAAACATTTTCAAAGTATAAAACCTTTTAAGCTTACAATGTACGGTCATACATGGTATTGACATCACATCATTCTGATTCTTCCAGTTCCTCGTTCGAACTGTTTTTTTTTGTTTACTAGTTAACACATGATTTTCTACATTATCACTGTCTTCTGAATTACTGTCAGCAAAAACTTCACCTCCTTCCATATTATTAATGTATCACTTAAAACAATAGGCAAGTATAAACAAAAAAAAACAACAATTTTGATGCCAAAACAACAGAAATACTGCACTACATAACGTCCTTCATAACAAGTTGACAGAACAGCTGACCGCGCATGGCGCGCAGGCAAGTGGCTGCTACTGGTGGCTGCACGTGGTTGTTACTTGTGCTGCCCTGACCTCTGTATCGAAGATACAGAACTATAACTTGGCATGCTTATAAATAAAGACACTGCGGTTCTTTTAAACAATTTTGCACAGAAAGGGCACATAAGCCTATGTGCCCTTTTTCCAGCCACCGCCTCAATTTTACTTAACGAATTACCCATGTTAGATGCAAGGGCAAATAATCTGGAAGGAAATTTAAGTTCCTCATTACAGACTTACCATAGACCCAGAAGTGAGTTGTCATTAGCTCGCAATCAATCTAATAGGGAATTAAGAGAGCTACCAATAGCTCCACCAATACCCTCTCTTATATCTGATAACCTAGAGTCAATAAATCTAGAACCTTGCCCTGGACTTGAAGCTAATAACCAAAATTACCTGCAAATAAGCGAATTGCCACTTATTCCAGTCCAGGCGTCTGCAACTTTTACGGAAGGGGCAGATGGATATACCTATGCTATAAGTTCACATGTCACAAGACAAAGACAGGGGAATCTTATAAATCAAATTTATGATGAAGCAAGAAATATTAAACTCACACCTTTAAGTGAAGAGATATAAAGCATATTGGGGAAATTAAGCTACTAATTAGTAAATACATGAGAGTTATGAATGAAGTATGAAGTATGAAATGTTGTTTGTAATTTGATATTCATGTTAATAGAGAATGTATAACGGTTACGACTCCAAATCCGAGGAGGAAAACCAGGTGCCACTTGTGGACGCACGGGAGGTCATCGAGGCGCGCCGAAACCAACGCCCGGCCGACGCCCGAGCGGTCATCGAGTTGGCGCGGCAGAGTCGACGCCTGACCGTCGCGCCACTCACCCTATCCACCTGGAGCCAATCAGTGCAGTATAGCACAGAGAGGCCAACACGCCTTCCTGCCGGAACCTCCCCGATGGCAACACCCGCTAAGCCCAGCTGTCGGCACCATGGCAGGGGATCAGGGGTTCCCACCAGGGGGACAAAGCAGGTCTGCCTTTCCTGTCCCCACACCATACATCCCAGCCAGAACCCCAATAATCCCGACGAGGTCACCTCGACGCCCATCGCCGCCACTCTCCATCAATCCTTATGGGGAGACAGACCCAAATCATCCCTAACCCAGAACCCATCATTTCACCCCCGACCCATCAGCAACCAACCCTTGTTGAAACACCTCAACGACCATACCCAAGGGACCCCCGGTTACCCAGACTGCCGCAGCAAACCAGATGCATGGTGCATCCAGGCGATTGGAGGCCACCCCAACCCCTCACCTCGGTGAATGGCGCAGTCGCCGGATCACCACAGCCCAGACCCTTGTGGGGTGCACCTGGGGACCCACGAATACCCTTAGGATGCAGCTGCTGGATGGCTGTGCAGTTCCTAGCCTCACTAGGCCGGACACATTTTCACATTTTCATTTTCCTCCTCCTAGTTTGTAAGGTATAAAGTGTTTTGGAGTTAGATGTTTTTACCAGTGTTAATTTCAATTTCAATTTCAATTTCAATTTCAATTTCAATTTTTTATTAGGACAAATTGTACATTTTATGTAACAACAACACAATTTTTAGTGTATGTGTCCTTTAGCTAAATAAAAAAAATGTTACAAATACTAATATATAATGAGAAATTGTCATAATATGTAATACATTGTAAATAATAATAATTATTGAAAAGTAATAAAATAAAGTTCATTTCATTATATTATTATAGTTAATCAATAATATCAAGTGATAACAGGAATTTCTGTGAGTGTATCATTTAAGTAATCAATAAGATAATAGTAGGCTTTTAGAATTAAAATTTGTTTGAGTTCATGTTTGAAACGGTCATAGCTTGAAATGTTTTTAATGGAGTCTGGAAGATGGTTATAAAGAGATTTATGGAACTAGTCTGAGTTTACGTGGCCAAGTTTTGTGTGATATGAGTTTAGCTGTAGGTGACTTTTTTTACGTGTGTCATGATCATGGACATTTGCGTTTACTGAGTATAGTTATGTATATTTTTTATTACTAATATTGATTTGAGAATGTATAAACATGAAATTGTAAGGATTTTGTGGCGTATAAAAAAAGGTTTACAGTGTTCTGTGGGATCAAGGGAACAAATTGCTCTAATTGCTTTTTTTGTATAATAAAAACTTTATGAATGTGGGTCGATATACCCCAAAATTCAATTCCGTAGCTTATATATGACTCAAATAATGAATAGTAGCATATTTTGGCTGTGAAGATGTTACTTATCTGCTTGATGGTCCTTATAGCATAACAAGACGAATTAAGTTTTGGTATTAATGTATTGATATGATCGTGCCATGTTAGATGTTGGTCTATTGTTAAGCCTAGAAATACATTTGATGAAACTTGTGTTATATTTGAATTATCTGAAAAATTAGTTATTAATTATTAATTAATAATGTGGCATGTCTCCGTATAAATATACCAAAGAACTTTACTAGTCGAAATGTTTTGTAAGGAAATCTATTCAGAAGTAATTGAATTATTGTTTATTAATGACGACCCGTTTTATAATCTGTAACCGAACAAGTGCCGAACCAAAATCATGTGTTTCATAAATTGTGAAATATTAAATTGTAGAAGCAGTTTTATTTAAATATGTATACACATTGTTTGCATCCTTTAATGAGTCATCTATAAATTAAGTGAGGTTGGGACCTCTATTGTTAAAGTAACCGAACCTCTCAATGCAAAGCTATTATAGCAATCTACATGGGCTGAACTACCCCATCTAAAACCCTAGTTCTAGTGGAGGTGAAAAGACGTAAATACTTAGTTATTTGAATCCTAATGAAGACTGTTTCACCCTCAGTGACGGCCGTTCGTTACAATATGTTAAAGTATTCCCTTCCACTCTACATCCTATGATTACCCATAAAAAAAGCAGAGCTCGATTCTGAATCAACTACAATTTGTTAATATGAGTTTTGTTAACGGAACTGACCATAATGGGACAGAGCTCAATAATTGATCGTATACACGTTACGTAAAATATCCTACGTTCTTAGTGTTTTAAAAATTAACTTAATCTGCAGGGAAAAGTTAGTAGCTTTTTCTTGAATATCACATTTCCTTAATTGGAATGTATAGCACCCAAATGAAATGCTTCACTAATTAATGTGTCAGTAGGTGGAAAAAGAGCGTTCTGGTGCACTTGTTTTTCCGGAGCCTCGGAGCCAGTCGGATCCGCGCGCACCGCTCAAGTATAAGACGTTTGACTTTCCCGTGGCGGAAGATTTAATCGTTAAATAATCTATGTTACCATACCGTAGGGCGTAAGCCACATCACCCTTTTATTATATCGCATTCCACAACCCCCTTCAACCCCTCATTCATCCCTTATTTTAAAATTTTATTTTTACGATTAATTAACTATAAATACAAATATGTATAGTGTATACACATATCATCGGGTCTAACCAAATACCTCTTCTCAGCCCCTGCAACCCTCACCTACCCTTCAACGTCAATAATTAATATATATTTTACCTTGAATAAAATACATATGAATACCGTCTAGATGAGGAACATAACTAACTAAAGAACTTAGCCTCCACCTAGGCGCATCCACTCCCTCCCAAACAAACACTTGCGACTTCACGGAGCGCGTTCTACAATTTATAGAAAGATAAGGTAATATTTTCCGGAGCAGTTTAAATAACTACAACCTATATATTATTCATACAATTCGATTTCTCATACACACTCCAACATTATAAAAAGACCTTGTTGGTTCTTTAACCAACAACTTTTCTCTTGGTCTTCGTTAACGAAGTCCTTTGTTCTTTTAGCTCCTACCTCAAGATCTCAAGTTACGATGTTCTATTTATAGATTAATTACATAAAGTTTTTTTCCGGAGCTACCTTTTTAGTCTGTATTTTCTATATCACTAATTTATTTATTTTATTTTATTTATTTATTTATTTAACGTCTATCCTATTCAGTTATAAAAACTGATTTACAAAGGAGGACAACTAAATAAATCTAATTACATAGATGCAGACACAACAATGAACTACATTTAAGTAAATATTTGAAATAGTAATATTACAACAATGCATTAAATACTCAACAAATTTGATAACAAATAAAAAGGATATTAAATGCAATTTATAAATGAATCGAATATATAAAAAAAGGGGGTGGGAATTAAAAGAAAAGAAAAAAGAAAAGAAAAAGAAAATAAAAGAAAAAAGAAAAAGAAAAGGAAAAAAAAGAAAAGAAAAAAAAGAAAGAAAGAAAGAAAGAAAAAAAAAACATTATAAAAGAAAAACGAAAAGAAAAAACTGATTTATTAGACGATCCCACTCAAACGAATATGAATGTATGTTATCTAGTACTCCAGGATTGTTTATCTTTAAAAAAAATGTTTTTTGTTTTGATCTACTTGTGAGAGTACCTATTCCATTTCCATATTTAATTTAAAGCACGAATAAAAACTGTACTCTGTTCTATTTTTGGATTCACAACCAGCACAAATTATTTACGTTATTTCATCTCCTACTTAGCTTATTAGTACCCGAGTAACATGTTGAAATAAGAAAACAGAAGTTATTCATAATAGGTAAGAAAATACTTTTTCTATTTTAATCTATTGAAATTTGTATTCAGACATAGGTTGAATGAAATGTTTCGCTCGTTCACTTGTGTTATTTATTACGTCAGCCGTCTTCAATGTAATGTCCGCCACAGACATGCTCAAACATGAAAAAGAAACGTCAGCAGGAAATATTCTGTTTCCCATAAGTCTTTTAAAAATCTCTGTTTTATTTTTTTTTTTGCATGATTGAAAAGTCAGCAATTTTATTTCAATGACACTTAGTTATTTTACATCGACTTTGTCACCTAAGACTTGCATCAGATTTCACTAACTCATTTGCATAGATTTACAATTGAATATACTCCAATTCTTCTTAGTTTGAAACAAATCATATTTTTACATCTTAACTATTTTGAAACAATACCTCGTGCACATAAAAAAAATAGTTACAATTTCACTACACTAAATTTAGTAATATTAAATCCAAAGTAAATACAAACAAACAAACAAACAAATTCATTTATTTTTTTAAATTACACAAAAATTGAAAGTTGCAATAAATATAACAACACATCGCAATCCATATTTAAAAATGATTAGTATTGGTGAACATAAATAAATAATATCAATTTGTTACATATTTTTATAATATAAGATGATTAATATTTATTCTTTTCAACATATACAAAAATGATACTTTTCCACCACACATGTATTAGTGATTTTGATTTCAAAAAACAAATTATTGACGTAAGAGTTAAATTGAAATATACCACCGTACACTACTACTCATGATTCTTATTAATTAATATCAAACCCTATTTCCAACTAAGTCGGGTAGGGGGTGGGAGGGTCCCACCCCATTCTTGGCTCCCCGGGGTTATCGAAGCCGGCTAGCCATGCCTGACGCTTCTCCCACATCATCTTTTTCTTCCTCTGCGTCATCAACTTCACTTTCTTCCTCTCCTCTGTCTTCTTCCTCAGGGACCTCAACCAGTTTGTTCCATGTTTTTCGTTCTTCCCACCATTTGTCTTGGTTAATCCTTTCCCAAGCTGCATTTCTCTTTTTCAAATCCATTGCTATAACTTCTTCCCATCTCAGTCTGGGCCTCCCTCTTTTTCTCTGTTTGTTTCCTGCATCTTCTTCATACTGTACCTTAGGGATCCTGTCCTTCTGCATCCTCTTCATATGCCCAAACCACCTCAGCCTTTCTTTCCCTAGCTTAAAGTTTACATATTCTTATATTGAAGCAATGTTCATTCAATCAATAACTTGTAGTTATCTAAGAACCAGTATTCCTTCATAGACACTACATCAACATATTTTTATCATCACGTGATCATCAGATGATAGCACTCGCACGTTTGCTGTCAATATTACAATTAGTTTCATTCTTTTATCGCGAGCGGGTCGCCCCTATCTATGGATTCGACGAAGTCACCATTCAGTTTAGTGTCATACTATTAAAAAATATATATTTCGTATTAACTATTTTGAATCAAGACTTTCTGTAAGTAAAATCACACACATAACAAAAACTTGTAGAAATACAGCCAAACCTTACACACTCAAAAGGAATGAGATCTAAAAAAAGGGCCAAGCTCATCTACCCTTCCACATAAACGTACAGTGTCCCTAACAGCATCCTCGAAAAGCTTTTCAAAATAGAATTTGCGATTATTAATTTAACGTAATAGTTTATCAAAGTTCTTTTTTTTGTAATTAATTTAAACGTAAACATGCAAATTCTATTTTGCCAAGCTTTTCGAGGATGCTGTTATGGGACACTGTACGTTTATGTGGAAGGGTAGATGAGCTTGGCCCTTTTTTTAGATCTCATTCCTTTTGAGTGTGTAAGGTTTGGCTGTATTTCTACAAGTTTTTGTTATGTGTGTGATCTCATTACTTTTTCAAGTTCCATTACAAAATTATTTGCTAAAATATAATATTTTTATCAAAGTTGATTTAAATTCTATGGTATTAGCAGTAACAATATAGGATGTAAAATATCTAGACCCGGATTCATGTACATCCTGGGTATAGGTGGTATAACCATGGTATAACGACGGTATAAGGACTGGACCCCAATTCTTGAGTTCGTGGGAGATGAGTTGAAAACGCAATTTGAAAACGAAGTCGTTTTCGTTTTCGAAGGAATTGGTATTCTTGAACGGTATCGTGAAAACGTCATGGGTTGTGAGTTGAAAGCATTGATATTAAACCCCTATAGTAGGCTAGATTAGCAGTCTCCTATACCTCCGCACAGGCGCGAGCGTAGCAAATTGAAGACTCAACCGGCCCATTTCAAGATGGCGATTTGGTGTTTTAATTTATGCTTTTTTAATGCAATAAAGTATTTTACTGGATTGTTTGATATGGTTTTAGCTTGTGCAGCATGGTATTAAACAAAAGAAAAAACACGAAGTGATAGCATAAGGGAATTTAGTATCATTTGGTGTTAAAGGCTAGTATGCTTACCTGTCAACCTGGCGGCAATCTTGAGAACTATTTGGCCACAAATCGCTCCCATTTGATTAACATGTAAACTGTCATTTTAAGATGGCTTCTAATTGTACCGGAAGTGGACCACCGACTGCTGGTCTAGCCAATTATATAGGATGTCTATGGTTGAAAGAGTATCACGAAATCCAAACACTTTAAAAAGATTTGCGTATAGCAAAGAGCTCGAAAAAGTTCTATATTTATTCTAGATGGCAGTGCCTTCATAAACGCGGGCCAATCGAAAGACAAGTTGTATGAAATGATTTGATTGTTGCAATTATGTAAACAAACAGTGAGCAAGTTCATATCAAAACAATGTTGTGCTGGCATAGGGTTGGCTAGGCTTGTCAAACATGTAATGTAAGTATGAATTTTACTAGTCCTATAGCCAAATGGAACTTTAGACCTACACTGTTGTATTATAAATAATTTTCTACATCTGGGCCTAGGCCAGGGACGGTTTCTGATTTGTTTTATGAGAGTATAATGACACCTTTTCTCGTTTCACACAAAGAAGAAAATTTGTTAAATGACCGCAATTTGTTTACGTATCGCACTTTCCCGCCTAACTCTGCTTATACCGTCAACAAGTGTCAAGTAACTATG
This sequence comes from Sweltsa coloradensis, assembly GCA_024449915.1. Classification (NCBI taxonomy): domain Eukaryota; kingdom Metazoa; phylum Arthropoda; class Insecta; order Plecoptera; family Chloroperlidae; genus Sweltsa; species Sweltsa coloradensis. The sequence continues at coordinate 196,499 of JAMZAV010001774.1, forward strand.
GTTTCTTGTTGATTATATGCCAAGTGTTTAAGGCTTATTTTAAAACCTTTATTTGGAAGCCTTCCAACAAACTTTTTCAACTTTTTTTTCAAAAGAGACTATCATTCTATAACCTTAATGTCCATGTAAAATATGAACATTGTAGCCCCACCCGTCTGGTCAGAATCGCGGGCCGACGTATTAGATGTTAGCAGTAGCTAGCAGTAGCTAACATCCTTAAAGTGATTTGGAGCATGTTGGAAGACATTTTTCACCAAGAAGGAATGGTCGTACCCCAATAAAATTTGGCATGTGTTGTCAGGTACCTAAATCCCCCCGATTGTGATAGTTTTCAAGTTCACATCACGTTACATGACGGCTGGGTAACACCTCGAAATCACCCCAACTCTGCTTGGTGTATAAGGTGCTTGAGTGTGTAGCGCACCGCGGCTTGGCTGCGGCGCCCTAACGGGCACCTAGATGCATGGAATCAAAATTTTCCTGGGCGAAATTTAACAATATTGAACTTATAGTAAACAACGAATATTTTTTATAATGTGAAACCTAATAATATACATCCCGTTATAAAAATACAGCGTGTTCAGGATACCATTCAAAAACATTATTACAGAGTTAATAATAACAGGCTATACAATTAATTTTAGCAAAGCACTTCCCAATCTACAGAGTTAACCCATCGTCAGGGTTTCTTTAATGTTAGTTATAAAATTAAAGAGTTTCATAGAAGGAATACAGTTTTGAGTTTACACAAAGTTTATTAAACAATTTGCTATGAACAAAAAATAACAAGTATCTATAAAAGAGAATTACAAACTCATAATCAAATCATTATATTTTAATTCAAGTCTATCAATAACATGTTGTCTTTAAACAAATATTTTTTTTCACATCGTTCATTTATTTCAAGAGAAAATGTATGTAAAAGTGTTAACGATTAAAAAGTATATTACACCAAATGAAATTCAAAATTTTTGTTTTATTTTATTTTGTTTAGAACTTTGTCATATTTAACTATTTTAAATCATTAAATCAAAGAAGATAAAAGGGAATTAGATCAATCATTAATTAGCTACATGTAAATAATTTATCACGCAAAGTGTTTAAATTTTACAAGCTTTTATTTACTACTACGTTTTATTCCCATTCATTGTAAAACTGTTATAGGGCTACAACAATAAAAGAAAAATCATGATTCGTGTGCAGCGTATAAAAATAAATAAGAGATAAATAGTCAATGGTAATTAATACTCAAATGAATATATAAAAATAAATAACTTTTGTTAATTTCTTTCACAATGGTGTTCGCATACCTTTCAACACATCTCAAGATATTAAATTGTAGCATTTAATGATCACTCTTGAATGTTTTTATTATAAGTGCAATCATGTGCTATTATCAGTATATAAATTTATAAAAACATTTTGCTTTCGTTTTTGCATTCTTGTTTGTTTTCAAAGAATGTTTACCATTGAAGCTATTTATTCTTATAAAATTACATATTACACAATACTTAACACTTTGTTAGAAAAAGAAGTTTTGTTTTCTCAAACTGAATTAAACAATAAATCAAAGATAAGTAAAAAAGTATATAACTATTCATTATTAAAGACAGACACCAATCAAAACATTATTGTACAGTTAATAATATCGCGATTCAATTAAATTTTAGTTTCTCACTTCCCAACCTACAGAGTTGACTCATCATCGGCGTTTATTTAATGTTATTTTTTTTAAAATTGTAACAAGTATATTACAAACATAACATATGCGAAGAGAATACTGTTGAGTGTTTATCCAAATTTTCATAAACAATATGCTATGAACAAAAATACAACAAGCATCTATACAAAAGAATTGAAATTCATTATCAAATCCTTATATTTTAATTCTTGTATTTGAATGAAATGTTCTTCTACTATCATGTAGTTAATTACATGACAAAATGCCAACCATGCTACTTTCTTTTTATTAGGCCTATGTATTCTTGCTCAAATTTTTATATCATGACAGGTTAGTACTAAGCAGTGATGTATTGCAATAAACATAATTTTATATCACTTGTACTTTTTTTTCCACTAAACAAACATTAGTTCCTAATAAGTACAAGTACTTGTGACCTCCATTTGACCTAGGATACATATTTTATGTTTGCAACCCAGTAATATTAATTAATTTTCACATCTTATGATCTTAGCATCATTTTAAAACATATTTTATATGTCAGACTTGTGTAAGATTTAAAAAAAAAACATCTGCGCAAACCTTAATGTTTGAGTGGAAAAAAAGTACAAGTGATATTAAATTATGTTTATTGCAATACATCACTGCTTAGTACTCTGCCATGATATAAAAATTTGAAAAAGAATACATAGGCCTAATAAAAAGGAAGTACCTAGCATGGTTGGCCTTTTGTCACGTAATTAACTATGATAGTCAGTACGGTACCTTTAAATTTTTAATGTTTTTAGTTTTTGGTAAGGTACCTAAAATAAGCTTTCACTTTTTGTAATTCTATGATTAGTTTTTAATTTAACAACTTATTACAGAAACACAAAACTGCTCATTGACTTAAATTACCATCACTGCTTGCAAGTATTTAAGAAGGCTGTTAGGAAAAAAACTACATGGACACAGCTCTGGTATTGATTAGTGACAACGTCCGATAACTTGGTTAGTCACTTTCCTCCATCATGCGATCAAGTTCATCCTCATCAATACTATCGTCTTCATCAGATGTTGAAGGTCTGCGTGGTCTTCTTGCACCAACAAACGATTCCACCACGACCTCGTCAAACTACTGCAGCGCCACGACCACGCCCTCTTCCGCGAGCAGGAACAGCTGTGTGCCGCATTGTACGGTAGAAGTTTGATGAACTGGAGGTATCAACTCAAGCAATTCTTGTAAATTCTCCCACTTTGCAGTTCTTAATCTCCAATAGTTTCCTCATACAGGGTCCCAGATTTACAATCGGTGGTCTTCCGACAAGAGGTTTCGTCCAGTTGGCCCTGTTGAAAGGCAAGTCCTCGTTTAGGGTCACTTTATACAGCATTTTCTGTTGGCATATCTTTTTCAACTCTGATCCAACGAATCTCGCGCCAACGTATTGGATCCTTGTTGCAATCCTTTGTCGTGTTGTTTACTATTGTATCCATAGGTGTAATAGAAATAAAGTCTGCATTAGTCATTTTATGGACGTTGAAGTTTGTGCTGGACTTCTTCACGGTATCTACCCAGTCGTCAGGTACATACACGTATAGGCTACTAGCACCTACGTCACAAATCGAGGGGAATGAGGGTATTCTCCGCTTTAAAGTGGACGCCTGCTGAACGTCGCACAACTTATCACGCTCTAACTTTTACCCTAGTCATTATTGGGAAAAAACTTAAGAGGAATAATATTTAGCAAATATATCATTCCTTCTAATAGCGATTATTTTGAATTTTTAGACAGACGTTAACGTGTTATATCGATGTGCGTATTGAAATAACATTTAAAACTGTTACTTGTTTTTTTATGAAATTAAATATAACAACTTCAATTGACAAAAAACTAGTGATCGGATTTCGACAAGACCTCTTTCAAAATATACATTGGACTGTTTAGACAAGAAATAAATAAACTTTCTAGATAGAAAGTGTACAGAACGAAAATTTTATAGCATGGGGTAATATGCATGGTAGGCCTATGTGTTTTTATCTAAAATACGCGCTTTTGACGTGCGGATGAGCCGTGAAAAACTACACGCTATGCTGTAAAATTCGTTCAGTGTATTTTCTATCGAGAAAGTTAACTTATTTCTTTTCTTATAAGTTGGATGCATATTTAGAGAGAATTCTTGCTGAAATCCGTTCAGTAGTTTTTTATCAATTGAAGTTGAGAAGACTTAAGTTGTTGATAAATTTGTCATTTATAATGCGTAACTTGTTATAACAAGCTAACGGTTCTGTTAAAAGTTCTGAGATAATCGCCATTAGAAGGAATCATATGTTTGCTAAATATTATTCCTCTTAAGTTTTGTCAAATAATGAATAGGATAAAAGTTAGAGCGTGATCTTGTTGAGCCGTTCACCAGGCGTCAATTTGCGAAATGAGGCTGCTTGTCCATCGGTTCGGTTCGCGGCCACTTGCCGGCGAGCTGTGACGTCACGTGAGGCTTCCCCTTTTATTCTATAATCCCGAAGTCCTCATCACACTCCATGTAGGTATGTCCAGGTTCCAGGAATTTATGATCGATCGTTTTTATTGCAGTATGTTTTACGATATACATCCAAATTTAAAAATAGTTTTGTTCTTATTTTGGCCCACACAACTGTCACTAAACGCAATCAAATGCTGCACATGGTTTGGTAACCCATCAATAAACATTTTCAAAACATGATGCTATTTCCTGAGATCCCCGTGAAGCTGTGGCCTCATCCCACAATATAATATCTGCCTTTCTGTTGCTAGGTTATGAATGCCAAAATTATAGGTCCATAACACGCGCATGTAAAACACTTTGTTAGAGGTTAGCACGGGTGTTGGCAGAGTTTGTTGTAGATCAAGAGTTAAAGGACAATACTTCCGCCAGCTTTGCTTGCGACCTTTTGCATTTCGCTTTGATTCAACAGCTTTCTCCGCTTTGCGATGGTGGGATTTCTTTATCCCTTTCGATCTGCGGAACTTCTGCTTCGTTACAAGTCTTTAGTAGATTTTCAAACCTGTCGCATTTTAGACAGGTGTCGGTATGTGGTGGGTGAAAGCTAAGATTTAAATCTTTGTTAAGATATCACGGTAACACCAAATTGAAACAGGTACTCGATTTGCTTCTTCACATTTTTTTATGTACATCCCGTACATTTTTTTAACTGTCAAGTGACTAGGAAGGTAATGTTATTAGGGTAATCATGTCTGCTATAGTGGTTTTTGTATCTTGGGAAAAGATTGACATGCTCCCTTACAAAATTTAGGCCATCATCACTACATTCTTTTTTGTTGGGCGCTTTCCCACGGCCATCTTGTGATGCAATTTCCACTTTCAGGTTTATTGCTTGAGACACGATTTAAACGAGAATTTGTTATGTCTAATGTCTTCAAGAAAAACTCTTTACAGACCCTGCGATCATCAGTGTAATCGTTTTTGATAATTTCTTTTGTACCACCGCATTAGGTTTTGGACGGGCGGGGCTCTTAACTGACACGGATGCGTTCAGAAATGCTGTTTGCAACTTCCACGAACCTAATTGCCAATATTCTTTAAACACTGTTTGACGCTGTTCTTCAGAGAAATTCATACAGCACTTATATCTACAGCGATGGTTATATAGTTTTCACAGACTTTTCTGTCTTAATGATGCCTTTATGACCGGTATATGCTTGCCCGCTATTACGTTTTCTTTTAGCGATATCTTTTTTTGATTCGTTTTTCTGGCGCTTCTTACCACTTTTTTGGGCTGGAGTTGGTGATCCATTAGGCCTACCTGGTTGATCTTAAAACTAGGCCTAGGACCTCGGCATTTTCAAAAAGGTTAAGAAAAAGACGAACTTGCAGAAAGAAGATCCTCTTCGTCCTTTCCCTTTTTCCCTCATCTTCCTCAGACTCGGACGGAAGATATTCTCTGTCCATTACGTTCCCTCACCTGCCTCAGACTCGGATGATGCTACAAGAACAAAATTTAATATTTTAGGCTGATGTCCCCTGCTAGGCCTTGGGGCTAGCCTCGCACAGGCCTAGAAACGACAGGCGAATGTATTTGGTGTAACATGTATGTCTTGGCTAGGCCTAGGCCTAGATATGCCAGACACGACAGGCGAATGTATGTGGTGTAACATGTATGCCTTGGCTAGGCCTAGGCCTAGACTATGCCTAAACAGAGTAAACAATATGCTTAGGCTTACTGAAAGTCTAATTTAGGGCCTAGAGGGGCTTAGCATTAGTCATCAGATGATAGGTGTTTGTGATATATGTTAGTGTTACCAAGACTTCAGATATGCTAGGGCTCCCTAGGTCTAGGCCATAATTTGTTTTAAACTTAACGTTTTTGGAACATTTTAAACCACATTTCTAACAGCCCCATCTTACTAGCCTAAGTAGGAGATGAAATAACGAAGATAATTTGTGCTAGTTGTGAATACAAAATAGAACAGAGTACAATTTTTATTCGGGCTTTATTTAAATATGGAAATGGAAAAGGTACTCTCACAAGTAGATCAAAACATAAAACAATACATTTTTTTCAAAGATAAACAATCCTGGAGAAGTAAGATTTAAGGTAGGTGCTAAAAGAACAAAGGACTTCGTTCACGAAGACTAAAGAACCAACAAGGTATTTTTATAATGTTGGAGTGTGTATGAGAAATCGAATTGGATGAATAATATATAGGTTGTAGTTATTTAAACTGCTCCGGAAAATATTACCCTATCATTCTATAAATATAACTGTTTATAGAACGCGCTCCGTAAAGTCATAGTTAGTTAGTTAATGTTGTTTTAGGGCACTCTACAGTAGAGTTATCAGTGCCCATGTCAATTGTTTGGTATCTTCCAAATTTTCTTTTTCATAATTGTGGATTACCACCATGTTTTCTTCTTCAATGGGAAAACGTAAGGGAAGACGAGGGGGTTAATGGGAAGGAGTGAGATGTTGGATAGGATGGGTTAAACTGGGTGTAGTGTATTGAATGTGTGTGTGTAAGTTGGCAGCACTGACTGACCAAAGTGAAGTAGTGAATAAAGATGGATGCTAGAAGCTAAACCTTGTCAAGTGAGTTCATTACATTGGCGACGAAAAAAAAGCGTGATTCAATTCGATGTTATACACGAAACAGTGATTGAATTCGGTAGTGTACAACAGTGTTTCAATACGAGCGAGCGTGCAACGTAAGCTACAATGGATTCAGAGAACTCCAGCATCAAACCTTTCGTGCCCGGCGTGGATCACACCAGCACCTCACAGCGATGGGACCGCTGGCTCAGGGCGTTTGACTTGTACGTCTTGTCGAAGGGCATAACTTCAGGACCAAGACAAAGGGCTCTACTACTACACGTAGCGGGGGCGGCTGTACAAGACATCTGGTTTGCACTTCCGTCGGCGAGCCGAGAAGTAGCCACGGGTGAGTGTGAATATGCTAAATGCAAGTCTGTGTTGGACGAACAGTTCAAACCTCAAACCTGCTTCGCCCACCAGCGCCAAGTGTTCCGCGCAATGACGCAGGGCGAGGAAACGGTGGCCCAGTTTATTACGCGTCTGAGAGGCCAGAGCTGTTACTGTGACTTTGGGGATAAAGAGGAAGATAATATCCTAGACCAACTGAGGGAGAAATGCCGATTACCCGAGGTCGTATAGATTTCATTAAAGAGGAGACAGGTTAACTGTTGATAGGGCTCAAGAGATCGCAAGAGCAATTGAAGCCTGCACACAACGTGCTAGTTTCGGCGAGGCTGAGAACGTTGCACGGGTGACGTCATCGCCCGGCCAGTCAAGCAACCGGCGTTCCGGTCGGCCTGGCTCGAGGCTAGCATGCTATCGATGCGGTAATACCAACCATCTCGCGCGCGACGCGAAATGTCCCCGCGAGAGGGAGGAAATGTATGAAGTGCGGTATTGAGGGGCACTTTGCTAAAACATGTAAAACCAAGGGTGACAAACATGGAAATAGACAAGATAAAAATGATTCTTCACGGAAAATGGGGTCCAAAAGTCCATAATTTAAATGAAGGAGAAGAAGAAGAAGCCCAAGGTTACACCTTTGCTGTTAGAGGGGAGATCGGGCATAAAGATTGCTTCATAAAAGCTGAGGTGGGAGGTGTTTCAATTAAGCTGATGATTGATTCGGGGGCTTCCTGTAATGTCCTAGATAGGAAGACATGGGAGACTTGCAAGCAGAATAAAATCAAGGGGAAATGTACAGTCACTACAAAAACATTTATCCTTATGGGAGTACCCAAACCCTTAAAGTATTAGGCAAATTCACCACAGAAGTGAAAATTGGAGGGGAAAAGGGCCAAGAAATAATATTTTACGTGGTAGACGGTGACGGAGTACCGCTCTTGGGGAGCAGTTCTGCCAGAGACCTGGGCGTTTTAAAAACCGGGTTTCCTCTGAATGCAATAAGTTCCAGGCCCACCCAAGAAGAGAATTCTACACTGCAAGAGAATTCTACACTGCAAGAGAATTCTACACTGCAAGAGAATTCTACACTGCAAGAAAAGACTACGCTGCAAAAGGTTAAAGAAGAATTCCCAACTGTCTTCACCGGCAAAGGTAACCTTAAAGATTTTAAGTTGAAACTTTGCATTAAGACAGATGTCACACCAGTGGCATTGCCAGTCAGGAAGACGCCTCACCAGCTAAAGACGAAAGTAAGTGAGAAAATAGAAGAACTCCTAGCTAATGACCTTATAGAGGAGGTGCGTGAACCAGCAGAGTGGGTTTCACCGGTGGTGTTGACTCAGACCAATTCAGGTAAGCTGCGACTATGTGTCGGACATGAGGTTGCCAAACGCTGCAATTGTACGGGAGCGACACATGATACCAACCATTGAAGAGATAACGCCGGAACTACGAGGAAGCACTGTGTTCAGTAAGTTGGACCTTCGCTCTGCGTTCCACCAGATTGAGCTCGACGAGGGGTCACGAGGGATAACAACCTTTATATCCAGCGCAGGGTTTGTACAGGTACAAAAGGCTGTTTTTGGGATCAACTGCGCGCCCGAAATATTTCAGCGCATAATAGAAGACGTTGTAGCCGAGTGCGAAGGAGTATGCGTCTTTATAGATGACTTCATCGTTCACGGGAAAACCCAAGCACAGCACGACCACAGACTGCGGATTGTGATGCAGACATTCGCAGAGAAGGGGCTCACACTTAATCCAGACAAGTGTGAGATCAGCAAACCTAAAGTGGACTTCATAGGGCACCTGATTTCCAGTCAGGGGATCAAGCCACTACATAGCAAAGTACTGGCGGTCCGGGACTTTAGGGAACCAAAAACTAAAGAGGAATTGAAAAGTTTCCTTGGTATGGCAGGGTACTGCTCCAGGTTCCTCCCAACAATTCTACTGGCTACAGAGCCGCTGAGGCGACTTTTGAGACAAAACGTTAGCTTCAAGTGGGGGCAGGAGCAGACGGATGCGTTCAACAATATTAAGGAAATGTTATCAGACGAGAGAACTTTGGGATTCTATACACCGGGAGCACCGACGACGATCATCGCAGATGCTAGCCGTATGGGCTCGGGGCCGTCTTAGTTCAGAACAGGAAGACGGGCCAAGGATAATAGAGTTCGCAAGCAGGTCACTCACAGATGCCGAGAAAAAGTTTCAGTCAGGTCGAACGCGAGGCACTTGGACTGGTATGGGGTGGCGAAAGATTCCACCACTACGTGTACGGGGGCGAGTTTACATTGATTACCGACCATAAACCACTCCAATTCATTTTCGGGACCAAGTCCAAGCCATGCGCGAGAGTAGAGCGATGGGTGCTTAGACTCCAGTGCTATAACTACAGGTAGAATACCAGCCAGGGAGAAGCAATATTGCTGATCCACTGTCGAGACTATCAGTTAACTCGAGGAATACCGAAACAACAGAGATCCAGATCATCATGTTTCGATGGGTAGCAAGTCAAGCTGTTCCAAAAGCTATGAGCCTGGAAGAAACGAAAAAGAATCCAGACAAGACCAGGAAAACATCTCTATAGGAGGAGCATCGAAACCGACACATGGCCGGATAAGCTGAAAAAATTCAAACTCATCAAAAGTGAACTATGCGTGTACCAATCCACGGTTATCCGGGAACCCGCATATTCATACCGACAAACCTAAGATACAGGGTGCTCGAACTAGCACACCAGGGGCATCCTGGCATAGTCTTGAGGAAACAGAAAGTGCGTTCAAAAGTCGGGGGGCCAGCAGTAGATAAGGCAGTGGAAACGTGCTGCAGACACGGCCATGGGTGCCAGGTGGTCAGCTCACCAGCCGCCCAGAACTGTGATTAGAACCAGATTACCAGACAGACCGTGGCAAGACTTGGCGATAGACTACTTGGGACCGCTCCAAATGGACAATACGTGTTCGTTGTCATCGACTACTATTCAAGATTCCACGAGGCCGTGCTATCACCTAGCGTCACAACCGCTAAAATATCGACCTGTTAGAAGAATCTTCGCACGATTCGGACTACCGAAATCGATCAAATTGGACAATGCGGCATACTTCACTAGCAACGACTTCCATGATTATTGTATCACCAACAACATCGAGTTGAGATACTCGACGCCAGAGTGGCCGCAGGGGAATGGCGAAGTGGAGCGACAGAATCGGTCCATAATGAAGAGACTTCGCATAGCAGCAGCAGCTGATCAAGACATCAAGACTGCCTTGAGAGAATATCTCTTTCTCTATCGAACAACACCCCATTCTACAACGGCTGCACTCCGGCTTCATTGATGTTTGGACGAGAGCTTTCGTGACAAGTTCCAAAGTATACAATCATGTACCTTATCCAGATGAAGAATTCCGAGATCGGGACAGGGAAATGAAGGAGTTAGGGAAAACATACATCGATCAAAGACGAGGGCAGTAAGCAGCAACATATCTGTAGGAGACTACGTGTTGGCGCGTCAAGAGAAACGCAACAAGTTTACCACACCGTATAACACAGTACCGTTCGAGGTTACCGAGAGGGATGGCAAACGCCGTGACGATCTGTTCGCCAGCCGGTGCACAGTACCGTCGGAACGTGAGCCACGTACGGAAGTACTACTCCCCACAACCTGCAGCTCTACACTCAATCCAATCCCTTCGACACATATCACAAATCCCGAGAACCATGTTCCCGACCAACCACAAAACCTCACTGGAGAACAACTCATCACCCTCCTCCTATAGTCACAATTAATCAAAACATAGATTGTTCCATTGTCTCACAGTCTCCTAGACCTGTAGCAGGAGACAGATCAAACCCCCCCGACCGGGAACCGTGGGAGCGAAGAGGGCAGGCCGAGCCGCCAACGCAGACCCCCGGTTTGGATGAGTGACTATCAACTGTAGAAGATAATGATCATGTGAGGTGTCCTTATCATTCCATTGACATTCCGATTATTAGTAGTTTAATAACAAAATAGTTCGTCCACATCAGTAGTTTACCAACGTGGAAGTTTAATTATGTTTATGTTAATGAAAACGTAGTATGTAGTTCATCATAACCATAATAGTGATTACATAAGAAGAAGTGAAGATCAAAGACATTATAAATCATTATCCATTCAATATATATTGGAGGTACCTAGTTTGTAGTTTCAAATCACTTTGAGAAAAAGGGAATGATGTAGTGTATTGAATGTGTGTGTGTAAGTTGGCAGCACTGACTGACCAAAGTGAAGTAGTGAATAAAGATGGATGCTAGAAGCTAAACCTTGTCAAGTGAGTTCATTACACTGGGTGGGAACGGAGAAGTGCTCGTTGCATAGAGGGCCGGCAAGTATGAAAACGAAAAAAGTGAAAGAAGCAAATAAATATGAGTAAGGCTGTGTGAATGAAGAAAGATGTGATAAAAAAACTGCGCGAGAGCTCTCTCTGCAACCCCAACCGGCCAGAGCTCGCCCTTAGTTTTGAGGAATACACAACTCCCCTATTCACAGGCCAAACCACGGGAAGGTAGAGAGTTGGACTTTGAAGGCCCGTAAAGTCATAAGTGAGAGAATACAACTTATTAGAAATACATTATATTTGTGTGCAAAATAGTATTGAGTGAATAATATATAAATTGTAGTATTATAACTACTCCGAAAAATAATACCCAAATAGAACTCTATGCAGAACGCGGCTCCGAGAAATCGTGAGTTAGAGAATAGTGCATATTATTATCATTAAAAAATATATAATTGTATGGATAATACTATTGGATGCATATATAAGATAGGGTTAATTATAGGCCTACTGCTCCGGAATAGAATACTCAAATAATCTATCAAGTACTGATGTGTATAACGTCGAGGTTCCAAGATATCTTGCCTTGGAGAATAGAGATTTAAAAAAAAATAAATCAATATCCCGTCTAGGTTTTGTTTACACACTCGTCGCATTATATTTTCCTCCCCTTGTTTACTACGATATAAATTATAAGTTGAAATAGGGATGTTTGTGTGGGAGGGAGGGAATGCGATTAGCCCTAATTATGTGTCTCATCTAGACGCTCTTGATATTTTTTAAATACGTTGCTCCGGAAAAACAATACGTTCTTGATATATAAATAGGACATCCTCGCTTCAGACTTGAGATAGGTGCTAAGAGAACAAAGGACTTCGTTCATGAAGACCTAAAGAACAAACAAATCTCGTTATATTGTCTTCAGGTATAAAGCCTAGACAGATATAACAATTTATAACGACCCAACGATACGAGGGGTGTTTAGGAAAGAGTAGGAGAGCCTATGAAGTTATTCAATAATTGAAAATCTATGCAAACCGTAGCCTCGACAACACAATACACAGGTGCCACGCGCTCGTTGTAAAACTGCAAACTAGTAATATTGTGCGGGAACAAACTAGTCGACTATGGTATGGATCACGTGATAATTAAATGCTGATGTAGCAGCTATGATAGGTTCATTGACATTCAACATTATCTATTAACACAAATTGATTGCACATTTCTTGAATATAAGAGTACGGTGTTCATGTAATAGATGGATTAGGAATGGTGGGGGTATAAACGTGTACGAATATTTTATCTGAGTGGTTGGTGAGTGTAAGGGGATATGAGGTTTGAGGTTAGGTGGTATCAATGTAACTTTTGCTAAACGCGGTTGCGTATTCCGTAATAAATGATAAACTGCAATAGGGGTGTTTGTGTGAGAGGGAGGGGGTGCGCTTAGGTGAAGGTTAAGCCCTTTGGTTAGTTATGTTCCTCATCTAGACAGTATATTCATGGTAACATATCTGTTAATTATTGACGTTGAAGGGTGGGTGGGGGTTGGAGGGGTTGGGGAGAGGTGTTTGGTTAGGACCCGATGATATGTGCATACACTATACGTATTTTGAATTTAGTTAATTTATCGTTTCAATAAAATTTTGAAATAGGGGAAGAATGAGGGGTTGGAGGGTGTTATGGAATGAGAAATAATAAAAAGATCCACCGCGGGAAAGTTGAAAGCGGTGCGCGCGGATCCGACTGGCTCCGGAAAAACAAGTGCACCAGAACGCTCTTTTTCCCCCTACTTGTGTCCATTATTTTATCTTTGTTAGTTGTAAGTAATAGATGTTTTAACAATATTTAATCCGAGATGTGAGACTAGGTTTAATATTTACTCCATCCAGAAATATAAATTGCGGAGTGTTGTTCTTGTTATCATCCTTTCCAAGGTTATATTAGTGTAAATGTGATCAATGTGTGATTCTTTGAAGAGAGCTACTCTGGTTTGAAGTAGAATTATTTGCTCCAGACAAACTCTCTAAGGCATTGATCTAAGAGTTGAAAGTTATTGTTTGGATTAAATCTACATGTTGAAATCGTCCACTACGATAGTCTACAGTTTTGGGGATACTCTGATAATACGCCAGACAGAGTGTCAAACAATGTACCAGAAGAATTGGGAGGTTTATATATATACATTGTACATGTCACCTATAAATTAGGTTGCGGGGTATAAATGTGGTCACGAGGCAAAGTAAATCTATGAACCCCTGTTGTAAGGTGTAGACATCTTAAATTCAAATTTAATTCAAACAAAGAACGTCGATAATATGACTTAATGACTCAGCTATTCAATCACTTCCAGAGCTTCAAAATCAGTCAGACATTGAATGATAACATGTTTAGTTTTTCTGCGTTGGCTGTGCTGAGTGGATCACGTTGACCATTTTCAACGTCTTTCATTCCTCGACATAATGGTAAAGTGGCAAAGAGGTTTTATATGATTGATCTGTGTCCATCGCCAACAATTTGTTATAGTCTTGATTTGGTTGAGGGGGAAATTAAAAAACATCAATACTAACACATGGGACTTTTGAAGGGAATGTGATTTCTTGTCAATCTCGTAGGGATGTAATAAATAAAGTATGGACAAATTTGTAGAAGAAAATTACGTAGGTTACATTATGACGCCTTGCAAGCGTTGTTATCGAATGTTGCTGACAAAGTGTAGTATATTGTGCACGGTAAATTTACGTAATTTTGGTAACAGGAAAATGTATAGCTACTCATAACTACTAAGCTGTAACCGTCGCGAGTGTAACACATCATTTGTAAATTTAAGGATGAAGGAAAATTCAGGATGATGATTTAGGAGTCAGAACGCAGTTATTCTGTGAAAGTATAATGTATTAACAATGTATGAAACAGTTTTGTATACACACAAAATTGTACTATGGTTGGTTTCCCTAGCTCCAAGATTATTATAACCTCTGGTGAGAGCCATAGGACAGATTTGATGTTGTTCGGCAATCGGCGTCATTCTTATCTGCAGCCATAAGCCCATTACTCATTACATCTGAATAATACTTTGTAATAAGCGACATACTACGCAAAAAATATTACTTGTCTACCCACCAGTCACATAACAGTTTTTTCAGTGCGGGACACTAAATTAAAGCGGACCAAGTCAGGGTTCGCTTTCCCCCCAAAGTCAGAAGTTTTTTAACTTCTGATTTGGACTTAAGTCCATCAGTTCTTGTCTAAGGGAGTTTGTAAACGGTGACTTTGGAGCCATCCTAGCAACGAAGCACATAATAAATTTAGAGTTGTTCTGAATCGGCCTTGTTGATTCTGGCGTTGATCCGCGGGTGTTCGCACTGTCCATACCACTGATTGCTATATATTTCCTATTAAAAATTATCGATCTTTGGTTGGTTATCGCTCACTCGTCGATTGCGTCGGGGCCTACAGGGTTGGCTTGGTCGCTTTGGTTTACTGTCCCCAACTGAAAATAAAGTTATATAATTGAGTGGGTATAGACTCTAAATACAATTTATTATTTATTTATTTATAACCCGGGTCGGCGCCAACGAACGAATTCAATCATCAACACGGACCAACGGAAAGGTTGGATACGATTCTACGCGCGGACGGCGGCAGAATCAACGAGGCTAATTCGAAACCACCTGAGAATGTTTTACGTGCCACGTTGCTAGGACGGCCAGCGTTTGCACATTCCTAAGGCGGGAAGTGATGGACGTAAGTCCAAATCAGAAGTTAAAAATCTTCCATCTGAAGCGGGAATCGAATCGTGGAACTTCTGCATTGGAAGCAGCCGCAAGACCAACATGCCTCACAATGTACGCCCCTAGCATATTATCAGATTTCTGACATATCATAAAATTAAAACATACGGAAAATGCATACCTAATAATGTTGTGGTTGTGTACATTTACAGATTCTGATACTAGACATTTAATTGTATGTTATTTATTTTTATGTGCATATACAACTTGTGTTTTGATATTATCTTGGTGTGTTTTTGAAAGCAATTATTATGTTAGATAACAGGTTTGCAATACTGTCTGGATCAGACAAGTATACTAACAAATCTAAAAATATAACATAAAGAGTTCATTTTGTATCCTTTATTGATTTATATAATACATTTTATAACACAAAGGAGCGATGCCGAAAAACAAAATGAGATAAAAAAACAAAAAAAACAATAACAACAATGCAACAGCATTTAACAGGGGGCGTATTGCTTTTTGTATTAAAAAAAGTCAATTAGCACGGTAAATGATGCGTTTTGCACCAGAAATAAGTTTGATAATGATAATATTATCTTGATTTATCATATTTTTTAAAAATCGATAATGTAAAACAATCATAACATAATTATTAAGATATTCAGGAACTAATTAAGTCAAGTACAACCTGCACATTTCATTTGCCAAAGTAACTTGGACAACAACCTTAATGTATCGCTTCAAATAAAAAACACGACACACAGATCTCTTCAACAACACACACAACTTTTCCGAGTGACTATTAAACATTTCATAGAGATTACTAAAAAATTAGGATTTCTTCACCCTAGGAGCTGGCCTAGTGCAAGGTCTACTACATCTCCGCCACCTGGCGGAGGCTCGTCTAACTCGATCCTCCGCTAGAACGGAGATCTAGTAGACCTTGGCCCAGTGGGGTACATAGTCCGTGGAACAAGCTGCTAAAACTATAGGAACATTTCAAATCCGGAAACCAGCACCAAAATTTAGGAGCAGGTAAAAGACATATTTTAGAATGTTATTTTAACAGGGACACGCATGGTAGCAAATAAGTCACCTGTCATGGCGCCACAAGATGGCCGCTAAAAAATAATTCTTAAAATTGCTGTAACTCAAGAAGTAATCATTATATTTGGATAATCTAGGTTTTGTTTTATTTGGTATTTAATGCTCTACAAAAATGTCATTAGAAATTTTACCGTCATTTCAATAGTTTTAATTATATTTATATATTAACATAATGTATTGCAATTATAGCACTTTTTGGTATATATATAATTATGTATACGTAGAATTCGCTAGATTGTCATAACATTTTTAGACTATACTAAAATAACGCCAATAAATCCAAAATTTAAAAACCCCGAAACGAAATTCTTGTAACTTTTTGATTAATTAATTAATTAAATTAAGCATTAATTAAATCCCAATTAAAAGTTTCTTATTCACTTACCAAAGTCCCGTTGTGTATCACACAACAACAATATGACCACAATGAACCAAAAAAATATTAGTTCCAAAAATTAATTCCAATCACTTTCCTATTAATTCAATTAATGCAATTAATTAAAAATAATAACAAAATCTCAATTAATTTAATTAATTAATCACCGAATTAATTTCATTTTAGTTAAATTATCCCACTTTTGACATATGTATTGTTAGGTTTACCTTAAACTCAATCGATCGCCATAAAAATATACTACTTTACTGAAATAATGCCAATGAATCCGAATTGTCATGTCCCGAAACAAAATTCCTATAACTTACCGATTAATTAAGAAATTAAATGAAGAATTACTTATATCTCAATAATTGTTATTGTCACTCAATTAACACATACAAAATGCCAACAGAAGTATCAAATATAAACAATGCAAGTGTAATTTTAAAATTAATAGTGCCAAAATTAAGTTCATGCTACTTTCCTGTTAATTGAATTTCCCACAAAATTATTTTCCTGTAAAATAAGCATGCAAATAGTTCCCAGTGTGGCATGTGTTAATTTTATATTATATCAATTAATTTAATTCATTTATTAATTCAATTAACGGGAAAGTAGCATGAACTTAATTTTGGGACTATAAATTTTTAAAATTACACTCGCATTGTTTATTTTTTATACTTCGGTTGGCATTTTGTATGTGTTAATTGAGTGACAACAACAATTATTGAGATATAAGTAATTCTTCACTTGATTTCTTAATTAATCGGTAAGTTATAGGAATTTTGTTTCGGGACATGACAATTCGGATTCATTGGGACTATGTCAGTAAAGTAGTATATTTTTATGACGATCGCTCGAGTTTTAGGAATACATAACAATACATATGTCAAAAGTGGGATAATTTAACTAAAATGTAATTAATTCGGTGATTAATTAATTTCATTAATTAATTTTTTCATTACATTTATTCGCCTTAAAACTAGCTTTAAAATGATTCCAAGGTCGACCACATTGTGTTAATTTTACAAAATTAATTGAGATTATTGTCATTATTTTTAATTAATTGAATTAATTGAATTAATAGGAAAGTGACTGGAATTAATTTTTGAAACTAATATTTTTTTGGTTCATTGTGGTCATATTGTTGTTGTGTGATACACTACGGGACTTTGGTAAGTGAATAAGAAACTTTTAATTGGGATTTAATTAATGCTTTATTTAATTAATTAATTAATCAAAAAGTTACAAGAATTTCGTTTCGGGACTTTAAATTTTGGAATTATTGGCGTTATTTTAGTATAGTCTAGAAATTTCATGACAATCTAGCAAATTCTACGTATAAATAATTATATATACACCAAAAAGTGCTATAATTGCAATACATTGTAATAATATATAAATACTAGGAAAACGCTAAAGTCCCGCCGCGTTGATGGATGAGCTTTTTAAAGTTTTTAGTTTGCGTGGGATATCTTTACTTTTGCAAGTGCTTTGTTTTGCTGCCTACGCATTGTAGGTGAATGTTGTCAAGTTTCTTTTGTTTCTTGTCAATTGGTATTATTTACCGTAAAAACTTATATAAAAAGCTTTATTTCTATGTATTCTGGCAAACTTTTTCAACTTTTTCTTTCAAAAGGTACTACATCACCATAACCTTAATGTCCAGGGTATAATATGAACGTTGTAGCCCCACCCGTTTGATCAGAATTGGCCCAAATGGCACGAAAATATCGTACAAAAAATAAAAAAAACTTATATTACAAGCATTATTTCTATAGATTCTGGCTAACTTTTTCAACTTTTTTTTTGAAAGCATTACATCACCATTACCTTAATGTCCATGTGAAATATGAACATTGTAGCCCCACCCGTTTGGTCAGAATCGGCCCAAATGTCACGAAAATATCGCACTAAAAATCGAAAAAAATCGAAAAAGTACGATATTCATGAGAAATATTTCTTCGATTGTACCCAAAAACGTAGCAAGTCTAAGTCCAGAGTTTTTCGAAGGTCCTGTCAAATTTTCATCAAGATCGCATATGCCGTTTGCCCGGTAGAGAGCGAACAAACAGACAAAAAACCAAAAAAAAAAAAAAAAAAAAAAACACCCGAGCTTAATTTTTGGGGGGGGGTCGGTGAAATTGAAGTCTTCGCTTCGCTCATCCAATAATTAAAACTATTGTATTTACGGTAAAATTTCTAATGACATTTTTGTAGAGCATTAAAAACCAAATAAAACAAAAACCTAGATTATCCAAATCTAATGATTACTTCTTGAGTTACAGCAATTTTAAGAATTATTTTGGCGGCCATCTTGTGGACGCCATGACAGGTGACTTATTTGCTACCATGCGTGTCCCCCGTGAAAATAATATTCTAAAATACGTCTTTTACCTGCTCCTAAATTTTGGTGCTGGTTTCCGGATTTGAAATGTTTTTACGCTTGTTCCACGGACTAAAAAGCTCCCGTCTACCTGGGGACTACTCTTTCTCTTTCACTGCCTGTCACTCGTTATACTAAATGCTCAGTCGTGGTAAGATTCTTTGAAGTAAGATTTTTAGGCAAAATGATATGGTAACATTTGAAACTGTGCACATTGTCAGGAACTGATACGGGGTTTGATTGGCCCTTTTATTTAATAAGGATGTTACAACTGGTAATAAAATGCATACATTATCAAAGCGTTGAGATTTGAATTTTCTCAACTATCTCACGATGAACCATCTTAAGGTGTGTGTTCAGACTGTATTTATGTTTCGATCTGTATGCGCAGAAGCCCGCACTGAAACTGAGGTTCTTTCCCGCACACGAACTTCTGATGACTTGTGAGATGCTTCCTGTGTTTGTACCGCCTCCCACACAATTGACACTCGTACCGACGAAGCTCGGCCGAGACATTCCCAGGACAATCCAGGAGCCACGAGATATCACTTCCTGAAAATACAAACGAGGTGTTACCCGTAGTACGTGATAAATCTGGTACTGGAAATCAGGAAGCTTATTTAGATCAACCAATCTGTTTGTTGTTGATCGAGATGTTACGTCGCGGTGGTGTCTATATTTAAAATATATATATAGTATATATTTTTAAAGATAATCCCAATTTTTAAAATTTAAATTATGTTATTATGTGATTATGTCATATTATGTTGAATATGGATTAAGTTTATCTCATTATTATTAATAATCTGACAACTCAAATGTTCAACTCATTTATATATAATGTGAATGTATATATGAACCAAAAGAGACTAATAAATATACTTTACTAAATACTATACTATACTATATTATTGTCAAAGTTTCAGATACCATTTTCTCTTCTTCGTCAGGAATTAAGATGATATGATGGATGATGTTTATGGAATGACGCATCTTTATTTTTTGTTTTTTCCACTATTGTTCCTATTAACTAATTTTGATTTGAGCTATCTAAATTCCCCCACCAAATTTGTCATTTTTCAGACATTTTTAAATGTAGTAGTCTTCTGCCCCAACCCAGTCATGGTCCTTGACTGACACTCTCTCTTGGGGCGGGACTGTGGTGTCTTCTCCACTGACTTTATTATTATGAATTACAAATAAGTGATATATTTTTTTTAGTAGCAACATAATTGGGAAAACAAGAAAAGAAACGAGCGGCAATTATTATTCATAAACGATCATCTACCCTATCTCAAGTCCAGGAACGAAGAAAAGGAAAAGGCCGACAGCAATGGTATTTAAAACGTTAGCAGATAAATAATAAACCACCGCAACAGAACACCCCGATCAATAAAGTATGTCTTATACGAGATAGATTTAAGATAGAATGAGCATGTGTAGAAAGACCAGCCAGGCACATACACAACACACACAGTACAATGTACACAGTGAGTAGTGCAGCGATTCATTTCATTGTAGTATATGTTAAATGATTTGAAAAAAAAGGTTGTCGGAAGAAATGGTTTCATGGCCTTCCTGTTATTTTCTTATTATTTTGGATTATTATGTTCAAATTTCAGTTTGAGGAGGACACTTGAGAAGACTATCAAAATATTACATAAAACTTGCAGACTTGCATTGCCCCTTCGTTATAACATCGAAGAGCAATGCAAGTCCGAATATTGTCTTGATTCTAACAAAATACCTGTTCCACAAGTTTTTTCGTTGTCATAATATCCTCAATGGAAATCAATCCATACATTTTAAAAATCCATCTCGGCCGGGTATCGAACCCGTGTCTCCTATAGTGGTCCCAACAAAAGAATGCAGATAGCTCGAAATGGTATACCAAACATAACAACTTGTCAACTCTATTCACGCTAGCTCAGCGTGGATCTAGCACACAGAAGAACTAGCTGTGATCTAGCACAGATAATTTTTGCTTGCGTTGGTAAAATATATTTCTCTTTCATACACAAAGGCGACAATCCATTTACCGCGCATTCATACTACAGCCCACACAACAAGCATCTGCATTCTTTCGTTGGATCAAGTATAATTGCTGGTAGGTTTGCTGAGTTGGATATTGTAATCAAATAATCCTCGCTTGCGTTGGTTAAAGACTATTTTTATGTTGCAATTAATTTAGATAAAATCGTTGCGATGGAATTTGGTCTATTCTTTATTGCGCTCGGACCATCGTTTAACACCGCCATAAACTACCGTGCTTGTGCTTGATGAGGGGTCTGTCGTTGGCAGCCGACCCGTCCAGAAGCCGACTGTGACTCGTGGTGAGGTGGAGCGGTCAGCAAAAGCAACCAGCTGGAATGAATTACTTTCTCAGAACCTTTGGCCACAATGTCAGAGACTAATGGGGCGCGGTGACTAACGAGATTCGTTGTTGGCTGTCCCTTTCTTCGAGTCATGACGATGACAGCAGATTTACACACTGGAGGGATAGCCCATCCCAAATGGAAACTCAGTCTGGTGATACCTCAGCCCTAGGCGATGAGCTCCGCCAGTGTTGTAGTGGCCGAAGGACTTCCTACCGCGCGCGTATCCTGTACAAGGTTGGGGAACTATAACTAAAGTAGTGTATGTTTACAGATATCATGTTCAGTTTGTCTGAGGCTCTGTGGATCGTCAGACATTTATAATGTGGACTTGTCTTGCGAGGTGTTTCGACACGATGTATAAATATTAATTTCTGATTCGGGGAAAGTCTATACAATTACAACAATTACGTTTATTAATCTTTATTGAACAATTACTATGACAAATCTAAGCAAAATAGTAGAAAGACACATTGCAACAAGAAACACTGATAAAGCAATTCATACATTCATTTTTGAACTAAGTCAAACATGTTGCACACACACATTAATTTTCCACAAACACGATAACCAGAACTCTATAAAATAAACGACTAGTACTTATTGTAAGGCCAAGAACAAAAAAGGGCGAAAAAAGTGGACATTTGTCTAAAATATCATTATTTTATTTTAGGTTAATTATAAAGTATATTTCAATTTAGCTCGAGTCCACAGAATCCTTTAAAGTCCTAGGTTTTCCACCCAGGTTAACCACCGAAAGCAACGCTAGGAGGTCCTTCGTCTCAAATCAATTCGTGTTCGTAACTTGAACAACTAGGCCTTACGACCTGCTATTTATCGTATGGGGAAACGAAAGGCTCAAGGTTTACACCGAACCCAAGATATTATATTAGATGTTAATAAATTTTTATGCTCCCAATATGTACAACTCAAGATCTTCAACGCGTTTGTGTAGATACCTCCTCCACTTGAGTTATAAAATTGTACAGATCTAGATGAACATCATTTCGGAATAATACAGCACGCAGAGGCCCCCCCCCCAAAAGCACATGATACGGTTATGAATCGCCTACGATCAGATGCTGTCAACTGTATCCAATGGGGTGATCATTTGGACCGCCCAGTAAACCATCCTAACACATATTTTGGAGAAAGTGTTCTAGAACTATATTGTTATCCCCCATCGAAAATATATATATTTTATCTATCACTATAAAACTACACAATATCAATAAATGTAATACAGTAAATTGCTCAGCATAGACAAAAAAATTATACACACACATAATGTGTGTAAAAGTAAAGTTTACTGAATCAAAGTATGAGATGCAAACATACCTTGAAAGCAAAATGTTAGCCACCAGTCTAATATTGAAACAAAACTGGGAGCTGGAAATATTAAGCAATACATAACTAAAATGGATACGGGCCAGAGGATCTTCGTTGTTAAGGCTTGATCTAGAGTGAAATATTACATGGTCATATAGCAACACCAGCACTAAGTAGTTACTGTGCATACGGGCCAGGGTATCTTCGTTGTTTAAGAGCTTGATCTAGAGTGAATATTACCATGGTCAATAATGAGCAAGGTGTGTGCACCATCGACTAAGTAATTACTGTGCATACGGACCAGGTCTTCGTTGGTTTAAGGCTTGTCTAGAGTGAAATATTACAAGTCATTATGAGCACGCACCACAACTAAGTAAGTACTGTGGCATACACGGGCCAGGGATCTTTCGTTGTTTCGGTCTTGATCAAAAATAAAAAAATGCAGAAAAAAAAAAATCTCGAGTGTAATATTCCAAGGTCAAGATGAGGCAAGCACCACACTAAGTAAGTACTGTGGCCATACTGGCCCGGGATCTTCGTGTTAAGGTTGGGCTTGATCTAAAGTGAACATATTACCAGGTCAATAGTGAGAAGGCACCAGCAGTAAGTAGTACTGTGGCATCAAGGCCAGGGATCTGTCGTTGTGTTATCATGATCTAGAGTTAAATATTCCGCATGTCAATATGAGCACAGCACAGCACTAGCGTAAGTACTGTGGGCATTACGGGCCAAATCTTCTGTGTTGTTTAGACGGCTTGATCTGAGAGTGAAATTTAACAAGGTCAATATGAGCAGGGCACTAAGTAAGTACTTGCATACGGGGCCAGGATCTTCGTTGTTTAGGCTTGATCTAGAGTGAATATACCAAGTCATATGAGGCAAGGCACCAGCACTAGTTAAGTACTGAGCATACTGGGCTCAGGGATCTTCGTTGTTTCGGCTTGATCTAGAGTGAAATATTACCCAGGTCAATATGAAGCAAGCATCCACACTAAAAGTCCAGTACTTTGCATAACTCGGGCCAGGATCTTCGTTGTTTAGGGCTATGATCTAGAGTGAAATATTACCTAAACGTCCCTATGAATACAAGCACCGCACTAAGTAAGTACTGTGCATACGGGCCCAGGATCTTCGTTGTTAGGGGCTGATCTAAAGTGAAATCTTACCAAGTTCATATGATCAATGCACCATCACTAAGTAAGTACTGTGCATACGGCCGAGGGATCTTCGTTGTTAAGTGTTGATCTATATGAAATATTACAAGGTTACACACATGAGCAAGCACTAAGTACGTACTGTGCATAACGGGCCAGGGCATCTTTGTTGTTTAGTTAAGCTTGATCTAGAGTGAAATGTTCCCAAGGTAATATGACACGGCACTATTACCAGCACTTAAGTAAGTACTTGTGGCATACGTTCCAAGGGATCCTTTGTGTTGGTTTAGGAAGATCTTTGATCTAGAGTGAAATATACCAAGGTCAATATGAGAAAGCACCAGCAATAATAAAGTACTGTGTCATCGGGCCAGGGATCTATCGTTGTTTAAAGCTTGATCTAGAGTGAAATATTACCAAGGTCAATATGAACAGGCATCCATCACTAAGTTAATTCTGTGTTCAGAGCGTGCCATGTATCTGCGTTGTTTTAAGGGGCTTGTCTGAGAGTGAATATTACCAAGCGTCATATGAGCAAGCACCAGCACTAAGGAAGTAACTGTGCATCCGGCCGGGATCTTCGTTGTTTTATCTTGTCTAGGGTTAAATATTCCCAAGGACCAATATGAGCAAGCGTAAGAACTAAGTAAGTCTCGTGGCATAAACTGGCAGGGCTCTTCGTTGTGAGACTTGAGGCTAGGATTAAATATAATATACACTGAGGTCAGCATATGAACAGAACTCCTAAACCAGCACTTAGGAAGTACTGGTGCATATGGGCCGGGATATCTTCGTTGTGTATATCTTGATCATGAACTTCTATCTTGTGTTTGTTGTGGCGCATGTGGGTCGAAGCATCCACTGTTATCTGCAACGATTCACCAAATACGCGGGGACCCTCCATTGGTAGTTTACTCTTCTTGATACTCTGATTCCTTCCAGAGCTATTCTAGAGTGTGATCCTCCATTGTTTGCCTAGTCTGAAGATTCTTCTTCCTTTTAGTGCAATTAATGCGGTGAGAGTCATTTCTTTTTGAGACCGAAAATCAATTTTCTCAGCCTCACAATCGACAAATTTTTTTATCATGGCGTTGGATAGTGACGTTCCTTTATCAATCTAGAACCGGAACCAATACTTTTAGAATACGATCTAGAGTCACTGATCAATGATGTTTAGGTGATTGAGAACGCATGACTTCCGCTAGAGGTGCTTGGCCTACTACGCCGTGTGTCGTGTCTGCGACTTCGCTGGTACAAATAAGGACCCCAATACCCCAGCCACTCGAAGACTTGGATCCACAGCAAGGGCAGGAGAATCGGCGAGACGCTTGACACACCTTGGCTTGGCGCGTGACATCTTGCTTGTCCGTGACATCTTGCTTGTATACGTGACATCTTGCTTATCCGTGACATCTTGCTTGTCCGTAAGAACATCTTGCTTGATCGTGCATCTTGTTTATCCGTGACATCTTGCTTGTCCATAGACAAGACCATTGTTGTGCTTGCTGTCCTGGACCATCTTTCTTGTCCGTTGACATCTTGCTTGTCCATGACACACCCTTTTGCTCGCTTAACATCCTACTGTGGTCCGTGACACTTGCTGTCCGTGACAACTTTCTTGGTCCGTGACACCTTGCTTGCCGTGACACATCTTGCTTGGCCGTCGACTCCTTGCTTGTTCCATGACAACCTTGCATGTGTCCGTGACCACCTTGCTGCCGTTGACATCTTTGCTTGGCCGGTGACCCCTTGCTTGTCCATGACACCTTGCTGTCCTTGAGCAATCCTGATGCTTGCCGTGACACTTCGTCTGCCGTACACCAACTTCCACCAGGACGTGCGATTGCTCATTGAATACGAGTCTGGTTCTGGAGTGCTCCCTCATTCAGATCTGTAACATACCATTCTAAGAATAAGGAATCATAATGGCAGCCGTTCTCGTATTCAAGAGTAAGTTGGGTTCACACCGTCAAGTTCTCAGCAACATTCAATGCCGATTAGCTCAGTTTCAATTATCGCTATGTAACGGAAGAACCGCTGATGTCAGGCGAAACAGTAGCAATAGAGTTAGTTATTAAGGCGAAGTGCTATTTCTAGTGTGACACCTATTCTCTTCAATGCAATTACTACAAGCTTCAGGCATCCTATGTGTATTGCGAACCGACATGACTTTATCAGGCGAAACATTAGCAAGTAGATTAGTTATGTAACAGAAGAAATTACAAACTTAATGAGTTAACTAATCATCAGATAATATAATAGTACTATCGTTCTATAAGATTTAGAATATAGGTTGTGGGACTTGTTGTGGTGTAAGATGAAACACATGAGCCATACGTAGGGTCAATTAATAAAAAAAAAAAAAAGAAAAATAAAAACTATACGACTATCTCCATACATTACAACATACTATTACTACGTTTACATGCAGTTTTGAAACGTTTAGACTTGAGCAAGTCAGAACGATGATGCGTTTACAATGATACTAGCTACTGAAAACGTTTCTCACAGTATTTTTATTCACTTATTATCCCGGTAGACACACAATGTATTAACAAGTCGCCTGTTTTCTTAAATGAAGAAAATTTATATTTTATTGCGTATACATAAGTATAACTTCGTTAGATGCCAAAACATTTCTGTAACATTTTAACATAATTTCAGAATAAACAAGATCCGTTCTAAAGGGGCTAAAAACCCCAAAATTTTTTTTACCACGTGATTATTAGCACATACTACACCTTACAATGCAAAAAACCGTTTTTTTAAAAATTATATCTTGTAACTGTGAGTTAAACACGAATTTTTTAATTTTTTTGAGAAAGAAATTGGCGAAATTGGTGTTTTTGGGAAATTTCACTAAATCGGCTTTAACCTGCTTCTTTTTTGGTCCCACATAGTACTCAGAGCATGGTAACATCTTAAATGCCCCTTTATAATATACGTGGTCTTGAAATGTCCCAAATATACCCTCAAACACGCAAAATATGCATTCCGAAAATCACACCGTCTCTTTGGTAATCAGTCATATTTTGGACCGAGAACTACTTGACCAATAATTAATTACAAACAAAATATAGAGAATTTACAGAAAGGGCTGTCGAGTAGGCGTCAATAATGACCAGTATTTTTTTGGATCAAAAAATCCTTCAAGGTCACGGGCCACAAAGATGCGTCCCCATAGTTAATTTACTTATGGGAGTTTTTGCACAGATGGGGACTAGCTCGAAAATGTCATGTTTGACATTTTTTGGGAGTCATGGTGGCCCACTAATTAATTTTTTCTTTATTAATTAGCTAATTCATTACTAGTTAGCCTGTAGAATGAAATAGTGAGAAATCCCCAGAAGGACGGTATTTTTTGATTTTAGCGGTTTATACCCCTTTCGAACTTGCTTTTTATCAAACATAACCTCAATTGCAACGCAACGAGTGTTTTGGTCGCCAGGTGTATACATGACAATTCTTCAAAACTAAGTTTTCAAGTCCCTCTATTAGCTACTAGGAAAGCAGCCAGTCGTTGTGAAACGAGTGGTGACCCATTGTATAGTATCCGGTATCCTTCCGCATAGCTGGGCTAAGATCGAGCCTATCGTAGATGGGAGAAAGCCGATATTCCCGGACTCACACATGGCTCACTCACTCGTTTAACAACGACTCTTTGGCGTTTCCCTAGTTATTTAAATGTGAACATACAAATGCGAATCATGTTCCAAAACGTATTAGCGTGAAACATTACCAAATTTTCCAAGATAAACAAAATCACCTAAGTTTTATTCCCATTTAACAACCCTCAAAAATAATATGTGGGTGTAAATATAAAAAAAGTTCGAACTATGGGTTTCGACCCCAACCTTCGTCGGTATCTGAATGCTTACCAATATGCCATGCTAGCCACGTAGTTATCGCGTCACTAGCTGCTACTAAACAAATGCTATAGATATTTTAAAAATCACATTTTTATTTATGTAGGATTACATCGCAATGAATCTAGCTGATTTGTATATCAGTATCTCATAACTCGTACCGATGTCTGTGATAAAATTTCGCCCATCTGTTTCAGGGTTGCGGCTGATTTTTCGACGATAACAGACATACAGACAATCACGAATGAGAGCCGTTCGAGTTGAATGGAGACACTTCGGGGTCGCTCCGCAACAGGGGTGACTTGAACCGATCCCAACCCAGATTCGAAGGCGTATACATGCAGTTTTAAATCGTTGTCAACCTGCATGGTAAACGTAAGTATTGTGGGAATAAAATCATTTTGAGTACTGGCTTCATACCCAAATAACATTCGTACACAATGTATCATAATTAAATTATATCAGTGTGTTCACGGCGGTTTGTGTAAAGCCAAGGCGCGCTGGTCAGCTTCCGCAAGAGCTGTGATTTTGGACAGCCTTCCCACAATATTATATATTATTCGACGATGTATTAAACTCACTAACCCGAGGTCTGTATGTTAAAACACTTGCTTGTGTGAATTTTTTGGAGACGTCGCGT
This sequence comes from Sweltsa coloradensis, assembly GCA_024449915.1. NCBI lineage: Eukaryota > Metazoa > Arthropoda > Insecta > Plecoptera > Chloroperlidae > Sweltsa > Sweltsa coloradensis. Next base: position 224,882 of record JAMZAV010001774.1, read on the forward strand.
CTCCATCGTCAGACCATGACACACCGGCAATCCGCAACCCGTGCTCGTGGCTATCCAACACCTAGTATCAATTCTAATTTTACTAGGGGGATGGGTAGGGGTGAACATATCGTTGCCTCCCCACCGGAATAGTAATTTCTTATTTTGTCTGTAACCGTACCATGGCCAAAATTTCATGCTGGGACAAGTTGTGGATCAAAAAATTCTACTACGGGGTGGGGTGTTGAAAAACTGTGATAATTAGTTGATATGTGACCGAAACATGCTTAAAGCAATATTTTATTGATAATTTTAATATTGTAATTCATAGAATACGACCTAGTAGCCGAATCCAATTTTAAGGGCAGACCCAAACCATCCCTAACCCAGAACCCATCATTTCACCCCCGACCGTCGCAACCAACCCTGTGAACACTCACGACATACCAAGGGACCCCCGGTTACCCAGACTGCCGCAGCAAACCAGATGCATGGTGCATCCAGGCGATTGGAGGCCACCCCAACCCCTCACCTCGGTGAATGGCGCAGTCGCCGGATCACCACAGCCCAGACCCTTGTGGGGTGCACCTGGGGACCCACGAATACCCTTAGGATGCAGCTGCTGGATGGCTGTGCAGTTCCTAGCCTCACTAGGCCGGACACATTTTCACATTTTCATTTTCCTCCTCCTAGTTTGTAAGGTATAAAGTGTTTTGGAGTTAGATGTTTTTACCAGTGTTAATAATGTGGCATGTCTCCGTATAAATATACCATAGGAACTTTACTAGTCGAAATGTTTTGTAAGGAAATCTATTCAGAAGTAATAGAATTATTGTTTATTAATGACGACCCGTTTTATAATCTGTAACCGAACAAGTGCCGAACCAAAATCATGTGTTTCATAAATTGTGAAATAATAAATTGTAGAAGCAGTTTTATTTGAATATGTATACACATTGTTTGCATCCTTTAATGAGTCATCTCCTATAAATTAAGTGAGGTTGGGACCTCTATTGTTAAAGTAACCGAACCTCTCAATGCAAAGCTATAGCAATCTACATGGGCTGAACTACCCCATCTAAAACCCTTGTTCTAGTGGAGGTGAAAAGACGTAAGTACGTTACAATATGTTAAACAGTTAAAGTATTCCCTTCCACTCTACATCCTATGATTACCCATAAAAATACGCAGAGCTCGATTCTGAATCAACTACAATTTCTTAATATGAGTTTTGTTAACGGAACTGACCATAATGGGACAGAACTCAATAATTGGTCGTATACACGTTACGTAAAATATCCTACGTTCTTAGTGTTTTAAAAATTAACTTAATCTGCAGGGAAAAGTTAGTAGCTTTTTCTTGAATATCACATTTCCTTAATTGGAATGTATAGCACCCAAATGAAATGCTTCACTAATTAATGTGTCAGTAGGTGGAAAAAGAGCGTTCTGGTGCACTTGTTTTTCCGGAGCCTCGGAGCCAGTCGGATCCGCGCGCACCGCTCATGTATAAGACGTTCAACTTTCCCGCGGTGGGTGATTTAATCGTAATATAACCTATGTTACCATATCGTAGGGCGTACGTCACACCACCCTTTTATTATTTCACATTCCATAACACCCTCCAACCCCTCATTCATCCCTTATTTTAAAATTTTATTTTTACGATTAATTAGGCTAACTATAAATACAAATATGTATAGTGTATACACATATCATCGGGTCTAGCCAAAGCTCCTCAGCCCCTGCAACCCTCACCTACCCTTCAACGTCAATAATTAATAGATATTTTACCTTGAATAAAATACATATGAATACCGTCTGATGAGGAACATAACTAACCAAAGGGCTTAGCCTCCACCTAGGCGCATCCACTCCCTCCCAAACAAACACTTGCGACTTCACGGAGCGCGTTCTACAATTTATAGAAAGATAAGGTAATATTTTCCGGAGCAGTTTAAATAACTACAACCTATATATTATTCATACAATTCGATTTCTCATACACACTCCAACATTATAAAAATACCTTGTTGGTTCTTTAACCAACAACTTTTCTTTTAGTGAGAGCTGTTAGCGGAAAAATATTGCAAATCCGGATACCAGCGCGAAATTTTGCATGGGGGTAGATAAAAATACCAGAATTAAAAATCCGCCGGGAGGCAAGCGATATCTCACCCCCAACCCCCCCTAAATCATCCCCTAAAATTAGAATAATTCATAGCTCTAACCCAAAAAAGAATTTTTATTCAAATTAGTTATTAAAATTAAGTTTTAATGTGTTTTAACCCAATCGGACTATTCTCATTAGCTAAACCACATTTTTTCAACCCCCATCCCTAATAGTTTATATTATTTTTACCTTGATTTCCAGCATTCACCAGTGAGGCACCTAGTGAGTTATCAGCATGAAATTTGGCATGATGGTACATAATAACCTTAAAAATAATAATCCGCCGGGAGGCAAGCGATATTTCACCCCTATTGTTCACTACCACCCTTAACTTTGGGAAAAACGTAAGGTGGTATTTAACACATTTTGAATATTTCAATTGCTAATTAAAATTATGTGTCGATGTGTTATAGTCCAGTCAACAAATCATTCATACTAAACAAACAATTTTTCACCCCCAACCCTAATAATTATACTTTTAGTGACAAACACTGTTAAGTAAGTTACCAACATGAAATTTGGCATGGTGGGAGATAAAAATATAAGAATTACTTTTGCGTTGGGAGGCAAACGATATTTTACCCCTAGTGCCCTCTATCATCCTGGTACATGTCTAGTTATTTTTTTTATATATATTTATATTTTTTTCATGTCTAGTTAAATCCTGGTACAACTTGTGTTTTGATATTATCTTGGTGTGTTTTCTGAAAGCAATTATTATGTTAGATAACAGGTTTGCAATACTGTCTGGATCAGACAAGTATACTAACAAATCTAAAAATATAACATAAGAGTTCATTTTTGTATCCTTTATTGATTTATATAATACATTTTATAACACAAAGGAGCGATGCCGAAAAACAAAATGAGATAAAAAAACAAAAAAAACAATAACAACAATGCAACAGCATTTAACAGGGGGCATATTGCTTTTTGTATTAAAAAAAGTCAATTAGCACGGTAAATGATGCGTTTTGCACCAGAAATAAGTTTGATAATGATAATATTATCTTGATTTATCATTATTTTTTAAAAATCGATAATGTAAATAATCTTAACATAATTATTAAGATATTCAGGAACTAATTAAGTCAAGTACAACCTGCACACTTCATTTGGCAAAGTAACTTGGACGACAACCTTGAATGTATCGCTTCAAATAAAAAAAACACGACACAGATCTCTTCAACAACACACACCACTTTTCCGAGGATTTCTTCACCCTAGGAGCTGGCCCGGTGAAAGGTCTACTACATCTCCGCCACCTGGCGGAGGCTCGTCTAACTCGCTCGTGTGGCCACTGGGAGAGTTAGACGATCCTCCGCTGGGCGGAGATCTAGTAGACCTTGGCCCAGTGGCGGTGCAGGCTCCCGTCTACCTGGGACTACTCTTTATAGTTGTCGTAAACAACGCTTTCTCTTTCACTGCATGTCACTCGTCATACTAAATGCTCAGTCATGGTAAGATTCTTTGAAGTAAGATTTTTAGGCAAATGATATGGTAAAATTTAAAACTGTGTACATTGTCAGGAACTGAAACGGGGTTTGATTGGCCCTTTTATTTAATAAGGATGTACAACTGGTAATAAAATGCATACATTATCAAAGCGTTGAGATTTGAATTTTCTCAACTATCTCACGATGAACCATCTTAAGGTGTGTGTTCAGACTGTACTTATGTTTCGATCTGTATGCGCAGAAGCAGCACTGGAACTGAGGTTCTTTCCCGCACACGAACTTCTGATGACTTGTGAGATGCTTCCTGTGTTTGTACCGCCTCCCACACAATTGACACTCGTACCGACGAAGCTCGGCCGAGACATTCCCAGGACAATCCAGGAGCCACGAGATATCACTTCCTGAAAATACAAACGAGGTGTTACCCGTAGTACGTGATAAATCTGGTACTGGAAATCAGGAAGCTTATTTAGATCAACCAATCTGTTTGTTGTTTATCGGGATGTTAGGTCGCGGTGGTGTCTATATTTATAATATATATATAGTATATAGTATATATTTTTAATTATGTTATTATGTCATATTATGTTTTATATGGTTTAAGTTTATCTCATTATTATAAATATTAATAATCTGACAACTCAAATGTTCAACTCATTTATATATTATGTGAATGTATATATGAACCAAAAGAGGCTAATAAATATACTATACTATACTAAACTATACTATACTATACTATACTATACTATTGTCAAAGTTTCAGAGAGTCTTCTTCATCAGCTGAATTAAGATAATAATATGATGAATGATGTGTATAGAATGACGCATCTTTATTTTTTATTTTTTCCACTATTGTTCCTATTAACTAATTTTGATTTGAGCTATCTAAATTCCCCCACCAAATTTGTCATTTTTCAGACATTTTTAAATGTAGTAGTCTTCTGCCCCAACCCCCGTCATGGTCCCTTGTACTGACACTCTCTCTTGGGGCGGGACTGTGGTGTCTTCTCCATTGACTTCTATTATTATGAATTACATTAGTGATTTTATTTTATTTAGTAGCAACATAATTGGGAAAACAAGAAAAAGAAACAAGCGGCAATTATTATTCATGAACGATCATCTACCCTATCTCAAGTCCAGGAACTAAGAAAAGGAAAAGGCCGACAGCAATGGTATTTAAAACGTTAGCAGATAAATAATAAACCACCGCAACAGAACAGCCCGATCAATACAGTATGTCTTATACGAGAAAGACCAGCCAGGCACATACACAACACACAGTACAATGTACACAGTGAGTAGTGCAGCGATTCATTTCATTGAAGTATATGTTAAATAATTTAAAAAAAAGGTTGTCGGAAGAAATGGTTTCATGGCCTCTCTGTTATTTTCTTATTATTTTGGATTATTATGTTCAAATTTCAGTTTGAGGAGGACACTTGAGAAGACTATCAAAATATTACATAAAACTTGCAGACTTGCATTGCCCCTTCGCTATAACATCGAAGAGCAATGCAAGTCCGAATATTGTCTTGATTCTAACAAAATACCTGTTCCACAAGTTTTTTCGTTTTGTCATAATATCCTTAACGAAAACCAATCCATACATTTTAAAGTCCATCTCGGCCGGGTATCGAACCCGGGTCTCCTATAGTGGTCCCAACAAAAAAATGCAGATAGCTCGAAATGGTATACCAAACATAACAACTTGTCAACTCTATTCACGCTAGCTCAGCGTGGATCTAGCACACAGAAGAACTAGCTGTGATCTAGCACAGATAATTTTTGCTTGCGTTGGTAAAATATATTTCTCTTTCATACACAAAGGCAACATTACATTTACCGCGCATTCATACTACACCCACCACTACAAAGCATCTGCATTCTTTCATTGGAGCAAGTATAATTGCTGGTAGGGTGCTGAGATGGATTTTGTAATTTCTAAATTGGATTCCATTTGATCAATTACACAGTGTTATCCGATTAATGACATTCGGAAATATTATCCTCGTTGGGTTTGGTTAAGACTTTTTTATAAATCGTTGCGATGAACTTTGGTCTCCTCATCATCCAATTTCTGAAAACTATTCATTATTGCGCTAGGACCCCTAAAAACTCCGTCACCAGCTTGATAAGGGGGTCTGTCGTGCAGCGACCCGTCCAGAAGCCGGACTGTGACTCGGGGATGATGTGGAGGCGGTCAGCAAAAGCAACCAGCCTGGAATGAATTACTTTCTCAAGAACCTTTGCCACAATGTTCAAGAGACTAATAGGCCGGTGACTAGCGAGATTCGTCGTTAAGTGTCCTTTCTTCGGAATCATGACGATGACAGCAGATTTAACACTGGGAGGAAGTAGCTCAAATGAAAGCATCAGTCTGGTGATACCATCAGCACCTGGCGATGAGCTCCGCCAGTGTTGTATGGCAGACAGGACTTCCTCCGCGCTGATATCCCGGACAAGGTTGGGGAACTATAGACTAAGTAGTGTATATTACAGATATCATGTTCGTTACTAGCTCTGTGTAATAGTAGACTTATATGGTGGACTTGTCTTGCGATGTGTTTCAATAACGATGTATACAAATATTAATACTGATCGGGGAAAGTCTATACAATTATAACAACAATTAGGTAGTTGTATTAAATCTTTATTGAACAAGTACTATGACAAATCTAAGCAAAATAGTAGAATACACATTGCGAAAGGAAACACTGATAAATCAATTCATACATTCATTTTCAATGTGTCAAAAAGTCAAGTCAAACATGTTGCACATTTCACAAAAACGATAAGCAGAACTTCATAGAAATAAATGACTAATATTAGTTATTGTAATGCCAAGAAAACAAAAAGGGCGAAATAGATGGACATTTTCTGAATAACATTATTTATTTTATGTTTAAGTATAAAGTATAGTAAAATTTAGCTCGAAGTCCACAGAAGCCTTTAAAAAGTCCTGATTTTCACCCAGGTTACCACCGAAAGAAGCGCTAGGCCGTGCATTCAAATCAATTCGTGTTCGTAACTGAACAACTAGGCCTAACCTGCATTTATCGTGAGGGTTAAACGTCAGGCTCAAATTTACACCGAACCCAAGATATTATACTTAGACGATTAATAAAGTTTAATGCTCAACAATATTGTACACCTCAAACACCTTCAACGTTTGTGTAGATACACTCCTCCACACATTGAGTTATAAAAAGTATACAGAATACAGATGAACAAATCATTCGAATAAATACAGCAATACGCAGGCAAAGCACATGATAACAGTTATGAATAGACGCCACATTATTGAATCTCTGCGATCAGATGCTGTCAAGCTGTATCTAATGGGGTGATCAGTTGAACGGCCCAGTAAACCAATCCCTAACAATATTTGTGGAGAAAGTGTTACTAGAACTATATTGTATCACCCACGAAAATAATATATATTTTATCTATCACTATAAACTACACAATAGCAATAAATGTAATACAGTAAATTGCCTCAGCATAGACAAAAAATTATACCAACACACATAATGTGTAGTAAAAGTGAAGTTACTGAACAAAAGTATGAGAAGCAAACATACACTTGAAAGCAAAGATGTTACCACCAGTCTAAATATTGAGGAAACAACTGGAGCTGGAAATATTAAGCAATACATAACATAAAATGATACGGGCCAGGGATCTTCGTTGTTTAGGCTTGATCTAGAGTGAAATATTACCAAGGTCAATATGAGCAAGCACCAGCACTAAGTAAGTACTGTGCATACGGGCCAAGGATCTTTGTTGTTTAGGCTTAATCTAGAGTGAAATATTACCATGGTCAATATGAGCAAGCACCAGCACTAAGTAAGTACTGTGCATACGGGCCAGGGATCTTCGTTGTTTAGGCTTGATCTAGAACTTCTATCTTGTGTTTGTTGCGCATGTGGGATCGAAGCATCCACTGGTTATCTGCAACGAATTCACAACAAAGACAGCGGTGATCCTCCATTGGTAGTTTACTCTTCTTGATACTCTGCTTCCTTCCAGAGCTATTAATGCGGTGATCCTCCATTGGTTGACTAGTCTTGATAGTCTTGATATTCTGCTTCCTTTTAGTGCAATTAATGCGGTGAGAGTCAATTTCTTTTTGAGACAGAAAATCAATGTTCTCCCCACAATCCGAACAAATATTTTTACCATAGCGTGGATAGTGACGGTCCTTGTCTCTAGAACCGGAACCAATACTTTTAGAATACGATCTAGAGTCACGATCAATGATGTTTAAGGGTGATTGAGAACGCAATGACTTCCTGCTAGAGGGTTTTGGACTACGCCGTGTGTCATGTCTGCGAACCTCGCTGGTACAATAAGACCCACATACCCAGCACCTCGAAGACTTGGATCCACAGCAAGGGCAGGAGAATCGGCGAGAGCTTGACACACCTTGCTTGGCCGTGACATCTTGCTTGTCCGTGACATCTTTTTTATCCGTGACATCTTGCTTGTCCGTGACATCTTGCTTGTCCGTGACATCTTGCTTGCCCGTGACATCTTGCTTGACCGTGACATCTTGTTTATCCGTGACATCTTGCTTGCCGTGACATCTTGTTTATCCGTGACATCTTGCTTGCCCATCACCCCTTGCTTGTCCGTGACATCTTGCTTGTCCGTGACACCTTCGTCTGCCGGTACAACTCCACCAGGACGTGCGATGCTCATCATACGAGTCATGGTTACTGCTCCATCATTCAGATCTGAAACATACATTACAGAATAAGGAATCATAATACAGTCGTCTCGTATTCAAGAGTAAGTTGGGTTCACACAGTCAAGTTCCAGCAACATTCAATGCCGATTAGCTCAGTTTCAATTATCCTATGTAACGAAGACCGCTGATGTCAGGCGAAACATTAGCAAGTAGATTAGTTATGTAAAGCAGAAATACTATTGCTAGTGTGACCACCTATTCTCTTCAATGCAATTAGCTTAGATTCAGGCATCCTATGTAACGAAGACCACTGATATCAGGCAGAAACATTACCAAGTAGATTAGTTACGTAAAGAAGAAATTACAAACTTAAATGAGTTAACGTAATCATCAAATAGTATAATATCTATAGTCAAATATTAGAATATAGTGTAGACTTGTTTGTGGTGGAGAAACACACGCATACGTAGGTCAATTAAATATAAAAACATATACGACTATCTCCATACATTACAACATACTATTACTACGTTTACATGCAGTTTTGAAAAAGTTTAGACTTGAGCCAAGTCAAAACGATGATGCGTTTACATGATACAGCTCTGAAAACGTTCTCACACTCTCACTACGTATATCACAGCACTCAATCCGAATTGACTCAAGTCGGTTCGAGTTCAATTCGGTTTGAGTCTCTTGATATACACACTCGATTCGCATTGAAGTCAATCCACTTTCCAAAGTGGACTGACATGAGTAAATTGCTTGATATACAGTTCAATACGCATTCAATCCGGATTCAAAACTGCCTTAGAGATTTAGATTTCAGTGAATAGGTACCGTTATTAGGCAGGTGGTGTTTATTACATGTTTACAATAAAATGGCGTCTTGGAGGCTTAATGAAGACATTAGGCTTTATATTTACGTAGCTGTAGGTAGAGATACAAGTACATAGTATTTTCAAGTGTTATTCATAGAATCTTCTAGCATCAATTTAAACTGCCACAACAACAACTTCAATTCGAATCGAAATAGGATTGAGGAAGTCGTTTCGAATGTCCGTGATATACACTTCAAGTCAAACCGAATTGAACTCAAACCGAATTCAGTCAATTCGGATTGACTGCTGTGGTATACGTAGTGTATTATTTAGTTCACTTATTTCCCGGTAGACAGCACAATGTATTAAACAAATTCGACTGTTTTCTAAAGAAGAAAATTTATAATTTTATTGCGTATAACATAAGTATAACTTCGTTAGATGACCAAAAACATTTTCTGTAACATTTAGAACATTATTCAGAATAACAAGATCACGTTTTTCACTTGCTTTTAGCAAACATAACCTCAAATTGCAACGCAACGAGTGTTTTGGTTGCGCCAGGTGTGTACAGGACAATTATCAAAACTAGTTTTCAAGTCACCTCTATAAGCTACTAGGGAAACGCCAAAGTCGTTGTTAAACGAGTGAGTGACCCATGTGAATAGTATCCGGTATCATTCCGCATACTGGGCTAGATCGAGCCATAGGTATATGGGAGAAAAGCCGATGTTCCCGGGTACTCAACACATGGCTCACTCACTCATTTAACTAGCAAACAGGGGTGACTTGAACCGATCCAAACCCAGATTCGAAGCGTATACATGCAGTTTTGAAATCGTTTTCAAACCTGCATGTAAACGTAGTATATGTGGGGATAAAAATCAATTTTGAGTACTGGCTTCATACCCAAATACCATTAGACACAATGTATAATAATAAATATATCAGTGTGTTCACGGCGGTTTGTGTAAAGCCAAGGCGCGCTGGTCAGCTTCCGCAATAGCAGCTGTGATGTTTGGAACAGCCTTCCCAACAATATTATATATTATTCGACGAGTGTATTAAACTACTAACCGAGGTCTGTATTTTAAACACTTGCTTGTGTGAATTTTTGGAGACGTCCGTCTCCATCGTCAGACACTGACACACTGGCAATCTCACTGTGTTTCCGGAGGCTTCCACCCGTGTTCGTGGCTTCCAACACCTAGTATCAATTCCAATTTTAAGGGATGGTAGGGGTGAAATATCGTTTGCCTCCCAACGGAATAGTAATTCTTATATTTGTATGTACCACCATGCCAAATTTCATGCTGGTAAGTGTTGATCAAAACAATCCCTACTGTGGGTGGGGGTTGAAAAAACATGTGAAATTAGGTTGATGGAACCGAAACATGCTTAAGCATAATTTTATTGGATAATTTTAATAATTTTAATTTATAGAATACGACCTAGTTCCAATTCCAAATTTAAGGGATGGTAGAGGGCACTAGGGGTGAAATATCGTTTTCCTTCCAATGGAATAGTAATTCTTATATTTTTATCCACCACCATGCTAAATTTCATGCTGGTAACTTACTATACAGTGTTTGTCAATAAAGTATAATTATTAGGGTTGGGGGTGAAAAATTGGAATTTTTGTGTGAATTATTTGTTGACTGGACTATAACACATTGCACATAATTTTAATCAGCAATTGAAATATTCAAAATGTATTAAATACGACCTAACATTTTTCCCAAAGTTAAGGGTGGTAGGGAAACAGTAGGGGTGAAATATCGCTTGCCTCCCGGCAGATTATTATTTTTTCAGATTATTATGTACAATCATGCTAGATTTCATGCTGATAACTCATTAGGTGCCTCACTGGTGAATGCTGGGAACCAAGGTAAAAATAATATAAACTATTAGGGATGGGGGTTGAAAAAATGTGGTTTAGGAAATGAGAATAAGGCGATTGGCTTCAAACACATTAAAACATAATTTTAATAACTAATTTGAATAAAAATTCTATTTTGGGTTAGAGCTATGAATTATTCCAATTTTATGGGGATGATTTAGGAGGTGTTGGGGGTGGGATATCGCTTGCCTCCCGGCGAATTTTTAATTCTGAAATTTTTATCTATACCCCCATGCCAAATTTTGTGCTGGTATCCGGATTTGCAATATATTTTTGCTAACAGCTCTCACTTAGGCTAAATCAGTGAATTAAAACATTACTCAATTCAATTTTTAATTGCAGTCCCACATAATTGAGGGGCGTAGTGGGGGAGGGAGGGGCTATGCCATATGTAACAAAAAAAGCAATTTTTCAGTGGTTATAACTTTAAACTATAATTTTGTTATGAATAACTTTTTGTAATTGTATGTATTATAATCTTGAAAAAAAATGTCATACAAAATTAAGACAGCAGTTTCAACTACTGAAAAATTGCTTAGCACATTTTTTTACGTGTGGCATAGCTCCGCACTAGGGCCCTCAATTATGTTTGTGATTATGTGGATGATTGATTGTGTGTAACTGATTATTATCAGATGTGCAAATTTAAAAAAAATGTTTTAAAAGTATGCCTACACCATTTAATATTATGGTAATGACAACTTTACAGGGCCCCAAGAGTCCAAGACAGGATTTTTTTGGATTATAAAAAGTAAAACCATAATATTTATTACGGTAATATAAATGCAAACAGTTTAACATAATGATCCAATGAGGCTAATTATAATAAATACTCTGTCAAACAATTGGCTTCAATGCGGAATGCAAGGGTTTGTTATTCCGGAACGCTTTTGACACATTCATCCTAAAGGAAAAAAAAAGAAAAAAAAAGTTGCTTAGGAAGAATATGCGGTCGTCCATCAGACTAAATTTTCATCTTATTACTTTTTTTAATTATTAACTGGCAATACATCTGCCAAAAAGAGGCAATTGGTAGAACTTTGCAAAACTTATGAAGGAAACATGAATGTGAAGTATGGAAATTAATGTTGTCAGATACACATTACTCTTCCTGAACAATGTAGTGTCAAATCTTTGGATGAAGATTGGAGTTTAAAAATGGTGAAGAATGTGAGTAAAGTTTGCAGTATCTGGTGATCAATCAATTTTTTTAAACCTGGACATTTAATTAACATTGTAAAAAAGTTGGCCCGAGCTCATCCACTGCCCTAACTTTGGGTTAATTAGGAAATATATTACATCGAACAATGTTGAATTGTTGTTGAAATATTACTTTTTGAGGCCTAACTCTTTGGATTAACCTTCCCATGCATACAATGTATTTTGAGTATTTTGAAAATACAAAGATACATTTAAATTCAACACAGCATTTGAAATACAAAATACAAAAGTATTTCAAATACATGTATTTTCAATACTGCCCATCTCTGAGAATATGATATTAAAAAATTTGTGAAACGACAACGACATTATAGAACATCTTTTGAAATGCATAAAATACTACGGAAAACACATCCCTTACGAAGTACGAGGTAGATTGCAAGGTACTGAATCTCCTAGCGGAATATTGGTAAATCATAAGCGTGGAGATTTGGCACACCTTGGTCACAATTCATGCATTTACCGACTGACTTCCAAACAGGTTTCTCGATTTGGTTGGTCCGGAAACATTCCCGTAGGTGGAATTGTTAATATTTAATGCAATTCAGAAAAAAAAATCCAAATATTAACAATTCCAAACATGATTTTTTATTCAAGAATAAAAACTGTTGTCGCAAAATCAAATGATACACATTTTCAGACTATTTTCATTGTTTTATTTCTTGTACGTTTGATTTGTCTCAGATTTTGCTGAAAATGTTAACAGCATCCACATAATTCGTCCTGGATGTTTGTAATTTCAGGGCAATCGATTCAGTGGTTCGGCTGTTTTTTAACGTAGACCCAAATACCGTAATATAACAAACGTAGTGTTATATTACGGTATTTGGTAGACCTACACACTCACTCAAAGTCAGACAAATACAAGCACAGAGGATGACGCATTTGAGTTGAGTGTTGTAGGAGTCGCTTCAATCCCTCGTCTAATTTGTGAAATAATCATAACAATGTTTTCTTCATTTCTTTATTCATAAGTTTAAAATACATAAAAAAAAACATAACACGCACACGCACACGCACACGCACACGCACGCACGCACGCACGCACGCACGCACGCACGCACGCACGCACGCACGCACGCACGCAAACGCTTTAGTAGTAAACCTACCGTGCTGTGGCGGACAAAGAAATCGGAAGAACCATTATCAGCTATTGGATATAAACATTTATATGTGATTTCTTCCTCGCCACCTACTCCATTTGTTTTCCACCAGGCGGCACTATTGGTGTGATGTCATCTATCATGACAACGCCCAGTTTTAGACTCGAAATACGGTTTCGATCCAGTTACAAACCAATGGGTAGTATTTTCGACAAAGTCTCTCAAAGGTATCAATTGCGTATTTTTTCCCCGACAAGGATAACACTATTTTCGCTCTGGCAAACGATTTTTACAACGTTAAATGTGCATTTAAATATTCGGTTGATTGGCAAATCCAGCTAATTTCACCAAACATTCTGGATCACTTTCCGACTTTCCACCAAAAAAATGGAATTTTTAAGAGGTTGTTCAGAAAGGATTAGTTCTTGTCGCTATCAGAGCACATTTTAACAAACTTAGTAAATCAAAAAAATTATATAACTAAATAAATCGTCTCCTACACAAACTTAAGAAATGACTACAAATTATATCTATTTAATTGCAATTTCAAGGTCAGTTAACAACGAAAGTGAGTATTTTAAGATAATGGTCTCTCTGACAACATAACCGTCTTCTTTCTACAATATTTGCTTCCTAAGTTCATTAGGTTCTTATTATAGTGGCGGCCATCTTGGAATTTACCTTTCACCACGCCATCTTGTCAGCCTTCGTGATACAAAAATACATATTTTTATGTACAGTATTATCTTTAATGAGGTACAAACCCAACAATTGTACATGTTGTGGTGATCTCCACATTTTCGGTCAATCTTGACCTATGACCTAAAGTCTAAACCTAACTGCAACAAATGAAAGGGCGTCCTAATTTTAGTTGAAAAAGACACCTTATATAAGTCTCGTGCAGTAGCTGTCATCTTGGATTGACCTCTCAGCGTCCTCAGAGGTCAAATGTGACTTCCCTCCACGTCCAAATATAAACATTATGGTATTAACTAGCCATGCTAGGGTTTGATATTTCCTTGCAACCGAACCGAGTGTGGGTATCAATATGGTTCTTCATTCACGTTCCTGAAAAGTTTGATAATGATATTAGTATAACATCCGAAACCCGAGCACGTGCACTTTTCAAGGCGCTAGCCTCGGCGACTCATGCCAATACCTATCGCAAGTAAGCGATTAAACTTTTACCATCCGCTACACCCCAGTTCCCTGGAATCACTACTTACCTCAGACTGAGTGATAGTGAGCGTGGTCGGGGGATGATTTATTGGGACCGGTTGTGTGTAAGAGTATGGAGAGCATTGGCGAAGGGGCGACCACCACCTTAAATTTGGTCAGAGGTGGGTGAGGGGGGTGGCTTAATTTGAATTTGATATGAGGTATTTATTATTGAGGTATTATTATAATCATATTGATTATTTTCTTATTTTGCAATTTTTCATACATCTTTTAAATAAGGTTTTATTAAATAAATTAAAAAAAAAAAATCAAATTTAGAGTCTACCCCACTCAGTTTTATACAACTGATTTTCAGTAGCGGACATTAAACCAAAGCGACCAAGCCAACCCTGTAGGCACCGACAAGTGAGCGATAACCAACCAAAGATAGATATTTTTTAATGGGAAATATAGCAATCAGTGGTATACGGACAGTGCAAACACCCGCTGATCAACGCCAGAATCAACAAGGCCGATTCAGAACAACTTTGAATTTATTATGTGCCTCGTTGCAAGGACGGCTCTAAAGTCACCGTTTACTAATTTTTAAGACAAGAACAGATGGACTTAACCCCCCCCCCCCCCCCAAAGCGTATAACCTTGCATTATTTTTGGATGACACTACTGACTTTTCCCCACAAACACCTTTCACTAATCTTGCTGCCCATTGATCTTTTGAGGTCTTAATGATCGTCCACAAAAAACAAAGGGCTAGTTAAGCCACTGATTAATTGAGAGTTAATAATTATTGATGGACTTACAGACAAAAGTAAACGATTTATAGATTTGACGTGAAACAGTGAAAGAGGGTATTTTCTCCGTCTCCAATGTTCTCATAGTCATGGATAGTCTAAATCCATACAAACGAGAAGAGAAAGGCACGAAACCAGAACCTTATGAAGAAGAAGCTCAGTATCCAGTGTCATCCTGAGGGCTTGTGTAAGATCCATACAATGAGCGTTACACATAAAAGTAAGGTGGTCCAAGGTCCAAAATAATTGAATGGGTAGGCCTACACATTGAAACAAGGAGACACTGATAAGGCAAATCAAACATTAATCTTAAACCAAGACAAACATAGGAGACACTGATAAGGCAAATCAAACAATAATCTTAAACCAAGACAAACATAGGAGACACTGATAAGGCAAATCAAACATTAATCTTAAACCAAGACAAACATAGGTTGCACATTTCACAAAAACGATTACAATATGATGAATACAAAATACAAAATTTATTATTAATAGCAATTGTTTTTCAAGTACAAACATAGGGCGAATTAAGTGAACATTTTCCAAATAACATTACTTATTTCAGTTTGTAAGTATAGTTTGCATTAACTCTAGGGCCAAAGATGCCTCAACTGAAGAAATAGGCCTCACCTAAGTTTATCGTTAAAGTGAAACGTCGTGTTTGGATTTACACTGAATCAAAGTTATTGTAATTAGGTGTTTTGTAAATGATAAAAGCCGTTAATATATTTAAACAAAATTGGGGTAAATCCAAATTTCCACACTCATACTCCACAATGTCATACTTTTTATGTTGTTCCGCTGTTCATGTACACCTAAAACATATCTACACCTCGGATTAAAAAAGTGTACAGAATGCAGATGAACATGAACAGATCATTAGAATTAATACAGCAATACGCGGGCAAAGCACATGATAACAGTAACTATGAACAGTATGCCCTCAAAACTTGTGAACAGACGCCAATTAATTGAATCTTTACGACCAGATGCTATCAAGCTGTATCCTAAAGGGGGATCAGTTGTACTGCCCAGTAAACCAATCCCTAAAAATAATTGTGGAGTAAGAGTAACTAGAACTATATTGTATAACCCAAATCAAAAATCAATGTTCACTAAAAAAAATCCCTAAAAACTACACCATGGCAATAAAATATAATAATGTAATTGCCTCAGCTAAGACAAAAAATTATACCAACACACATAATGTGTAGTGAAAGTTTCTGAACAAAAGTAAAGCAAACATTCTCTGGTAAACAAAGATGTTACCATCAGTCTAAATATTGAGCAGTCAAACAATCGGAGTAGGAAATATTTAGCTATACATAATAACATAGAAATGATACGGGCCAAAGATCTTCGTTGTTTAGACTTGAGCTAGGATTAAATATAAGTATAACTGAGGTCATCATATGAACAAGAGCCAGCATTTAGGAAGTACTGTGCATACGGGCCAAAGATCTTCGTTGTTTAGGCTTGGTTTAGGCTTGAGCTAGGATTAAATAAGATAACTGAGGTCATCATATGAACAAGAACCAGCATTTAGGAAGTACTGTGCATACGGGCCAAAGATCTTCGTTGTTTAGACTTGAGCTAGAAGTTCTATCTTGTGTTTGTTGCGCATGTGGGCTCGAAGCATCCACTGATTATCTGCAACGAATTGACAACAAAGACAGCGGTGATCATCCATTGGTAGTTGACTCATCTTTATCTTCTTCTTCCTTCCAAAACAATTGATGCGGTGAGAAATAATGTCTTTCTGAGACAGAAAACCAGAGTTCTCATCACATTCCGAACCGTAGCGTGGATCGTTACGGTCGTTATCTCTAGAACCGGAACCGGTACTTTTAGAATACGATCTAGAGTCACGATCAGTGGTGTTTATGGTTGATCGAACACGCAATGACTTCCTGCTAGAGGGTTTTGGACTACGCCGTGTGTCGTGTCTGCGAACCTCGCTGGAACAATGAGACCCACCTACCCAGCACATCGAAGACTTGGATCCACAGCAAGGGGAGAATCGGCGAGAGCTTGATACATCTTGCTTGGCCGAAGCACCTTGCTTGGCCGAGACATCTTGCTTGTCCGTGAGATCTTCCCTAAACGTAATATATTTCTTGGCCGAAGCACCTTGCTTGTCCATGACACCTTGCTTGACCACGACATCTTGTGTAATCGCGACAACTTGCTTGCCCGTGACCACTTGCTTGTCCATGACACCTTGCTCGGCCGTAACATCCTGCTTGGCCGTGACATCTTGCTTGGCCGTGACCCCTTGCTTGTCCATGACCCCTTGCTTGTCCGTGACATCCTGCTTGTCCGTGACACCTTCGTCTGCCGGTACAACTCCACCAGGACGTGCGATGCTCATCATACGAGTCATGGTTACTGCTCCGTCAATCAGATCTGTAACATACATTACAGAATGAGGAATCATAATGCAGTCGTCTCGTATTCAAGAGTAAGAAGGGTTCACACAGCCAAGTTTTAGCAACATACAAACATAGCAGATTAGCTAGGTTTCAGTCATCTTATATAACGAGGACAACTGATGTCACTCAAAAGTAACAAAATCTGTATGCACATGCACTTCCAATCACCAATAATAACACACTCCCTTCATCTATTTACAACAACAATCTTCTCATGGGTTCGTAATACCCCACAGCTAACTTTATGTACGGCAGTAGTTCAACATAGGAGAAAGATCTCCAACATATGTAACGAAGACCACTGATGTCAAGCAGAAACATTATTAGCAAGTAGATTAGTTATGTAAAGCAGAAAGATATGAACACCCATGCCCAGCCAGACTACAGTAACAAGACTACAGCCTACAGTAGCAGATAACAGTAGGTACTTACTTGCTATAATGCCTGCAGATAACAGTAGGTACTTACTTGCTATAATGCCTGCAGATAACAGTAGGTACTTACTTGCTATAATGCCTGCAGATAACAGTAGGTACTTACTTGCTATAATGCCTGCAGATAACAGTAGGTACTTACTTGCTATAATGCCTGCAGATAACAGTAGGTACTTGCCTACTGTCTATGAAAGGAGAGAGGTGTACGTATACACGAGCGGCCCGCGGGGCGTGTTAGCTGTGCTATATAGAGAGAGTACTTTAGTATGGAATTTAGAATGGATTTTATATTTATATTTTTCTGCCTAGATTGTCTGGTTGCCGCCCAATGATGGAGCTTGCAACTTGATTTAGGTGTCCTGTATCATTGCTGTGATCAGTTTGACATGAAATTTTTTAAATAATTATATATCTGATATAATTATATATATGAGTCAAGATTTGAACACAAAAATGAAGATTGAACCCAAGAATAAAGATTTCGCGTTCGGTGGTTTCTTCCGCGAAAGTTTGATTATACTCCCTGATTTGCTGTTCCTGATTTTTGGCAAACCTCATATTCGTTTGAGTGGGATCGTCTAATAAATCAGTTTTTTTCTTTTTTAATTTTTTTTTTTTTTTTTTTTTTTTTTTTTTTTTTTTTTTTTTTTTTTTTTTTTTCTTTTCTTTCTTTTCTTTTCTTTTCTTTTCTTTTCTTTTCATTCTCCACCCTTTTTTATATTTGATTCATTCATTGAATGCATATAATATCATTCAATTTGTTACCAAAATTGTTGTGTTTAAATGCATTGTTGTTTATCTATGTAATTAGATTTATTTAGTTGTCCTCCTTTGTAAATCAGTTTTTATAACTGAATAGGATAGACGTTAAATAAATAAATAAATAAATAAATAAATACACTTTGGAGTAAGTACGTACCTCGACGATGTAGGGATATAGATTACCGTAGGTGAGAGGACAGAATACGAGGATTGCTGTTGTAGCTAGTTTGGAATACGAGTTTTCAGGGGATGTAGATATTAACGAACGCTGAAGGTAGGTGAGAGGACAGAATACGAGGATTGTTGTTGTAGCTAGTTTGGGATACGAGTTTTCAGGGGATGTAGATATTAATGAACGCTAAAGGTAGGGGGAGGACAGAATACGAGGATTGTTGTTGTAGCTAGTTTGGAATACGAGTTTTCAGGGGATGTAGATATTAATGAACGCTAAAGGTAGGTGGGAGGACAGAATACGAGGATTGTTGTTGTAGCTAGTTTGGAATACGAGTTTTCAGGGGAAGCAGGGTATTAAGGGTAGGGTCAGGCCCCGTCAGGGTTCCTGTTCAAGGAACCCATTGACTTTTTAGACTTCTCGTAATGATCCAATTTCAATGGCCAAGCACTTTTTTTTATGATTTTGAGTTTAAATTTTTACTTCTTTTACCACGAAAATGTTTGCATTAGCGCTCGTCAACAGGCGAAATGATCTAACTTCTTTTCAATGTGAAACTAGGAAGATAGAATGAAAAGCTTGGCTCAACTTCTATATCTCACAGCATTCACAACCGAAGACTTTTGAAGGAGAGCTTGGCTGCCGCTTTTTTTTTAAATTTTTGTATTTGTGGGGTATAACCTTCCGAAATAGTAAAAAAAAAGTTTATCCATATTACTTTAACTTAAAAGTAATGTTAAACATTAACACAACTTACTGTTAAGTGCCGAGAAATACTGATCGTAAGTGCAATTGCGGCCAACGACCAATGGGTTTGCTTATGTTATTTCTTCAAGGTTTTACAGTTGAATTATATTTTAACTAGGAAGCATCGCAAACGCTTTTTTTAGTCGCGTTGATGGATGAGCTTTTTAATAATAAAATATTAATTTAAAATAATAACAACATATTAACACGGCCCATACAAAGCAATCATTAGGTCTGTTGGATCTTTGATTGTTTGTAACAAGGCTGTGAGTAAGGTATAAAATCTCCTGTGAAGTTTTCATACAAGGCTGTGAGAAAGGTCTAAAATCTATCTATATTTTCGTGCTATTTGGGTGGATTCTGACCAAATGGGTGGGGCTACAACGTTCATATTTCACATGGACATTAAGGTAAGGGTGATGTATTGACTTTTGAAAGAAAAAGTTGAAAAAGTTAGCCAGAATCTATAGAAATAAAGGTTTTAATATTTAACACCTCAAAAAACTGAAATTAAAACCTTTATTTCTATAGATTCTGGCTAACTTTTTCAACTTTTTCTTTCAAACGTCGATACATCACCGTTATCTTAATGTGCATGTGAAATATGAACGTTGCAGCCCCACCCGTTTGGTCAGAATCAGCTCAAATGTCACGAAAATATCGCACTAAAAATCGAAAAAAATCGTAAAAGTACGATAATCATGAGAAATATTTCTTCGATTGTACCCAAAAACGTGGCAAGTCTAAGTTCGGAGAAAACGAAGGTCCCCTCCAATTTTCATCAAGATCGCATATGCCGTTTGCCCGGTAGAGAGCGAACAAACAGACAGAAAAACAAAAAAAAACAATACAAAAAAACAAACAAAAAAACAACCGAGCTAAATTTTTTGGGGGGTCGGTGAAATTGAAGTCTTCGCTTCGCTCCTCCAATAACACAGTGTTAATTCACATCGGCAATATGATTACTCGGAAACTTTGCAAACGCTTTTTCAGGCGCGTTGTTGGAAGAGCGTAATTTTTTAAAAACAAAAAAGCGTAAAATTGCGATTTTTATAGGAAATAATGTTTCGATTACGCTTAAATTTCACACGAATATATTAATTGATAAAAGTATTGATCTGTTAAAAAAATCGTTTCAATCAGATCAAGCATGTAGGTAGTCGAAGAAATTTTAAAAATCGAAAAAGTCAAGCTTTTTAAAGTTTTTAGTTTGCGTGGGATATCTTTACTTTTGCAAGTGCTTTATTTTGCTGCCTACGCATTGTAGGTGATTGTTGTCAAAATTCTATTGTTTCTTGTTAATTGGTATTATTTACCGTAAAAAACTTATATTAAAAGATTTATTTCTATGAATTCTGGCTAGCTTTTTCAACTTTTTCTTTCAAAAGGTACTACATCACCATAACCTTAATGTCCATGTATATAATATGAACGTTGTAGCCCCACCCGTTTGGTAAAAAAATTGGCCCAAATGGCACGAAAATATCGTACAAAAAATCAAAAAACTTATATTAAAAGCTTTATTTCTATATATTCTGACTACTTTTTCAACTTTTTCTTTCACAAAGCAATACATCACCATTACCTTAATGTCCATGTGAAATATGAACGTTGTAGCCCCACCCGTTTGGTCAGAATCGGCCCAAATGTCACGAAAATATCGCACTAAAAATCGAAAAAAAATCGTAAAAGTACGATATTCATAAGAAATATTTCTTCGATTGTACCCAAAAACGTAGCAAGTCTAAGTTCAGAGATTTCGAAGGTCCCCTAAAATTTTCATCAAGATCGGATATGCCGTTTGCCCGGTAGAGAGCGAACAAACAGACGGGGGAAAAAAAAAACGAAAAAAAACCCGAGCAAAATTTTTTTGGGGGTCGGTGAAATTGAAGTCTTCGCTTCGCTCATCCAATGAGAAATATTTTTCGATTGCGCTAAAAAACGTGGCATTTCTAAGTTCAGAGATTTCGAAGGCCTCCAGAAAATTTCCATCGCAATTGGTGTATCGGTTTAGCCGGAATCGTGTAAACAAACAGAAAAATACAGGGAAAAAAACATTCCGGATTTTTTTCTCCAGTGTAGTGAAATGGAACCTTCGCTTCGCTCGCTACGCTCATCCAACGATTAACTTTTAATGTAAAGACGGTTAAGGTCTTAATTGCTACATATTATGTCATAGTGCTCTTTTCTTCTAAAGTATATTTTGATATCTATATACATCTGTTTACTTTTTACTAGGAAAACGCTAAAGTCCCGCCGCGTTGATGGATGAGCTTTTTAAAGGTTTTAGTTTGCGTGGGATATCTTTACTTTTGCAAGTGCTTTGTTTTGCTGCCTACGCATTGAAGGTGAATGTTGTCAAGTTTCTTTTGTTTCTTGTCAATTGGTATTATTTACCGTAAAAAACTTGTATTAAAAGCTTTATTTCTATGGATTCTGGCTAAATTTTTCCACTTTTTCTTTCAAAAGGTACTACATAACCATAACCTTAATGTCCATGTATAATATTAACGTTGTAGCCCCACCCGTTTGGTCAGAATTGGCCCAAATGGCACGAAAATATCGCACAAAAAGTCAAAAAACGTATATTAAAAGCTTTATTTCTCTCGATTCTGGCTAACTTTTTCAACTTTTTCTTTCAGAAAGCAATACATCACCATTACCTTAATGTCCATGTGAAATATGAACGTTGTAGCCCCACCCGTTTGGTCAGAATTGACCCAAATGGCACGAAAATATCGCACTAAAAATCGAAAAAAATCGTAAAAGTACGATATTCATGAGAAATATTTCTTCGATTGTACCCAAAAACGTGGCAAGTCTAAGTTCAGAGAAAACGAAGGTCGTGTCAAATTTTCATCAAGATCGCATATGCCGTTTGCCCGGTAGAGAGCGAACAAACAGACGGAAAAAAAAAAAAAAAACAAACAAAAAAAAAAAAAACAACGGAGCTAAATTTTTTGGGGGGTCGGTGAAATTGAAGTCTTCGCTTCGCTCATCCAATTAACACAAACAGGCCATTAAAATGAAAGAAATGTACATATGCCCATTTATATAACTAGGAAAACGCTTTAGTCCCGCCGCGTTGATGGATGAGCTTTTTTGTAAGTTTAGTTTTTGTAGGACCACTTTTCCTTTGCAAGTGCTTTTTGAATGCATTGTAGGTGATTGATGTCAAGTTTCTAGGTGATTGTTGTCAAGTTTCTATTGTTACTTGTTAATTGTTATTATAAACCTAAAAAAAATCATATTAAAACCTTTATTTTTAAGAATTCTTGCTAACTTTTTCAACTTTTTTTAAAAAAGGTACTACATCACCATAGCCTTAATGTCCATGTGAAATATGAACGTTGTAGCCCCACCCGTTTGGTCAGAATCGGCCCAAATGTCACAAAAATATCGCACTAAAAATCGAAGAAAATCGTAAAAGTACGATATTCATGAGAAATATTTCTTCGATTGTACCCAAAAACGTAGCAAGTCTAAGTTCAGAGATTTCGAAGGCCCCCTCAAATTTTCATCAAGATCGGATATGCCGTTTGCCCGGTAGAGAGCGAACAAACAGACGGAAAACAAACAAACAAACAAAAAAAAAAAAAAACACCCGAGCTAAATTTTTTGGGGGGTCGGTGAAATTGAAGTCTTCGCTTCGCTCATCCAACTACGTTGGCATAACGCCCAATGGGTTTGCTCATGTTCTTTCTTCAACGATTTAAAGTTCAGTTATATTTTAATTATCATTGGCATTGGTATATATTAGGTTCGGAATGATTGTTACTACGTTGGCATAATGCCCAATGGGTTTGCTAATGTTCATTCTTCAAGGTTTTACAGTTTATAGTTATATTTTAATAATTACCATTGACTTGAGTATTCCCTTATAGTCCGACTTCCATGCTACACCATTGACCAATTCTGCACTTTCATATAGAGGTCCAAATTTTTGTATGCGTGTACTTCACACCCAAATAGTCATTTCATACCGGGAGCCCATTCGTCTCGCCATTAATTTAGCTATGGCGGCCATCTTTAAAGATGGCGCCAAAGTGTAATAAGACTACCTCATTTTGGAGGAATATTGGCATGTGGCACCACTTTTTTCCATTAAATCGACCATGGGGAACTAAAATATGGCATCAGAATGAGAATTTCGTGAATTTCGAGGCCGTAAGTTGTAAATTTCGGCTGACACCCAAAACTGGACACGACCAACTGGACAGACGCCAACGGCTGTTTCAACGGGACTGCGTTTATCTGGACATCATTCTCGGGACGAACCCATCTGGACATGCTTTCATTGGACATGCACTATCTGGAATGTGTTTAACGGGGACATCGTTAAAACTGGACTGCGTTCAACTGACTTTTGGTCTATCGGGAAATGCATCCACTAGACATGCGTTAAACGGGACACTTTAAAACGGACATGTGCCCCTATCGGGACTGCGTCCATCTGGACATGCATTCATCGGGACATGCTTCAACTGGACATGCGTTCACTGGACATCTTTGTCGGCTAACCAATCTAAAAACATTTTCCACTCTGGTTTTCGCGCCTAAAAAGCATGGGCCTACTGCCTGTCTCACGCTAATGTAAAAAAGTTTTGCGGCCCCGCGAGCTGCGGGGGCGCCTACGCGTGTTGAGATTTGCGGGGCTCGGGCAAACCGCGAAACTGGGGGCATTGTAAATCCCCAAAAAAAACGGACTGATCACATCCCCTACGGAATGTGATTTTTATTATTTGTGAGAAAAAGGGATGGGTGCCTTGGTTCCAACTTAAAACCTAAAAACAACTTATTTTTTTCATAGTTGTATTATTATCCCTATATCGCCAAGCCTCTCTCCGACCTCCCTTAAATGCTCAAAAATTAAACACTTAATAATATTACATTGACCAGTCCCTGTTATGTAGTAAATTAATTATGATGACACACCTTACTTGAATAACAATTTTTATTTGATGTTCTCTTTTTTTTCAACGCCCCTTTTTCTCCACTTGGTTCAAAAAAAAATTAACCAAATTTTTAAACCCAAAACAAAAATTTAAACTCAATTCTGTTCACTTCACCTTTTTAATAGCTTATAAAAATTTTATAAGTTTATTATTTTTTGGATGAGCGTAGCGAGCGTACAGCAAGCGAAGTTTCCCTTTTTCACTTCACGGAAAAAAAATCCAGGAAATTTTTTTTTTTTTTTTTTTGTATTTTTGTGTGTTTTAACCTTTTTCCGGTAAACCGATACTCCATTGTGAAAAATTTTTTATGAGGCCTTCGAAACTCTGAACTTAGAACTCCCCACGTTTTTGAGCGCAATGGGGAATTTTTTCTCAAAAAAAACGCAATTTTACTTTTTTTTTTTCTTTTTTTAAACAATTCTTTGATTTATAACCCCTACATGTTTTTCCTATTGAATGATTTTTTCACAGAACCTTAATTTTATAAATTATTTTTTTTTTTTTGTAAAATTTGAGGCAATCGAATAATTATTTCTTATGAAAATTTCATTTTTACCTTTTTTTTCTTTTTAAAAATTACGATTTTTAAAAAAAAATAAATTTATTTTTTTTAAATTTTCATTTTTTTTAAAAAAATCTTCGACAATAAATGATTTTTCACAGAACAACAGTAAAATCCGCGTAACCAGGGAAACTTGGCACCAATTACGTCACCCAAAAACGCGGCGGGATTTAAGCGTTTTCCTTTATAATAATTATAAATATAATATAATTTTAAGACAGCTAATTTAATAAAATGATTCCTGTGGTAACTATTACAAAATTTTATTAAACTCTTTTTTGGGGTTTAACTTTATATTGTGTTCATTAAATGGAAAATACTGGAAGTGTGGAAGTAAATCACCAAAACAGTATTTTTACAAACTGATAGTATAACAAAAGCATAATACCCTTTTTTATTTTAAAACTACATCTGGGGAAACCCCAAATCTTTGAAAGACGAGGAGTAAGCCACAGATCAAACCTTTTACAAAACTGCTAGTTGTTGTGACTGTTGACTTTCATGACATAAATTCAACAGAAGACTGCAATGTAGCTGTCAAATCTGAAAGATCACATGGATAAATCCAATGGAACATAGTGGTACAAGCAAATCATTTGGCACAGTTGTTTTTCAGTATTATATATTGCTATCGCAATAAGCATACAAACATGACGTAATTTATTTTCGTCCTAGCCTATTATTATTAGTTGCTTAAATTAGTAGACTATGAAATCAAGAATGGATACATATTAATAATTATCTTTGTAAATTTTATGCTATACACATTAAAATTTATATTACCTTACCCAGTAAAAGGGATGCCCATACCCCACAATTTGCCATGTGGTGGAGAATCTCTGAAATATATATATCTT
Source organism: Sweltsa coloradensis (assembly GCA_024449915.1). Classification (NCBI taxonomy): domain Eukaryota; kingdom Metazoa; phylum Arthropoda; class Insecta; order Plecoptera; family Chloroperlidae; genus Sweltsa; species Sweltsa coloradensis. The sequence continues at coordinate 251,123 of JAMZAV010001774.1, forward strand.
TAGTATCTGTTATAATGTATTAATGTGGAATTGAATAAATTGAATTGAATTGAAATTGAATAAAATATTTAAAAAAATATTAATCTCGTGGTATCTCGCTGAATGCCAACAACACTGTTTTGAACAAAAATGTTCCAAATTTTGACTTTATTTTGAGTATGGTAATAATAAACGAAACCCAAGTCGAGTTTGGTGTCACGTCCACGCGCCTTCTGACCTCGCCACCCCGCTTCAAGTACCCTTATACCCCATTTTTGCCCTTCCGGCGACTAACAAAAAAATTGTATGTTTCTTTGTGGGGTTTCAAAAGTGTGTTTCAAAAGTAATAACATTATACTAATGGGTACATTATAACATGAAAAATAAAATCCGCCGATGGAAAGGGGATATTTCACCCCTACTTTTCCCCGCCCCTGAAAGGGGTATTTTTAGCAAAAACTCAAAAAAATTTTATTTCATACGGGTTTAAAAATTAAGAAAGTAAGGAAAAATTATTCGGCCCCACCATGCCGGGAAAAAAATTGTAGTTTTGTTTTTTCGACTCGGTTTATCTTAAAAATCTCCATCTTAACATTTGGACGATCTTTTTTCCCCTGTGAGTCGTGACCTTGGAGGTTTTTAAACCCAAAAAATATTGCCCATTAGGGACGGAATCGACACCCTTTTTACTGTTTATCCACTACATTTTCATGTGTAATGTGGGAAAGTTTTTTTCGGTTAAATATGCTGATTCCGAAAAGGGGGTGTGATTTTGAAATGCATTTTTTGCGTGTTTGTGTGTTGAACCCATTTTGTTTGGGAAACGAGCCTATTATAGTATCTATTGAAACAAAAAAAATAACGGGTTTAAAGCCGTTTTAAAAATTTCCCTAAATACCAAAATTTCGCAAATTTTTCGGATAAAAAAATTTAAAAAAATTGTGTCCTCGATCCCACCCACCATCAATTTCAGGATCAAAAACTTCAAAAAATTGTGTCCCATCGATTCCACCCTCCATCCCTTAAAATTGGAATGGGGGTTGGGAATGGGTCGGTCGTATTCTATACATTATGATAATTATTGAAATAAAACATTTTTTATTTTTGGGTCCATCCCCCTTTCAGAAAATATTTTTTTTTCCCCCCCCCCCAAAGTGGAGGTATATGTTTATTTTTTTTTTAATAGTTCTTGGAGACAAGCGATAATTGACAGTATAGTGCCCCCGCACCCTTAACTTTGGGAATAGTTTAAAGTCTATTCGATGCATTATATTATTGAAAGTATCTAAACTTTTTTTAAAAACATGTTTCGGCCCAAATCTCAATCAAAAAATCTCCATTCCACAATCACGTTTTTTCACCTCCACCCCAAATAAGGTTTTTCTGTACGGCACTTAATAGTGATACCACATGACTTTTGTCAGGATAGTATCTTTAAATTTAATATCCAATTTGATATTTCGGGGGGAAGGCAAAACGATTTTTTACCCTTTGGCCCCCTCCCACCCCTTTGGACTAGATAAGGTAGTTTTGATACTTTTATGATTATTTGAATTAGTCCTTATATTGTTGTCGATTAATTTATTTTTAATAAATCCACTCTCTTTCCCAATTTTTTTTTAAAACATACCCTAATAGTTACGAAATTTTTTTATTTAATTTTATTAATATTTTTGCTTTTATTTTTCTCATACATTTAACAGAAAAACATGTCTTTTTAAAAAAAGAAATTTTTGAATGCAAGAGCAACAGAAAGACATTTGCCCGTGTACTTTCGTACCTGTTCCCCTTTGGTACCAAAATCCTCAATTACAAAAGAACGTGTATCATGAAAAATTTAATATCAAATACAACACACACAAAAAACAAATAATAAAAACACAACAAATATTTCTAAAAACTTTAAAAACGCCACATCATCGAAAAATTAAAAAAAAATGCTCTTAATACCCTTTAAAACTCTATATTTTTTAAATACTTGTAGAAGATTCCACAACGAAACAGATCTTTAAAAAAACCCCCATTCGGGTGCCGATGTTCTGGCCCTAGGTGGATAAGGGAACACCCGTATTGTTTTTTTTAGGGGGTTTTCCGTTTCACTTATGAATTATGTTTATTTTACTAGTAATGTTTAAACTAAATATTTGAAATAATAACGAGCAACTCCAAAGTGTGATGTAGGGCATTTTTTTTTTTGGAATAAAAATTTAAATACAAAAAAAGGCCCTTCAAAATTAAATAAACAATCCCCCCTTTTCAAAAAATTTTAAAACAATTCACTAATAATTTTGAAAAAAAAATTTTTTTTAAGGGGAACCTCCTTTCCCAAGGGGGCCCACTTCCAAACACAGCAGAAAAAACAGCGTACCACCCCCCCATCTAAAAGAACACTCCCGTGCCCAAACCCCCAAAAAAGGGAATTCCCCCCCGGGCGTCCGGAAAAAGAACAAAAAAAACTTTTTTTTTATTTTTCCCCCACTTCCCGCCAAATTTCACGGCCTCCTTCCCCTTCTCCTTTTTTATTTAATTTGAAAGGTTGGGGGGGGGAAAATAAAAAAATTTAATGTTCCGTTTGGTTGTTTTTTTAAAAACTACTTTGGGGGGTTTTTTTTTTTTTTTTTCTTATTGATGGCGGGTTTAAGGGCCTTTAACCCCTTCTCTTCCATCCAACCCTTCCTAATTACAAAAAATCAGACTTACGGTTTACTAAAATAATGTTTAAAAAAAAAAAACTAAGATCACACAAGGAAATGTGCTTTTTTAAAGAGCTAAAAAAAATTTTAAACATCATACTAATAACTAAAACAAACAAATTTAAAATTTAATTAGGAGAACATTATTGCAATTAAAATTTTCTGTGATAGGGTTATGTTATAAAAATTTGTGGCTTTAAATCTTTTTTATTAAATCTAAAATAGCTTAAAAACATTAATTCATCCATTCACACAAAAGAAAAAATTAAATATGGCTTAGCCTTGGGCAGAATACAAATGAGCGGGGCGGTTGGGGGTGCATTACTCAATCATTGACAAAAGGGTGTAGCGGCGAGTTTTTTATGCTTATTAAATTTTAATTACTCAAGTAAAGTTTTATCTTTCGCTTGAAAAATGTCGTAATAATTCCCCAAAACATTCTGATTTTGGTTGGGGGAGTATTCCGACTCGAATAGCGCTTTGTCACGCATAGTAATTAGGGGCCCCTTTTGGGTAGGGTGGGGATCGCCAAAAAGTGTTTAAGTGGGGCGTGCGTAATTCTCTTTAGGCCTAATAGCTAGCACGGACCGGGATCGTGGGGAGGTGGGTTCATGAGGGGTTAACACAGTAATTTGACTATTCCCCTTAAGAGACCACACTGTATTAGAGATAAACTAATGACCCTCCTATTCGGCCAGGATCGAACCTATGAGTTTCCCTCTGGCAGACCGTGGGTTTATACCTCACTGACTCTATACTAACTAATTGGTTTGCTGGCTTACCGAATGCTTCTAGTCCCTGGTAGTGGTTTAGCTGGCCCCCCGACACCCCATGTCGGACCTGGCCCATGTCTTCTCTTTCCCTCTTTTATGGTTAATCCTTTTTCTGGTTCTTATCCGGTAACCCCACTAAAAACTCTTCCCGGACATTTTGGTTCACGTTTCGGTTTTTTGTTGCACGTCCCCACCTCCTCCGCCACGGTTTTCGCTCCTCTCTCTTCCAACGAACGTCTCTACGTACCTCAGCAGTCTTCCGTTCAGTTTCACTTTATCAAATCCCATTTACTTGCACTATTTATTTTTGCAATCTTTTTAAATTTGCGTTTTTTTCGGTCGTTCCTTCCTGTATTTCGTCTAAATAGCCTCACCGGAAAAGTAACAGACGTCTTGACCCTTTAAAAAAACTCCTCGGTATGTTCCTGGCGTAAAGACGTCAAACATGATCGTGACATCTTCCCGGTTGATAAAAATGTGTTGGGTCCTAACCTAATAATACATGCCCCCGCTACTATAGGGCACGTCCCCGTGACCGGGGTGCTGGACTTGAAGACCTCCCTTTACTATTAACATTTTTCCCCTGGGGATATGTCTTCTTCCCCCGTTTTTTCTTCCTTTGTTTGGGCCCAAAGATCTCTTCGTCTTGGCAAAGATTCACTTCATTTGGCCCACATCCCCTCCCAAAAACAGTGGAAAAACCCAAAATACCAGGGCCCCTAAGCTGAAAAAACCTAGTTTTAAAAAAAAAAAAAACAAAAAATTCCATTTTCCGGACGAAACTCATAACCCCCGCCTTTTCATGTACATCCGGTACTATTAATGACTGACTCTACACATCAAACCTTCCTAATCAAAAATTATAATTCCCTTTAATTAGGAATCAAAAAAATTTTAACCTGTAAAACCCTATATCTTAGTCTAGTCACAAAAATAACAAAAAAAACAAGTAAATTAGCTAAATTTTTGTTTTTGTGTAATTCAAAAAGAAAACAATAAAAGCACATTAAAATTTTTCTGTCCAAGTTCCCCAAGTAATAACTTTTGGAAATTTCCTGGTAAATTCCTAGATTTTTAAAAACAAAAATAAATTTTCCAGTGTGGTCCGACATTGTGACTAAAAGAGCCGGAACCCCTTTTCCGTCTCTGTCGAAAACGCAGGCATGTACTGCTTTCCCCTTTCCCCCACCCCATATCCATTCGAGGAGGGGGCGCGTCAACGTAAAAATAAATAAAAACGACAGCCCTTTGCGTACTACAACAAACCCCACGTGCCCTCACTTGACGTTTTTGCTCTTCACAAAACAAACAGCTGACGCATTAATAACATTACGCCGTGACTCGGGTCGCCAGCTAACTCGTAATCAGCAAAACATTTTATAACTCAACTTACAGACCAGAAAAAAGAATTTTCATTAAAATTAAGCAAAACTTCTTGAAACAAATAAACCAGATTAAATTTACTTTTGTTCTGAAAGTTTTAAAAAAAAAATAAATTGAAATAAAACATACTAATTTTATAATAAAAAAATTAATTTATAAAATTTTTAAACAACATAATTGTTTCTTGTTAACGCCTGCTCACCTTTACCAGAGTCTGGTAAAAAACCCACGTCAAATTTTTTTACATAAGTCAAATTTGCAAATTCGCCCCATCGAAACATAAAAAAATTAATTAATTGCAGACCCATTAGAAAAACTCAAAAGGTTTTTTCCATGCCTGTGCCTCACTCAGAAGGCTTTGGGGCCGACAAAATTTCTAGCTCAGCGGAATCATAGGCCTCTACTGACACTGGGGAAAAAAAAATAGTCAAACTGCTAATATAGACCCCGCAAAAGAAAACACAAACAGTATAACTACGAAAATTAAGTCCATGGTAAATTGCATTTACACATAGGACGTGAACCACCCCTGGTTCCTCCACCCCGAACCAGTGCAAAAGAACGGCATTTTCCCCCCCATTTTTAACCCCAAAAGGAATTGTACAGCACTGCACCCTCCTTTTTAACTGCAGAGATAATGGACTCAGTGCCACCCCTTCCCCTACTAGGGTTGAACCCTTTGGGGCTCCCCTTTAACCAATGCTGCGTAGGAATTTTATGTCCCCCCTACTCTCCACAAAAGGGCAAACAAACCCCATCTGGGTTTTCCCTTCCCTTTCCCCACAAACGTGCCATGTTGCACTTCTGCCCTCGGCACCCCGAGCGAAAACCACCACTTCATCCCTACGTCCCATGAAAAGTAGACTAAGTACCACCTCCCCAATAGGCAAACAACCACTCTGGTTTTTTCCTATCCTCACAAGAGTAGGCCCCGTTGCCTTTTTGCCCTCGTCACCCCGAAGCGAAAAACCCCACTTCATCCCCCACGTACTTATCGACAGTAGCAGGAAGTACTACTTCTTTACCTAGCAGTGACATCCCCCGGCACCCCTACTCTTCTGAAAGGAGACAGGAAGAATACCTCTTCCCCTAGCATGACATCCCCAAGGCATCCCCTCTTTTCATGAAAGGTAGACAGGAAATATTTCTCCCTTTACCAGCAATACATCCCCAAGGCATCCCCTATTCCCCCGTGAGTGGTTTTTCCCCCCCTCCCCCATTACTATAAAACAAAACATCCCCCATATCCTCTGATAGTAGATACCATAGAACTCCATATATCTTAGAACTAAAAACATTAGAAATTACCTTGTCATTGCATTAAACGCACCGAAACGTCACTACCCTTTTTCCACAGGGCACAAAACCTTAGAAAATACCTTTTCATTGCTGTTAATCGTCCCTCAAGAGCACTACCGTAACCCCAGGACACAAAACCTTTGAAATTACCTGCCATTGCGTTAATCGCCGGGGGATCCTACTCGTAACCCCCGGACACAAAACCTTAGAAATAACCCCAATTTTTTACAAAGGTCGACAAATCGTGCCACACTTTTCCCCTACAGGCCTCCAACGGTGTAAACGGGACGAAGATGGACACAAAAACCCTTAGAAAATCCTTTTATTGTGGTTTAAACGTCCCGGAGATCCTATACTCGTACCACAGGGCACAAAAACCTTTGAAATTTTTTTATTTTTGCAAAAGGTCGGGACCCCAGTTTACTACTCCCCCCAAACAGGGTGCTCCAACGGTTGTTAAGGCACAGAAGATGGTATCTGCTCCCCCCGGGCAGCACAGGTGCTCCCCGACGAGCCTCGAAGCAGCTTGACACAGTCCCTCTTAAAAAGACCCTGTTCTCGCAATAAAAAAAAAACTACCCTTCTGTCAAAATCACGCTGAGGAGATCGGTGGACAATACCTTCCTGACCCCTGGGTCCCGTATCTCACCCCACATAACCCTCGAAACGTTATCCGACAAATTTTCATTTTTACAAATTTCTAAACATCCCTAGATCATTAAATTCTTCCCCTTTAAATTTTCCGTCCCCCGATCTAACTGAAAGACTGGGTTTTTTGAAGGCTCCACTACCGGGGCCACAAAATCCCCAAAAAATCATCATAATCCTTTCAAAAAATTTCGCCCCAGAAAATTTTTTACCCCGGCAAAAGACCTTTAACACACCCCCTAGCTCTTTCCGACCCGTCATCCTAAATCTGCCTTAGCACACAGCCGAGCCCTTTTCAAAAAATTGGCTCCCCTTCCTCCCCCTCCCGCTGTACCCTAGCAACCATTGTAACTCCAATGTCACCCCGTGGCATAAACTACCGCCCGGTATATGATTATCACCCTGGTACTCTATTACCACCTTGGTATATCTTTTTACCACCCTGTACATCTTTTGTACTACCTTGGCCCATCTGACCCCCAGGTGCTGTCCTGAAGAACCCCCTGCTGCATTGGCATATTAGAGGGAATGACGCGGGAAAAAATCCGGCTGCATTGAGGACCTTTTTGATAGCCACCTTGTTGAAATGCCCTTGCGGGCCCCACAGCCCCCTGCTGAAATGCCTAGTGCCCCCCTACCCCCCGTTGGAAAGATTTTGGCCCCCCTGCCCCCGTTGAAGCATTAGCGGGCCCCCAGCCCCCTGTTTAAATTTGGGAAAAAAGAGTGAAAGCCCCCCCTTTCTGTGATTGAGGGGAAGACTGAAAACCCCCTGTTGAAATGCATTAGCGGACCCCCCCAGCCCCCTGTTGAAATTAGGTAAGAGTGAAAGCCCCTTGCTGTATTTAGGGGAAGACTGAAAACCCCCCTGTTGACAAGAGTGTCCCCGGGGCTCGAAAACGGAACCCGTTGGGCCAATATCTGTGAGAAGTATCCTCCGTTTAACACCCCACCATTTAAAAAAACTAGCCTTGAGCACTACCACTTAATTTTGGACGCTCCCCCAACCCCCCCAAACGGTTTTTAGCTATGTTCCGAGTCTTTTTAGAGATAAACCCTTCGTTGACTACCTTCAAAACAAATCAAAAAATATCCTTATTATCATCAGACCAGCCATTTATAGACGCCCCTGCTTCATAATTCTAATTTCCCAAAACTCCGCGCATCCCCCCTCTCGATCTTCTCAGGAAAGACCTTGTACGTATACCTTTATGCTGAGCTTGCGTTCACCGGGAAAGAAAGCTTTGGGCGCCGAGACAATAGGCACGCCAGCCGCCCCCTACTTACCAGGCGCGCTAAAGCCCGGACACCCACAGAGATCTATTCCCCATCAAAACAACCCCCAAAAACCCTTTTGTACACAGTACACAAAAATGCAAATAACAAATCCCGGGGCCACACCATGTCACGCATACTAATTTGGCCCTTTGGCCCGAGGGTGGTGTCGCCAAAAAAGTGTTTAAGTGGGGGCGTAGCGTAATCTCTTTAGGCCTAATAGCTACCGGGCCCGGGATCGTGGGGGAGGTGGGTTTTGAGGGGGATTAGACACAGTAATTTTAACTGATTCCACTTAAAGACCACACTGATTAGGTAACATAATGCCCCCCCTATTCTGGCCTAGGATCGAAACCCTTTTTCCGTCGGCAGACCCTGGGTTTTTATACCTTACTGACTCTATGACTAACTAATTTTTTGGGATGGCTTACCGAATGCTTCTATCCGGATTGGTTTTTCTGGCCCCCTCCCACACCCTGATGTCGGGCCCTGGGGGATTTTCTCTCTTTCCCCCTTTTATGGGTTTAAACCTTGTTTGGGGTTTTCTCCGTAATCCTCACTAAGAACCTTCAGGGCATTGTGGGTTCGTTGCGGTTGTTGTTGCACTGTCCCGACCTCCTCCGTCCCCGTTTTTCGCTCGTCTCTCTTTTTCAACGAACGTCTCTACGTACCTCAGCAGTCTTCCTTCAGTGCACTTCATCAAAGTCCGATTTTCTTGCACTATTTGTTTGGGAATCTTTAGATTCAGCGTTTTGTCGGGCGTTCCCCCTTTCCCGTATTGCGTCTAAAAGAGCTCCCGGAAAGTAAAAGACGTTTGACCCTTAATAACTCACGTCGGTATTCTCTGGCGTAAATGAGTCAAGCTGATCGTGACATCTTCCCGGTTTTGGGGACACAGTGTTAGGGTCCTAACCCTAATACATGACGCTTATTGTAAAAGAGTGGTCAAGAAGATTGGTTCTATGGGTTGGAAATGTTAACTGATCTAGATCTAGTGTTGAATGTATGGTTTGAGAATAAGTAATGAAAATTAGATGCTAGATACGAAGGTGTTGATGTTGAGAGCAGGCGATGAACAAGGCAAATCGAGTGTAGATTTCTACGGTCATTTAGACGAATCCACTCAAGATTTTTGAATCCAGGGGTAATATGATCATATTTTTTGATACCAAAGATGAAACGAACACAGGCATTTTGAGCTCTCTGAAGACGAATAGAGAGGTCCTCGGTTAGGTCATTGTACACAACGTCGCAATAATCAAAATGAGGCATGACGAGGCTTTGTACGAGCATTGATTTTAATTTTGTTGGGAGGAAGTTTTTTAAACGGTTTAAAGAGTGTAAAGATGCGTAGGTTTTCTGACACACGTGTTTGATATGTTCCGTCCAGGTCATGTCATCTGTCATAAAGAGTCCCAAGTTTCTAAAATAAAAAAAAGAGAGAGAGAGAGAGAGAGAGAGAGAGAATTCTTACATGACACAATTTAATATATATATAATATTAATAATTTTTGTAGGAAGCCTGCCCAAGGTGCAGTTCATGCCCCTCTTCAGGTGTCTAACTAGGCATGTTGCGGATAGGAAATTGTGAAGGGATGTCCGAGGGCTGTTTAAGATGACTCAATCCCTTCCATTCACATTACTGACTGAGGAAAACCTCGGAAAAAACCTTCAGTCAGGATTTCCGGTCTCGACGGGATTTGAACCCGGGACCTCCCGAATCAGAGTCAAGCGCTTAACGCTCGAGCCAACACTGTCACATATTTCAACTGAAATGTTGTCGTTAAATCATGATAATATACTATTTTGACTACAACTATAGCCTACAGCTATGGTAGTAATTGTCATGAAAGTAAATAATGACAATACATTCGATAAATCCATCTTTATTCGTAATTCTAGAGTACGTACGTGTCACACCAACAATAACAAAAGAACGAAATTATTTAAACAAAAATAAGGTAAACAATACAAAAACACAGCTGAGAAATTAATAATTTGCCACCTGCCTTACTGGCTTCAGTTGTAAATTAATTAATGATTTTGAAATTTGATGTTATGTCCAAGCAAATAAAAACTAAAATATTATTTGGATGCTTTCTTCAATAAACAAATGTATACGATAATCAAATCCAGGGCAAAATATATTTTTTGCAGTAACTTAATCATTTCCATACCATAATAATTTGTAATGCCAGAGATGAGTAAAAAGTGAGTTGCCATTTATTCATTTATTTATTATTTGAGACAGAATATTATAAATATGAATCGCTTTTACAAAGTTCAACGGTTTTTCATTTTTCGTTAATAGAATCTATTGACACCCAGAGAACACCTCAAACTCAGGCCACAAAATATGAATCATTAAGTTTATTCTTCCCCTGTATTTCCTGCATTTTCCTGAACCCAGCTAGACTCGAACCCAAGTTTAGAGATTAGGTCAACTTTATACCACTACACAAAATGAGATTTCATTTAGTTTAGTAAAGTTAAAAAAAAATTACATAGGCCTACTTTTAATTTATATTGAAGTTATCGCAAAAATAATGCATCAATAATAATGAGTATAATACAAATTAAACAATCGTAATCGTCGTATATAATCGTATTGCAGGAGACATCCTCCAACGACGGGTGCCAGCGCCGAGATAAAAGACTACACTGCGTTATATGCATTTCAAAACGTGTTTAATATTTTTTTTAAATACAATCTAGAAATTACAAAATCTTTCCCGACCAGGAGATTGAACCCAGGTCTCCCACATTTCGGGTATGAGGGCGCCTAAGCCAACTAGACTAGGAAAACGCCAAAGTCGTTGTTAGACGAGTGAGCGAGTCATATGTTCTTCAATTATAATCATCAATGTAATCAAACTTCAATTGCTGGTAAACGAATCAAGTTATGGAAAACTACTAAACAGTAAACTATTCAGTGTGAACCTGGTAACAACATGCATCACTATCATGAGAAGTCTATCATTACCAATTTAATTACCACCTTAATTATTGCATTTATTAATGTAAGTAGAGTAAAAAAATAGTAGGTAATACAGTATAAACAACATAACGGTTTATTACAATAAACATGCGTGTATAGACCTGATGTTTTTGTGTCCTAAACGTATTCTTATTGCAAACTTGAGTTCAAGCAATTATGCAAATTAGCTAATAATTGTTAATTTTTTATCAATCATTGGCATATGGGGTCAGTATTTGTATGATATTTATTTATTTATTGTGTGCAGAGAAGTTCTTCAAAGTGTACTCATTGCGCACATATTAAGTAAATTACCGAATTCCAAATTTTTCGATTTGACTGTATGGAAAAGTAACATAAATGCATCAACTATTAATCCTGTCAAATAAGATCGTATATTGACGTTTGGAGGAAAAAATTGCGATGTTGCTGAATTTTTGCAGAGACCTTCCTTATATAATACTTATCAACATACTAAAACTCCCCTACAATCGGACTGGAGCTTCGGCCGCCATATTGGAAAATGGCGGCCCAAAGGTGTTTGTTATCGAATATCTCCAAATTGGTTTGAGATAGACAAAATATCTCAGTAGCAAAAATATTCCCTATTTAATTCCCTACAAAACCGGTGTCTTCTATAGTTTTGGTAGGGGCAAAGGTTACGTCACAAAATCGTGGTTTATGTGTTGCTCATTGGAGTACCAGCTTATTTCCAAATTTGCACGCCCAGCATCAAACAATGCCCGGTAAATCCGTAATAAATCGATTTAAATACAAAAGGACTTTTGTACGGGGTTCGTGAAAGCTTTCATTAGTATTTTAAAAAATCAGGTGTGCGAAATCGAATTTTGCATTTACCCGAAATTTGGGTTTTTCCATTGTTGGCATTTCCTCAAAAATGCCATTTTTGACCGTCCATTATTAAGCACTAAAAAGCATTGGAGGAAAAATTCTTCCTACGCACATTGAAATGACTCAAATAATGATCCGATTACAACCAAAGTTTAAATCCAATATGGCTGCTAATTCCTAATATCCACAACATCAAAGTGAATTGTGTAACAAAAAGAGTGTAAAAACAGCACGAAAACAGTATTCATATTGTGAATATTAGGAATTAGCAGTCATATTGGATTTAAACTTTGGTTGTAATCGGATCATTATTCAAGTCATTTCAATGTGCGTAGAAAGAATTTTTCCCCCAATGCTATTTAGTGCTTAATAATGGACAGTCAAAAAGGGCATTTTTGAGGAAATGCCAACAATGGTAAACCCAAATTCCGGGTAAATGCAAAATTCGATTTCGCAGACCGGATTTTTTAAAATACTAATGGAAGCTTTCATCAACCCCGCACAAAAGTCCTTTTGTATTTAAATCGATTTATTACGGATTTACCGGGCATTGTTTGATGCTGGGCGTAAAAATTTGGAAATAAACTGGTATTCCAATGAGCAACATATAAACCACGATTTGTGACGTAACCTTTGCCCCTACCAAAACTATAGAAGACACCTGTTTTGTAGGGAATTAAATTGGGAATATTTTTGCCATTGAAATATTTTGTCTATCTCAAACAAATTTGGAGATATTCGATAACAAACACTTTTTGGCCGCCATTTTCCAATATGGCGGCCGAAGCTCCAGTCTGATTGTAGCGGAGTTTTAGTATGTTTTATAAGTATCCTTTAAGGAAGGTCTCTGCAAAAATTCAGCGACATCGCAATTTTTTCCTCCAAAAATTCTTATTTGACAGGATTATATGCTACATTTCTTAATAAATATAAAAAATATTTGACACCGTAAACCATGGGAAAACATGTTTTGCTGTTTTGAAAGCCTAAACTTGTACGTATTACAATTTTTATCATATTTCTAAATTTCATTAATCGGGAAACACTCGCGTAGGTGTAATTGAATTTATGGAAATCAATTCAGAAATTCAAAAATCCATCCCAGGTGTGTATCGAACCTCGGTCTCTCGAACACTCGACCGGTAATCGGGAGACCGGGGTTCGATACCCCACTAATAATTCCATTTGGTTTCAACACAATAAGTCCAAGAAATTGGGTTACTCCAACAAGATTAATCGTGTCTGCAATTTTATGTGATCGGCACGATGAGCTTTGTTGGGATTTCCTATTATAACTTGAGGCGCGATCTGAAACTCGTGGAGTAATATTTAATGTATTTCAGATCTTTAGCTCAATTTTCGTACTCCCCATCTCCTTGTTCATTGAATAAGCGTATCATAATGTGTTTATGTATTTTATAGCTTATTAACCAATTGTTGCATGTGGTTCAAATTTTTGTTTGTGGTAGGCCTATTGTTAAAATATAGGGTAATCTTCGCGAATAAACCTCGTAGGAACCGCCTTACAAGTGAGGCGTATTAGTGCGTTCTGAAAGTCATGGAATAATTATATTTCAGACCTTCAGTCCAATGTTCGTACTCCCCCTCTCAACGTTCATTCAATAAAACTTAGTCTTATCATACTAAATTTAATGTATTTTGTCGTCTTCATTAACCTCGCTGCTTGTGGATCAGATTTTTAGTATTCTGATTAAATATAGGGTTCTGGGTTATCGTCGCGATGAACATTGAAGGGGTACCGTATAACGTGGGCGTATTGTTGCGTTCTGAAAGTTGTACGTGAAGTAATGGTATTTCCGACATTCAACTCAATATTCGTACTCCCCCTCTCCTGTACATTTAATTAGTTTGTCACAATTCATTGCATGTATTTAATCGTAATTCTTTATTAACGTCGTTGCCTGTGGTTTAGGCTTTGAAATATATAAATCGGCGCAATGAACCTCTTTGAAAGCAATCACTCAATAACTTGTTATAAAATCTTATTATTTGATTTCAAACAAGGTGGAGTAAAAGAGTTTTAATTATTCATCAACTCACTATTCGTACTACTCTGTTTACCATGGGTCATTTCCATTATTTTTTAGTTGGATGAGCGAAACGAAGCCTTCAATTTCACTCACCCCCAAAAAATTTAGCGCGGGTGTTTGTTTGTTTTTTTCCTTTTTTTCTGTTTGTTCGCTCTCTACCGGGCAAACGGCATAATATGCGATCTTGATGAAAATTTGAGGGGACCTTCGAAATCTCTGAACTTGGAGGTGTATATACTAGGAAAACGCTTTAGTCCTGCCGCGTTGATGGATGAGCTTTTTTGTAAGTTTTTAGTTTGCGTGGGACCACTTTTCCTTTGCAAGTGCTTTGTGAATGCATTGTAGGTGAATGATGTCAAGTTTCTATTGTTACTTGTTAATTGTTAATTGTTATTACAAACCTCAAAAAGCTCATATTAAAACCTTTATTCTATAGATTCCGGCTAACTTTTTCAACTTTTTCTTTCACATAACCATTACCTTAATAAACATGTAAAATATGAACGTTGTAGCCCCACCCGTTTGGTCAGAATCGGCCCAAATGTCACGAAAATATCGCACTAAAAATCGAAAAAAATCGTAAAAGTACGATATTCATGAGAAATATTTCTTTGAATGTACCCAAAAACGTAGCAAGTCTAAGTGCAGAGATTTTGAAGGTCCCCTGCAAATTTCATCAAGATCGCATATGCCGTTTGCCCGGTAGAGAGCGAACAAACAGACAAAAATACAAAAAACAAAAAAAAACATCCCAGCTAATTTTTTTGGGAGGTCTGTGAAATTGAAGTCTTCGCTTCGCTCATCCAATAAATTTGAAATCAATATAAAATTATTAAAAATGTCTCGATGAACCTTTCTGCAATTACCAAATGGAATGGTGTAAATTCACGTAAACAGGTGGAGTAATGGTATTTCATGTGTGTTCAATATATTGGTTTACTCCCCAACTAAAACATAATTTTTGGCTTGAGTAATTTCATTTCACGTAGAGTACTCTCGTTTCAGTAAAGTTTTACTCTGTGAGTAACGTATTTCATTATATCTTAACTTGGAGTGGGAGTACGCATGCCGAGGGAAGAGCAATATATTTCATTATACGGGGAGACCACAAGCTATCCAGAGCGCCCTGCTAAGTCTGCAACACGCGTAGCGCACCCCTGCAGCTCGCTGTGGCCGCAACACTTTGTACATCAGCGTGTGGCAGGCAGTAGGCCTATGCTGGTCAGGCGCGAAATCACAGTGGAATAATGTTTTCAGATTGAGTAATAGCTCGACAAAGATGTCCAGATGAACGCATGTCCAGTTGAATGCATGTCCAGATAGACGCATGTCCAGATGAACGCATGTCCAGATGGATTCATGTCCAGATGAATGCATGTCCAGATAAACGCATGTCTAGTTGAAGCATGTCCAGTTGGCGTCTGTCCAGTTGGATCAGTGTCCAGTTGGATACCTGCCGTAAATTTCGTACGAAATTTCACTGGTTTCCACGACAACCGAGTTGACTGTAATAACATGTATAAAGATCAAATTTTTTATGCGTGTACTAGACACCCCAATAGTCAGTTTTAGACCGGGAGGCAGTTTGTTTCGCCATTAATTTAGCTATGGCGGCCATCTTTAAAGATGGCGTCTACTGTGTAATAAGACTACCACATTTCGACGGAATCTTGGCATGTGGCATCATTTTTAGTATTAAATCGACCATTAGTCTGGCGGCAGACCTGAAAAAGACCTCTAGAAACCGATTTTGCTAAACTTTTTGAGTAGAAGCTGCACACTGGTATCAAAATGTTCGTATGAACGTCAGGAATGTCATCTACCTTGTGTGCATCTTGGCATTTGTTGCGGGTGGCGGTAGGCGGAGGTCAAAGGTCACGCGGGTCATGCACACAGCATCGTACTGTTTTGGTTATATCTCTTGAACAAATAGAGATATTACCCTCCAATTTGGATGAGTCAGTTACTGAATTACCATATAATCATCCCTGTATTATGTGCATTTCGGCATTTAGTGCAGGAGGCGGTAGATGGAGGTCAAAGGTCGCGCGGGTCATGCGCGCCGCATCGCACGGTTTTGACAATATCTCCTGAACAAATATAGATACTACCCTCTAGTTTGCTTGATTCAGTTATTGAAATATCATTTCATCACCTCTGCTTTGTGTGCATCTCGGTATTTGGTAAAGATAATGGTGGGCAGAGGTCAAAGGTCACCACGCGGGTCAAGCGCGCGGTGGCGTACTGATTTGGGTATATCTCCTGAACTAATAGAGATATTACCCTCCAGTTTGCATGATTCAGTCAAAGATAATTTCAGTTATTGAATTACCATTTCATCATACCTGTATTGTGTGCATTATGGCATTTGGTGCAGGTGGCGGTAGATGGAGGTCAAAGGTCACGCGGGTTATGCGCGCCGCATCGCACTGTTTTGACTATATATCCTGAACTAATAGAGATATTACCCTCTAGTTTGCTTTATTCAGTTATTGAAATACCATTCCATCACCTCTGCTTTGTGTGCATCTCTATATTTGGTAAAGGTAGGCGGTAGGTGGAGGTCAAAGGTCACCACGCGGGTCAGGCGTGCGGTGGCGTACTGTTTTGGGTATATCTGCTGAATGAATGGAGGTGTTTATCTCTATTTTGCTTATTTCAGTTGTAGAAATACCATCCTATCACCTCTGTGTTGTGTGCATCTCGGAATTAGTAGGTCTTTATCATATTTCAAATATTGAAATCCCGCCTCAATTACCGACAATGCTACAATCAGTTGCCGCTTGCGTTACAGCACGCCCCAATCCATCACGTGCGGCTGGTCAAAGGCTTATTACTGATCTGGAAACTTTCAGATATTTTGCCAAATTTTGGCATTTTTTATTGAACTATTTACTAACGATTACAGTGGGGTGGGGGGATTGCAGTTCACTTTTTCAACACGATCCTGGTGGTGTGTGGTGCTCAGTCGGACTACAACTCGATGTAGGGAAGTTGTCTTAAGCATCTAAATATCTCTGAGTGTAAAGAGTGTTCGAGTAAAACAGTTCGACAGTGATGCAGACATTTTTTGTTATCTTTACTTCTCCGTACGGATGGTGAGTTCATTATCATTTGATAACTGTACTTAAGGGTATGGGTCAATCTGTTATGTATATGTCCGTCCATTTGATGTCTGTTCACTGGGCTATTAGCTATTAACAATGAATGAGCTATTGCAATTATTTGGTTTCGAAATTACTCGCCAATATAGACAGTTGTTGTAAGTGTAAGCGCTCTGTTTACATGTTTGTTTGCATCAGTGGATTCATAGAGTAGCGTTAAAATCCGCGCTGGTTTGAAAGATACTCCTGGGCAGTGGGCATAGCTTTATAGGAGGCATCGATCAATCAAAAGCACTGTGAACTTATAATACCCGAATCTCTTCACATCCTACTAAAACTTATATGTGGGGAAGACGCCACGCGAGACGACGAAGAACGATTTGCATACCAAGATTCTTAGTATTTCCCGAGACATTGTTTTTCAAGCATCTAGGGGTAAAAAATTTACGCCTAAACATGTAGGGTTTGCAATGACTGTACACCAAGAATCTCGATCCAAAGGCTTAGTGAATGTTCAATACAATGCCGACACTGTATGAGTTACGACAATGTTCGACGTGTTGACTAAGCTATTGCGAATGGAATTTTTGAAAAAGATGATGTGATTATACTTCGAACTTTATTGATTCAAAATTGCCAGGTTACATTCGTTTCGCAAATGACAACATTGATATAAATGAAGAAACCAGGTCGGGCAAGGGTCGTTTCATGCCTTTTAGACTGCAGCGTACATAAGAAGTGTTTCGGGAGAAGATAAGGTAACCTTATGTTACGAGTTTGATAAAGAACGCTCAACACATAGCCCCTCTTGGTTAACGAGGGTAAACCCTCTGAGAAGGGTAAGCAAAAGCCTGAACCAGTGTTTCAACTCAATGTTCATCCTATCCATGTACGAGCAGGATAGTGAGATAATTGCTCAACTCTAAAGACTTATAACATGGGGTTTTCACTCGACTACAAGTTTTTATTTCTTGTTATGTAGTATGTTTTATAATTCCTATTAAATGTGAGTACCACTCGCTCAAAATGCCAAGATGCACACAATGCAGAGGTGATAGAATGGCTATTCAACTAGGAAAACGCTTAAGTCCCGCCGCGTTGATGGATGAGCGTAATTTTTTTTAACGAAAAAAAGCGTAAAATTGCGATTTTTTTAGCCTAATAGATCATTTGTCGATTACGCTCAAATTTCACACGAAAATATAACTTATAAAATTAAAGTTTTGTGAAAAAATCATACAATCGGATAAAGCACGTAGGTTTAATTCGTCGAAGAAATGTTAAAAATTGAAAAAAATCGTAAAATTGCGATTATCATGAGAAATAATTTTTCGATTGCGCTCAAATTTCACACGAATATATTAATTCATAAATTCAGGTTCGGTGAAAAAATCAATACAATGGGATAAAGCATGTAGGTGTTATAAGTCGAAGAATGTTTTAAAATTTAAAAATCGTAAAATTGCGATTTTTATAAGAAATAATTTTTGATCGATTTTTCCCCCCGTGCAGTTCTTCGTTCAGAGATTTCACAGACCTCCATAAATTTCATCGCAATTGGAGTATTGGTTTAGCCGGAATCGTGTTCACAGACACACAAAAATACAAAAAAAAGAAAGAAAGAAAGAAAAAAAAAAAAAACATTCCGGATTTTTTTCTCCAGTGTAGTGAAATGGAATCTTCGCTTCGATCGCTACGCTCATCCAATAACTGAATCAAACGAACTAGAAGAGGGTTATATCTTTAATAGTTCAGGAGATATAGCCAAAACAGTGCGAAACTGCGCGCATGACCCGCGTGACCTTTGACTTCCATCCACCGCCGCCTGCACCAAATGACGAGATGCACACAATACAGGGATGATTAAATGGTAATTCAATAACTTAATCAAGCAAACTAGAGGGTAGTATTTTTATTAGTTCAGGAGATATAGCCAAAACAGTGCGATGCGGCGCGCATGACCCACGTGACCTTTGACCTCCATCCACCGCCGCCTGCACCAAATTCCGAGATGCACACAATACAGGGTTGATGTAATGGTAATTCAATAACTGCATAAAGCAAACTAGAGGATAATATCTTTATTAGAGTAGGAGATATAGCCAAAATAGTGCGATGCTGCGCGCATGACCCGCATGACTTTTGACCTCCATCCACCGCCACTGGCATCAAAACTCCGAGATGCACACAATGCAGAGACGATAGAATGGTATTTCTACAACTGAATTAAGCAAAAGTAGAGGCTAATATCTATATTAGTTCAGGAGATATAGCCGAAACAGTGTGATACTGCGCGCGTGACCCGCGTGACCTTTGACCTCCGCTCAGCGCCACCCGCAACAAATGCCGAGATGCACACAAGGCAGAAATAATTACTGACGTCCATACGAACATTTTGATACCAGTGTGCTGCTTCTACTCAAAAAGTTTAGCGATTTTTTTTCCCTTGATGTCTGCCTCCAGACTACATCGGGAACTCAAATATGGCGGTAGAATTAAGGATCCGTGGATTTCGAGGCCGTCAATTGCAAATTTTACACATGTTAAGGCAATTTTGTTACAAAATATCACTAGTACCTACGATAGCAGAGTTGACTGTTACAACATGTATAGAGGTCAAAGTATTTTTATGCGTATATACTAGACACAAAATTTATAGTCCATTCGTCTCTCAATCCATTTACCAATGACGGACATCTTTAAAAATGGAACAGTGAAATTTTGTACCAAAATTGCCATAAAATGTGTATAATTGTGTACTATACTATCTTTAAAGATGGCTGCCATCGGTACATGGATTGAGGACGAATAGACTCCTAGTCTAAAATTTACTATATGAGTGTCAGGTACATGCACAAAGAATTGTACCTCTATACATGTTATTACTATTAGTCAACTCGGCTACCGTAGGAACTAGTAATATTTTGTAACAAAAATACCTTAAAATGTGTAAAATTTGCAATTTACGGCCTCGAAATCCACGGATCCTAATTCTACTGCCATATTTGAGTTCCCGATGGTCGATTTAATACTAAAAATGGTGCCACATGCCAAGATTCCGTTGAAATGTGGTAGTCTTATTACACAGTAGACACAGACAGTAGATGGCCGCCATACCTAAATTAATGGCGAAACGAATAGGCTACCGGTTTTAAACTGACAATTGGGGTGTCTAGTACACGCAGAAAAAATGATCTGTATACATGTTAATACAGTCAACTCGGCTGTCGTAGAAACCAGTGAAATTTCGTAACAAAATTGCCTTAAAATGTGTAAAATTTGCAATTTACGGCCTCGGAATTCATGAAATTCTAATTCTGATGCCATATTTGAGTTCCTCATGGTCCATTTAATGGAAAAACGTGGTGCCACATGCCAAGATTCCTCCGAAATGAGGTAGTCTTATTACACTTTGGCGCCATCTTTAAAGATGGCCGCCATAGCTAAATTAATGGCGAGACGAATGGGCTCCCGGTCAAAAATGACTAACTGGGGGGTAAAGTACACGCATGAAAAATTGGACCTCAATATAAAAGTGCGCATGTGATTCACACCCACGCCTGACGAGGTAACAAATGATGAAGTCATTTCAGCAATTAAACGCACTAAATTTAGAAGCTCAGCAAATCTTAAAGTAATTCCATGAAGAGTATTCAAGAAATGCGCATCAATAGTCGGATTATTGGTAGTTCTAATTTCTCATTTCTTTCTTGTAGGTGGTTTTCCAACAGCTGAAATTGGCAAGGGTAACACCTATATATAAGGGTAAAGGTAAAAAGAGTAATAGTAATTCATATCGGCCAAATCAACTCTTTTCAATTGTAGGTAAAGTTATTGAAAATATTTTGCACGTGAAGTGGATGCATCTGAAGGATTAAGTGCAAACCAGCATGGTTTAAGGAAAGGTAGGTCAACACAAAGTGCGCTTTTAACATTCACAGATTTTATATATAAAGGGATTGACAATCGGAATGGTAAGGTTGGAGCTGTCTGTTGATTTTAGGAAAGCATTTGATTCAGTACCCTTTTTACCTCTTTTAATAAAACTAAAAACCAGGTATAAAAAAGTATTTGTTATCAATTTTGGCGGAGAAAAATGTTTATCAATCTTGCAAAATATAGTTCAAAAGTATTTAATCTTTTTTTGTGGAGTACCCCAAGGATCAATATTAGGACCCATTTTATTTATTCTCTACATAGATGATATATCTACTATTCGGCACCAAAAAGCACACTAGCGCGGTACAAATACGAGTTTTGTACCGTTTGACAAAAAAATTCGTACACCATCTGTTATTTTCAGAAAACTATTTTAGCTATAGTCAAGTTGTAGCTAAAGGTGTTTAGAAACTATGTCCAGAAAACCGATTCTCAAAATTTAATTTTGAACTAGTCTTGTATATCACACTTTTGTCCAAAAATCTAAATATAATTTCCAAAAGTGATGTTATGTCCCGCCCAAAAAAAAATCAAATTTTTTTCTGTTATTTTAAAGGCCTTCTTTCATTCAGCAGACTTTTCAGACATGTTTCTTCGACTTTCAAATTATCGGCCAAAGGTGGTACAATAGCCTTAAGATGCCCAACTCCATATAACGTTAGAAAAGGGCCATGAGGCCCCAGTCACAAAGTGTGTAACTTAGGCATAGTAACGCATGCTAACGATTGTGCAACGATTGGGCCTGAAGGTACTAATTTTCATCTGCAATGTTGTGGATGGACAATTTCAATGATAACTTTGATGAGTTCATTAACAAAAATAATGAAGTTCGCGATCACCAAACTAGGCAGGCCAGTCAATTTCATTTAAACGTACAAAATAAGACTGGTAACCAAAAAGCAATTTTGATTAATGGAATTAAATTGTATAACTTAATAGCCTACCAAACAGTATCAAAGAAATTAGATTCAATAAATATAGAACTGAATGTATTGATTTTTTAAATCTGAATTTCCATATGTAGGAATGTGACTGAAATTGTTTTGTAATGGTTGGAATAGTTTTATTATGTACTATGTATAGATCCTGTTTTCTACTTATGTGAAATATGTATATTACGGTAAATGACTTGTATTTGTATTTTATATTGTTTGATATGATTGTAACATGTTACGAACTAGTGAAAGCTAAATAAATAAATCATACTACTACTACATAAGTTTTCCTCTTAAAGGGGTATTCACCTGCTAAACTCAAAAAATATATTTCATTCAGGCTAGGTATAGTTATGAATTTAGAAATTAACAGAAAAATTATTGGGTCCACCATAGACCCCCAAACAATTGTCAAACTTGGTATTTTTCGAGCATAATAACATAGGGACGATCTTTATGCCCCGTGACCTTGGAGGAGTTTGATCCAAAAAAATATTGACCATTATTGACGTACTCTACAGCCTTTTCTGTAAATCCTCTTTATTTTGTTTTGTAATTTGGGCAAGTGGTTTGGTCAAAGAATGCTGATTGGTGTGATTTTGGAATGCATATTTTTGCGTGTTTGAGTGTATATTTGTGCACAGTTTCAAGACATGATGTTATAAAGGGCCATTCTAGATTAGTATGATGCTCTAGTATCTATGTGTAACAAAAAAGAAACAAGTTAAAGCCGATTTAAGAAATTTTCCAAAACGCCACTTTTTGCTATTTTCTGGATCATTTTTTTTTAAATTCATGTAAAATCACAGTTACAAGTAGGGATAACTTCGGTTAACCGGAAAACCGGTTTCGAATGCAACCGGTTTGGAAACCGTTTTTGAGAAGAAGACAATCTTGCAAGGGAAACTTCCTAGGTTATCTGTACAAAAGTGAGCACCATTTCTCGTCTGCAGGACTAATATTTTCAAAATCGAGATCACCCATCCCAATCAACCAAGATCACCCGCCTTTCCGATCGTAAATATGCCGATAAAGTAGAGGCAACAAACATCCTCGCCACTCCTAACCCACAATTTTTTTTTTAAATCGGTTAGCGATTTCGTTAACTAAAGTGGACTTCACGGAAAGATTGGTCCGCAGGTACCAGGAATTTCCTCCCCTCTTTACCACCACCACCTTCCTCGGACGGGCAAAGTGCACAAGATTTAGATCTTACCTATCCTCGACCCTTCTATTGATGGTCTCTAAACCCTTGAATAGAGATAAATTAATTTTCTTTTCATTACATAAACTGTTGTAATTTACCTTTTAAATGTTCTTAAATGTTAATGATTTTAACTTTAATGTTTCCCTGAAATAAAATCAACACGAAAATGTTTTTAAACGCAAAAAATTGATTGAGAACTAACAATGTTTACAAAATATTCTTAGCACTTCTGATGAAGAAGTGTGTTGTATATTATACTGTTAAGTTCTTAGTTTTCAATCAATTTTTAGCATTCAAAAACATTTTCGTGTTGATTTTACTTCAGTGAAACATTTAAGTTAAAATCGTTTACATTAAAGGGCATTTAAAAGGTAAATAACAACAGTTTACGTCATGAAAGGGAGGAAGGATTTAACTCTATTCAAGCAAAATAATTTGATTGGATGGTTTCGAGACCATCAATAGAAGGGTCGAGCGACTATTACAATAGATACGATCTACCTCTTGTCCACTCTGCTCGGGCCAGGAAGGTGGTGGTGGTAAAGAGGGGAGGAAATTCTTGGTACCTGCGGACCAATCTTCCCGTGAAGTCCACTTTAAGATATAATTTTTTGGATGAGCGTAACGAGCGTAGCGAAGATTTCATTTCACTACACTGGAGAAAAAAATCCGGAATGTTTTTTTTCTGTATTTTTTAGGGTTGCACAATGTCAATTGACCGGTCAAATGACTGGTCAAATACTTTTGGTCAATTGACCAGTCAATTGACTTAAAGATAACATGTGTATATTGCATTTAAAACTTAAAATTATTTGAATTTTTATATTTGAATATGAATTGTTATGTAAACGATAACATTTCTTTCTTTCTTTTTCAATTAAAAATGTTTTAATTAGGTAATATTTTATTTTAATTATTATTTATTATGTAGTTATATTATGAATTATAATAGACAAATAGAATATAATAGCTTCTGGGTAAGCTGAAGCTGAATCGGAGAAAGGGACTGATGACAGCATCGACGATGATGATGACCACATAATATGCATTTAACAAGCTTTTAAATAAAAAAATATTTTGTCACCACAAACATTTAAAAAATAAATACACTAATTATTTAAGAAAATAACATTTATGATTTTTTACATTTGACCGTCAATTGACCAGTCAATTGACCAAATTTGAATTTGACCGGTCAAATCCCATCCCTAGTATTTTTGTGTGTCAGCACGATTCCGGTTAAACCATACTCCAATTGCGATGAAATTTTCTGGAGGCCTTCGAAATCTCTAGACTTAGAACTGCCACGTTTTTGAGCGCATTCAGAAAATTATTTTTCATGAAAATCGCAATTTTACGATTTTTTTTTATTTTTAAAACATTTCTTCGACTTATAACACCTACATGCTTTATCCGATTTTAATGATTTTTTCACAGAACCTTAATTTCATGAATTAAAATATTCGTGTGAAATTTGAGCGCAATCGAAAAATTATTTGTCATGAATATCGAAATTTTACGGTTTTTTCTTTTTTAAAACAGTTCTTTGACTTATAACACCTACATGCTTTATCCTATTGTAATGATTATTTCACAGAACCCTAATGTTATGAATTCATATATTTGTGTTAAATTTGAGCGCAATCGAATAATTATTTTTTATGAAAATTGCAATTTTATGATCTTTTTCTTTTTTTAAATAACGATTAATTAAAATTTACAAAATTTAAGTTAATTTTTTATTTAATTTAATTTAATTTTTAAAAAATTTGACTTAGGAACGATTTTTTCACAAAACAACAGAAAATCCGCATAACACATGGCAGCTCAATGCACCAATTACGCTCATCCAACAACGCGCCTGAAAAAGCGTTTGCGAAGCTTCCTAGTTAACAGTAATTTTAGTGTAGTATTTTGCTATAGATTATGTGGTAAAAGAATAATTTTTTGGGGTAATAGCACCTTTAAAACCACATTATCAAATACAATAGAAATAAATTAAGAAATAATATAAAAGCATAGTAAAGGGTGAACAATGATAGTAAAGGGTGAACAAACTATGGTAAACAATAGCTAGTAAAGGGTGAACGGTGATGGAATGGTACATATAATATAAAATGAGATAGTAAAAAACAATCATCTGATGACTTCCAGCATGTTATAACTTGATTTAAAACTGTAAATGCGTTCTCATTAAGAAATATTGAAATGTCTGGAAATCTTCACGTCAGCCGATAGTGTTCCATAACAATGCAGAACGATAGTATATGATGAAGTTCGTGCACAAGGAGGGATGATCAACGTTCCTGAGTTATGTCTACGATGGCATGCACCTGTTTTTGATCAAAAGCTCATCACAAGGCTACATTTTGTGTCGGGAAACAAATGCTATAATAATGCCAATGCAATCATTAGATACATGGATTATATAATGCCAATGCAGTTATTACCTAGATACATGGATTATAAAATATGAATAAACTACAAACTTTACCAGTGGCTGCCTTAAGGTTCGCAATGTATAATGGAGCATCTAGTTGCGAAGCCGCTGCAAATGTTGAATCGAATCCGACTTTCCAAGAATTTGACGAAATTGATTTCTGCATACAAAAAAGGCGTATTCCTAATGCATTAATTTTCATTGCCGAATTCTACTAATTCGTGAAAGTGGACGTAGGGTTCACGAGAATATAAACTTCACAAATTTATGTACGTTCAATTATTTGAACACATGTGTTTGAGAGAGTGGATTTGTTGTTAAGATAATATGTAACATCATACCACTGTGATAATAATAAAGATTAAATTCTTTTTATTATGCAACATCACCGAGGTATGTCATTAACATTTTTATTGAAAGAATAGAAGAAAATCACAATATTGAAGCAGATTTTATTGAAATTTATAATTGCACATACACACCACAATACATATTTATCTTTAAAAAAAAGTATGTTAAAACAATAAAAAGTTGTTTACAATCAAACATTTAAAATATGGTAACGTGGAAGTACCTAATTAAATAAACGATTTGCACTAAATATGACCACAAGGCACAAACCATCTAATGTATTACTGCAAACCACTCCAAAGAGTAAAATAAAAAATTGCCTACATGTATATTACTGTAATATTATGATCATAGGAGAGAAAACAATCTGGTACCTGTTTGAAACTAAATGAGCAGAATCTACATAGCAACATCATTACAATTGAACTCCAAGAAAACTATGTTATTTGTATGAGATTATTATTATTTATTTAAGAAATTCGGAAGCCCTTGTTGGCTTCCACATGAATAAATGAAATGCTAAATACATAATAATGATAAAATATACAGATACGTGCGAGTGTCATCGTGCAGGGGGCAAAATTACCATTCTGGCACTTGCCCATTGAACTTTTGCCAGAGACTATACTACGAGTGAGTCTCATCATGCAGGGGGCAAAATTACCATTCTGGACTTGCCCATTGAACTTTTGCCAGACTATACTATGTGTGAGTGTCATCATGCAGGGGGCAAAATTACCATTCTGGCACTTGCCCATTGAACTTGACTAACTAACATACTAACTAACATACAAACAGAACTAACATTTAAAATGTTTAGTGTAAAATAAAATGTTATGCAATAATACTTTATAGGATTTGCTCGTCTGTAAGTATAATGCTTATAAAAATCATGGAACATTGATCACACTTTCAATTAGAGCACAGTTTTCAGTATGGCATGGTAACACTGGCCAGTGCTTAATTTGAATTGAAAAAGAGTGATCCACTATCATGCGACTTTTTATATATCTATATGCAGTTCAAATCCCCCCCCCCCCCCCTACCGGGGAATCAACCGGTACTTTTTCCTGACTTTTCTAGATTTAAAACCGTATTTTTCGTGCTCTAAATTTGTCTGGTCGAGAAAATACATTGCTATTTTTTCCCATCAACATTACGATCGGCAATGAAGGAACATTAAATTGGTGTCCGCGTATAACTGCATACCACCACAAACTAAGCACTGCCAATGGCGTCAGGTCTATCTCAATGTCATTATTATAATTATAATTATTTTTATTATAATAAATAAAACTTAATTATTATGTTTTACTTTTATAACGTTATACATTGAGACTAGCTCACAATCAGCGCCTCATCTTATTTAAAAAACAAAACATTTTTACTGATACTCTTATTAGGATATAATATGTACACTGTACAATGCCAGGATTCACCCCATTAAAGGCTCGGCTTTATTGTAACCGTTCTTCCCTGAGACTGAAACAGGCTCTGCCAACATATTATTACACTTATCTCTAGATAAAGTCACTCTTACTTGGCTAAAAATAATAAATGATTACATCTTGTTCACCATTCAGTGAAATACATTCAGTACACATTAGGATGTGTTGTACTATAGCCGATGTCACTCATACCAACACTTACATAATGTACATACTTAATGAGTACGTTTAGTAACACATAAGCACCATGACGGACGTACGAACGGCTAATTTGAACATTGTATACTGGTTTATTATTAGTAAAAACCCATTATTTTTTGGATGTTCTTTTTACAAACGTTTTAAAATGTAAAGCTATTATTATAAGTGGATTTTTTTTCCTGGCACTATCTACTATTTTTGACTGTTCATCAGTATTGATTTTTCACTAATAATAGCATATTATCATCAGAGGTTCTTGATTAGAACTCAAATGTGTACGTAAGAAGTCTAGCAGAAAATATTAAATGCATCATAAATTTTATAAAGCAAACTAAAATACGAAACAAATATATTTTTATTCTTGTTTATAGGTGGACAATTTATAATGTTATGAATTATTTGGACTATACACTGCACTTCTAAATAAAGAAAACTATGTAACAAAAAAAGTGTGGTTTGTTGGTCTTGTGGTTAGCCTACCTTCTTCCAATGCAGAAGGTCCAGGGTTTGATTCCCGCTAAAGTCAGAAGTTTTTTAACTTCTGATTTGGACTTAATTCCATCAGTTCTTGGCTCAGGAATTTGTAAACGGTGACTTTGGAGCCGTCCTAGCAACGCACACCTAGGGATGCACATCAATATTTTTTTCATTATCGATTATCAAAATGGTAAAGTCATTACCGAATCGATATTATCGATAATATCGATATCACCAACAAAGCCTGTTCCGACCTATAAGTGGAACCTCAAGTGTGGCAAGTGTAAGTCAAAACAATACAATTGCGTTCCTTTCGCTGCCTCGCTGTTATGTGTTTATGGTTTCGTCATCGACTGATAGCTCATTTCCAAACATAAATCTCCAGTGTGACACCATCAGCCCAGCCAGTGCATGGCACAACGATTGATAATAGTTTGGTTCGTGCACTATTGACCAAATATTTGATATTTCGATAATCGATAATGAATTTTGGTTATCGATTATCAAATAATATCCATTATTGATTATCGATCGATAATATCAATTATCGTGTGCATCCCTATGCACACCAAATAATAAATTTTAAGTTGTTCTGAATCGGCCTTGTTGATTCTGGCGTTGATCCGCGGGTGTTCGCACTGTCCATACCAGTGATTGCTACACTCATCGATTGCGTCGGGGCCTGAAGGGTTGGCTTTGTCACTTTGGTTTACTGTCCCCCACTGAAAATCAGTCATGTGACTGAGTGGGTACTGGGTAGACTCTAAATACGGATTTATTTTATTTAAATATTACGACAGCTATTAGTCATCTTCAATGGGTTTAATTAATTAGTCACCAAATCTACCAAGTCCAAATAATTCATTACATTATTAACCTCACCTGCTCTAAAAGTTTCATTAATATATTACGGACAATTTATCTAAACCTAATTCTTTGAAAGGTAATGTGTCTTTAGGGGTTCATTATTTGTCTGGCTGTAAGTGGTTTACCATTACCATGTATCTACTGGTCTACTATAATACATGACAACAAATATAATTTATAAGACAAAGAGTCAATGATTAACCAAATTTTTGCTAACCTGACAAAACAAATTTGTAATTTTGCTTGGAATGGGACCACACCTGCACTGATCAAGCCAGGAACATTCAATTTACTGGTCCAGACCGTGGACTTCGTGAATATGTTGCAACAAGTTCAAGAACTGCTTGTTCATGTGGTTGCAGTGAGGACACGGAAACTGCTGCTCCTTCCTGCACTCTTGTTGGATGTGGACGTCCAGGCTACTCACCTGCTTAAACGTTTTACCACACTTCATGCATCCAAACGAGTTTTGACGATACTCATTGTAGACTTCGCTCTGAAGAAAACTGTTGGCACGGCTTTCCGCAGATACAATACGGATATCAAATGAGTTTTCTGAAACATAAAAGGTGTAATTTATTAGTTTTAAGAACTGATACTTATTCCCTTGCTTTAGAAGGCCGACAATAATAATGTTCATCTTTGAAAGTAGGACTAGCACAAACAATTTGCCATAACCCAAAAGGAAAAACAAGTGCACAACTATTAAGCATAAGCCCGCTCTAACGACATAGCTAATAATTGATTACCTATAACAATTGTTGTATAACATATTCACCGACTGGTGCTCAAACCCCAGTAGGGGCCAAATTCTGCGTTAATTGCTATATCTATCAAAATATATGTATCTAACCTAGTACTTAATTATGCAAAGGAATGTAAATGAAGGGAATATAAAAATGTCACAAGCAAAGAAATAAAACAAATTCCGCCAATGACAAAGACATAAAATCTTTGAAGAGAAACATATGAGTATTATTCTGACCAATATAGGGCCTAGGCCTAACAAGTGCAAACAACAGACATCATGTGTGACTAGATTACATAATTCTACAATAACACACAATAAATTCAACACAACACACTTCACATGCTATGAAGTGATATTTAAAACTAAACAAATAAATCCACTCAGTAATTTACAGCTATTCCAATGACAATTTACTTAAAGAATATAAAAGTTTTTGTGGGATGTAAATGCCAACTTACTGCTAATTAAAAAGCATTGATCTCTATCTTGATTGGTTCCATTCTCAAGACTTCTGCCGTCTCACTTCATTCACTCAATCCTTACAAGGTACTGATAGTAGGCGGGGGCGGAATACAGAACGGTTTGACAATACCAGACCAACAGTCTGGTAAAATAACTTGAAGTTATTTAAATTCTACAAATAAGGGTGTATGTATTAGTAGGGATACAGACAGTGATCAATATTATTGTTCTTTGCTTCCAAATAGCTATTTGCTCGGCCAAGAAGCATCCAACGTATATGAAACTTCGCAAAGTTGTTAATTAAGTAAACATGGACAGCACTATGGTCATAGATTTTACAAATTTTGTCTTAATCAGCCAGAAAAAAATCACAAATATAGTCGATTTTGGAATTTTTAGCATATTGAAATTTGTGAAAATAATTTATTTTTTATAAATTATTTAAAAAGAAATTTTAGAAATGTGTTACTGTAGAGCCCTATATTTCCACTTTTGTGACATCTGTTCAAAATCTCAAACACCTGTGGTGTCAGTCAGCCAAGCGAACAGCAATTTGCCTAAAACGCATGTCCTATACTCTCTTAACATTCTGATCATTGTTGATACATTTTTTTTAATGGAATGGACTGTTTTCTAAACAACTTTATCCAAAATGCATCATATTATCATGTGACATCCCGTGAAATCTCCGCCAGTAGTCCAACAGCTCACTTGGTGAAGGACCCGGGTTCGATCCCCAGTTGAGACACATATTTTCCAACAATGCTACAACAGCACGCTGCCATTATCAAATAGTGCCGTATGCAAATGATAATAATTTAACATTTCTCGATCACAAGGCTCAAAAACTTCACACCATTTCTGAACAAAAAATGTAGGCCTATAGACTTTTTGAGACTTTCAATTTTGATCATGCTCGTTGGGCTGTAAAAATGATACAATTTTAAGTTTTCTCCACATTATTGTTTGATACTAAAGATTAGTATTTTTAATACATTGATGAGCATCCCCAATGTTTATTTATCTATTTCTAATATCCAATATTAATTGCTAATGTTAAGAGCTGAAAAGTTCGTATTTTGATTTGTACAAAGATGGTGATCATAGATCTTTGTTATGGAAGAGCTGAGATTATTCAAGTTACAAAATGTTAATGGGATTTGGACCATT
Source organism: Sweltsa coloradensis (assembly GCA_024449915.1). Classification (NCBI taxonomy): domain Eukaryota; kingdom Metazoa; phylum Arthropoda; class Insecta; order Plecoptera; family Chloroperlidae; genus Sweltsa; species Sweltsa coloradensis. The sequence goes on from JAMZAV010001774.1 coordinate 282,402, forward strand.
TTCCTTTCCTTTCATTTCTTCACATATTATTATACTATGGCTATTGAACAATATAAAATGTAAAATGTTATAAAAAGGCTACAACTACTGCATTGATGGAATCAGGAATACGTCCACAAGACAAACACGTGTCCCCCCCTTCAAAGTGTGTGGTTGTGATTTTAGGGAAGATATTATATTTATTTTATTTATATATTTATTTATTTATTTATTTATCTATTCAGAAAATCTCAATCCTATTCAGTTATAAATCTGATTCACAAAGGAGAACAATGATAAGATGGCTTTTGACAGTGCATGAAAGTAGCTGGGTAAAACAACACTGGTAATACAAATGTTTATTTATTTTGTATACCTCATTTGTTTATTTAACAATGAAACAATTTCTACTCTTATTACCTCCTGGTTACATAGGCCTAGAAATTCTAACACTATGTATTACAAACTCCAAGAGGCCCAAAACACAGTATAGTGTACAATTTATTTTTTCATGAGCAATGAACAATTTTTTGTTGTAATTTTATAAAGCAATGTTAGCAAAGAAAAAATGAAGCAAATGCATTAATTAGGAATGTCAGACAGTTAATTATTTGTATACAATTTAGAGACCTAATTAACCAACATTTATATGAAATAAAAAATGTATAATCTAATTGGTTAATTTATATTGTTTGATAATAGAAATAGGACTGTAGGCATACTACTTATAATGTTAATAAAAGTAAACAAATTTCAGTTTCCCTAAATTACATATTTTATAACAAACTCCAAAATAGTTTCCTATTAATTAAATAATTATTTCAATGAATTTCTTTTGATTGAACCATGATCCTTCAACTTTTCTAGAGATTGTTTAAAAATGCAGATTTAACATAATTGATTCATAACTTCCAAATATCACAAGAATACTTAGCGGTTACAATTATTTACTATATGTCATATAGTATGTACACGTAAGCAGCTGGTGGGAAGGCATTCCAATACCGGCACGGCTAATACTTCAAAACAAAAGTACTAAGCAAATAAATAAGTACAAATACAATAGTACTTTTAAAAAAAAATAGGCATGCTCTCTTTTATGAAGTTGTAAAATAAGTTGGTGTATGTTTATTTTTAAAACTATAAACTATTCAAATTTAACATACTCTATCTATAATTATCTTGGCATCGTCAACGTGTTACAAGTCAAAACCAGAGTTTGTTGGTGTTAGGCATACATTTATTTGTATACTCCAGATTGATTGAAATTTGAAATTGTGCAAACTTGAGATAGCCGAGACAATGAGTCTCGGAGAAAAAGTGTTAATTTGGTTGTAATTTTTTAAGTTTTTGATTGTATGGTTAGATTTACATACTTAAATGTATAGTAATCTCGTAATCTCAAGCGTTTGGGCCAAAAATACTGATAGGCAATTGCAATCAAATACTGCGACCAAATAAATATCCTGAATAAATCAATTCTTATTTAGAGTCCCCCACTCGGTCACAACATAAATTTCAGTGGGTGACTTTAACTTAAAGCAAACCAAGCCCATGCCCTGTTGGCATAGACACCGTCGACAAGCAATATGACCAACCAGAATCGATATAAATTAAAGATAGATTACAATTATTATTAGAGGCAAATATGTACTTTTCAAGGTTTGTGATTTTGTATGGGTTTCCAAAATTCCACACAATCCATAAGTTTTACAAAATTATTGTTTATAAAAAAGTTGTTTAGTGGCACATGGGTCAAGTATTTAGTGTCCCTGCTTCCAATGCAGAAGGTCCCGGATTTCTTTGATCCTGGTAAGCGTTACAGACTGAAGATTCTAAACTTCTGATTCTGACGTAAGTCAATCGATTCTTGGCTTCGGAATGTGTATACCTACCTAGCAATAAGGCACATCAAAAATTCTAAGGTTGTTCCGAATAGCCTTGTTGATTCTGGCACTGTCTGCGGGTGGAATAAAAGTCCAACATGTTTGGTCGGTGTTTACTATATAGAATACCAGTCTCTAGTTGGCCGTTGTTTTTCTGTCGATGGTGTCGGTGCAGACAGAGTTGAGGCTGGGTCTGCTTTAAGTCAAAGTACCCAACTGAAAAGCAATTATGTGACAGACTGGGTACTATAAATATGAATCTATTTATTTATTACTTTCATGCTTATAAATAAGATCAGGATTTTCAGGATGTATGGTAGCTCTATTCACATATTATAGACCTTAACAAGTCTGTTGTTTAAATTGTTTGAAAAATAATCATAAATTAAAAGCATCAAAAGTCAAAACTGAAGCAGATGATTAAAAAGTCAACTTAGACAGCATCTTAAAAAACTAACCGTGTTATAAATATTTGGTTTAGTCCACAGATCTTTTTAAAAATTCCTTTTCAATGATCTGCACGAGTGTGAAAACTGCATGAATTTCACAAAACACAGAAAATTGACACCTGTGCACGAGTGTTTCATTTGCATTTTTTACCACAAACTCCTACTCTGTAAATTAGAAAAAACATCAATTAATTCCACAATGTGATGTGATGTTGCCATAATAAACGACTAGTATACTACACTTACACACAAAAACACTATTCTGTTCACTTGACTAGCTTACTATAAGCCAAAATATCACAAAAACATGAATATTTCACCTAGACCAGAAATTGACTAGTACAGTATGACTAAATAATTATTAATATGAAACACGCTTTAAAATTTTAGAAGAATACAATTGTAGGTATAATTCAGTTTCATTGACACAATCTCCATCTCTTTAAGCCAGTGGTTCTCAAACTATTTTTATGGCAGTTAAGAGTGTGGTATATCCCTTTATCTGTACCCATTTTCAACTACGTATGTATATTCATAATGTATGAACCAGTGAAGGGGGGAGTTACATTTACAGGGCATCAAATCCGAGAAAGCAATTGCTTTGGTGTGTGTGGTTTTCAACTAGGTCCCTTTGCCAACACTTCTTGTGGACACATTGCTGGATGAGCCTGATCATATGTGGCTCTTCTCCCTGCACTCTTAAAAATCATTAATAATAGTGTAGTGCAATGTTAGTATGAAATAGTTCTTTGAATACATTATTCATGACGCAGTCACTTATTATAGGCTCATTGCTATCAAATGTTTTGTAAAAATTGGCAAACACTTCAAATTTGGAAGATATGATTGCACAAACTATTTTTTCACAACCTAAAGGTATGAAATGATGTGGGAGACTTTTACTATGATGTGAATACATTTTTTAAGCGAGCGAAGCGAGCGTTTCCATTTGACTCTGCCGGAAAAATTAGTCACTGTTTTTTTTTTTTTTTTTTTTTTTTTTTTTTTGTTTGTTTGTTTGTATGTCTCGCCATAACGTTCGAACGGAGGCTCGGATCGAGTTGAAATTTTGACCATCCGCAAGCTTTGTTCTCGATTGAATGCCATTAGTTTTGTAATCCTGTCAAATAAGATCGTATATTGACGTTTGGAGGAAAAAATTGCGATGTCGCTGAATTTTTGCAGACACCTTCCTTATATAATACTAATCAACGTACTAAAACTCCCCTACAATTGGACTGGAGCTTCGGCCGCCATATTGGAAAATGGCGGCCAAACGGTGTTTGTTATCGAATATCTCCAAATTGGTTTCAGATAGACAAAATATCTCATAGCAAAAATATTCCCTGTTTAATTCCCTACAAAACAGGTGTCTTCTATAGTTTTGACTGTTTTGGTAGGGGCAAGGGTTACGTCACAAAATCGTGGTTTATATGTTGCTTATTGGAGTACCAGCTAATTTCCAAATTTTCACGCCCAGCATCAAACAATGCCCAATAAATCCCTAAGAAATCGATTTAAATACAAAAGAACTTTTGTACGGGGTTTTACGAAAGCTTCCATTAGTATTTTTAAAAATTCAAGTCTGCGAAATCAAATTTTGCATTTACCCGGAATTTGGGTTTTTCCATTGTTGGCATTTCCTCAAAAATACCCTTTTTGACTGTCCATTATTAATCACTAAATAGCATTGGAGGAAAAATTCTTCCTACGCACATTGAAATGACCCAAATAATGATCCGATTACAACCAAAGTTTAAATCCAATATGGCTGCTAATTCCTAATATACACAACATCAAAGTGAATTATGTAATAAAAAGAGTGTAAAAACAGCGCGAAAACAGTATTCATATTGTGAATATTAGGAATTAGCAGCCATATTGGATTTAAACTTTGGTTGTAATCGGATCATTATTTAAGTCATTTCAATGTGTGTAGAAAGAATTTTTCCTCCAATGCTATTTAGTGCTTAATAATGGACAGTAAAATATGGCATTTTTGAGGAAATGACAACAATGGAAAAACCCAAATTCCCCGATTTTGCAGACCTGATTTTTTAAAATACTAATGGAACCTTTCATGAACCCCGTACAAAAGTCCTTTTGTATTTAAATCGATTTCTTACGGATTTACCGGGCATTGTTTGATGCTGGGCGTGAAAATTTGGAAATAAGCTGGTACTCCAATAAGCAACCTATAAACCACGATTTTATGACGTAACCTTTGCCTCTACCAAAATTATAGAAGACACCTGTTTTGTAGGGAATTAAATAAGGAATATATTTGCCATTGAGATATTTTGTCTATCTCAAACCAATTTGGAGATAATAGATAACAAACACTTTTTGGCTGCCATTTTCCAACATGGCGGCCGAAACTCCAGTCCGATTGTAGGGGAGTTTTAGTATGTTGATAAGTATCATTCAAGGAAGGTCTCTGCAAAAATTCAGTGACATCGCAATTTTTTCCTCCAAAAATTCTTACTTGACAGAATTATTTGTGGCAAAATCGTTAAAAAAGTTAAAAAGTTACATTAAAGTTAATCAAAAGTTTTTTTTTTCAAACTAAACGGCGACAAAATCTGAGGTGGCTAAATCATTTAGAATGTCCGTCCGGTCACGAATATGTTAATTTTATTTTGATCCGATAAGTAGTGTAAATGGAAATTACATTATAACAAAAGTAACGTTGCCATGGCAACGAAAAGACGCGCAAAATTTCCAATGCACTGCCACCTATAGAAGTAATCAAAATACGTTCGAGGAAGAGTGTATTATTTGTCACCAAAGAGTTTAAATAGTTTTCCCAAGGAGTCAAGGTCCTCTAGATGGCGGTGGATTTTATCCACAAAGTAAAGGTTTACACACGGGTTTACCCAAATACTTTGGCAATAATAAATAATATTGGAAACATGGCCCTGTGGACAGCAAACGTCGCAAATTTCAAAATTGTGAAAAAATGTGCAATGTGGGTCTAGCTATAGCACGTGCTCGCTTATCAACGCGTCAAACTGAGCGTTTCCTAGTTATTTTATGTTTACTTTAATTGCAATAAACTGAGTAAAATTTGTACTCAACATTTCAAATTACTTCTGCATTACCCCCAGCACAGATTTTGCATACCCGAACAGTATATAATTTGCGTAATCGCAAGGTACCAGTAGGCTTCGCAAACCTCCAAAGGGTATGCGTACCACACTTTGAGAACCACTGCTTTAAGCTATCAATCACTTTCATCCTAACTTCACAATTATTTCAGTGTTTTATCGCTCGGTACTGCATCGCTGCAGACTTCCTTGAAAAAGTGAACCAAACCCGCGGGGTCTTCATTATAAACCTTAAAATGCATAACGTTGATGTGTTGCTGTAGACTGATGAGGTGTTTAAACAGATTGTGACTGCAGTACGGACACTTGAAACGGGGTTTCTTGCCACACTCGTTTCGAACGTGCCTTGCCAGCGTTGTCTTGTACTTGTAAACCTTCCCACAAGCCTCACACGGAAACGAACTTAGCGGAGGTTCTTTGAGGATGACGTAAGGTACAGCCACCTGCAAAGAGTCTAGCTCACTTTGACTGTCCGATTCCGACGCTAGTGTGCACAGGTCTTTGGCTTGACTTGTCATGTCAACTGGACTAGTTTGAGATGAAGTGGGATCGGCAAAATGTCTCGCTCCAAAGGCCATGAGAGGATACCTTCCAGGAGAATCTAAAAAATAAAAAGATAGTTAAAATTAAAAAATAACACTTAATGATATTGAAGGGTCACACCTGCAATTTGTATTGGGTCAAAGACTCTAGTACATCTCTACCACGTCAATGGCAACACTCGAAACTTCCAGACATGACAGTTACTGTGCGACTGATTACCCAGATCACAGGAAAACGCCATCATTGCACTCGTTTTAACGCACACTTCTTTAATTAGTATGGGTATATTGTCACTACGGATGCCCAACGATATAGTTCGATATCAATATTTTTATACTGCATCGTGATATTTCATGAAAATTAAAAAGAATGAAAATTAAGTTAAAAACACGTCAAAATGTTAAAAATTGTGATTTTGCGTAGCTTTCTGCATGGAGTGATTCTGCAGTATTTATTTGATATTGCTGGCCCGTTTTTACATTTGTCTGGTGGGGCGAGGGGGTGGGGTAACCTTCAAGAAAGAACAAGATTCTCAGGGGAGCGTAGTGATCTACCATCTTTTGGAGTGATAAATCGTGGCAGCTAGCGCCGGTCAGTTAGTCAGTCTTGTTGTACCGTGTGTTGTCGCTGTGTGACAGACTGTTGTTTTGTGTTAAATGATTTAAAACGCTTATGTTACAGCTGTTTTTTATTGTCAAATTTTGAGAGGATATTGTTATGTTAAAAATGGGAGGGAAAATATTGATATACTGTACTATATCAATATCATTTGGCTATTTTTTTGGCGATATCGATAATGGATTTTGATATCATTGGGCATCCTTAACTGTCACTACATATTTATAATTTGGAAAATACATATAATCACTCTCAAATTTAGGGATAATAATGTCAACAATAGCTCTGAAATCAACGCAGCCGGAGGCTGACACCACCGCAGACCATGACATTTTCCCACAGATACACTTAATACAAAATTGATTCTATGTAATATCTGTTGAACTAACAATTATTATAGACATTGGCTATATCCATCAAGCTAAATGCTAAAGATGGGACACATATTTCTACCAAACATAACGTGCCAAACAAAATTGACTCCTGCAGTGGAAATCCTCCAAGCAAGAGACACACACAAAGTTTTGGTATACATGATTATCATTATCACCAACTGGCAACAAATAATTCCGTGTGATGTGTGATGTTCGATTACTATACTACCAGGACTGGCAGCCCAACATTTCAATTCAATGCCTATGCAGACAGGCAAATAATGTTTGCTAGAGTAGACGCCGTTTCTTGTCAAAATACTTTTAACTTCCTTCTTTGTTGAATGTAATTATGACAAGAATAAACAACAATAATAATAATAATAGTATGCGTCATATTTAGGGCCCCGTATAAATGCAAAATATGTTTAAATTGGTTTTAAAGCTGATTTTGATTTTGGTTGATGATTTTAATTTTTTACTTATTAATGCTAAAATGCTAGTTGTTGCTAATTTGTGGCAAAAAGGCACAATTGTTGTTAATTTTTTCCATAAAGAGTTGATTTTAGCTTGATTATAGAGAAAATAATATTAAAAATTAAATTTTTGATGTATTTGGCAAACCTTAAAAAAATTCAAAAGTCAAAAGGTGAAAAAAATTAATGCTACAAAAGAACATGTTGAGGCTATTTTTATGGGGCCCTAATGAATAGTGTACATCTACATGGGACTAGTAAATGAGAGTTGACTGAAGCTAATAAATACAATCTTATGTTTAGGGATGTACAACGTTAAAATTTAAATGATCGGTAATCGAAATGGAGACTGCATTATTAATCGATAATTAGGAGAGGGAACGCAGAACTCAAACGGGACTTCCTTGCGAGTTCTGAATGATCCTTGGGTTGGGACGCAACAGCAAGAACTCATCTACGGGCCGTGAAAGCCTACAATATCTCAGGACTTCCTTGTGTTTGTGAGGTCTGTCTGTTTGTAGAACCAATGAACCCGATTGTGCTAAAATTTTAGACAAACATCCTGGAACAAATTAGTGGGTGTTTGTAACATTTTAAACATATCTGTTATGATTCTAACGAACAAGAAATAATAAATTAAACTGAAATAGTAATTAATGTAACAACAATGGCTTTTGTTTGGCTATGCACCCCACACCCGCTCTAGTTGGAGGGGCATCCCCCCAGACCCCTCATTGTACCAGGGTACATACTTTTCACAAACTAGTTGTTTAATGGGCAGTTCTAAAACTTTGTATTCGCCCGTCGAGCGTCCGCCCACTTATTATTTTAGAAGTTAACAACTGGGTACATTATTATATTATTTTTTGTGTGGCTTGTTGGTCTTGTGGTTAGCCTACCTGCTACCAATGTAGAAGGTCCAGGGTTCGATTTCTGTTAAAGTCAGAAGTTTTTTAACTTCTGGTTTGGACTTAAGTCCATCAGTTCTTGTCTTAGGAATTTGTAAACGGTGACTTTGGAGCCGTCCTAGCAACGAGGCACATAATAAATTTAAGAGTTGTTCTGAATCGACCTTGTTGATTCTGGCGTTGATCCGCGGGTGTTTGCACTGTCCATACCACTGATTGCTATATTTCATATTAAAAAATATTGATCTTTGGTTGGTTATCGCTCACTTGTCGATTGTGTCGGGGCCTACAGGGTTGGCTTGGTCACTTTAGTTTTCTGTCCCCCACTGAAAATCAGTTAGGCTATATGAAAGAGTGGTTAGACTCTAAATATGAATTTATTTATTTTATTTATTCATAGTCACTAGAATATAAAGATAGAAAATGACAAAAATTAACACAGGCCTACTACAATGGTCGGTATAATTACGGTAATTTACTGATTCATGTCACTTATGTACTGTACAGTATATTGCATCATAAATAACACTGAAAATAAATGCCTGCAATAATAAATTCATGCGGACGTTTTGTAGACCTACCAAGTAAATTTTCATCCGTTTTAAAGATAGTAGTAATTAAAATAAACAAAACCAATAATTATACATAAACTTTAAGTTGTCAAGAGCAAAAGTTTTATTTTGAATATTAGAGTTACATGAGTACTGATTTTAACACAAATTATTATAGACTGCATAAAGAACGGTTCAAATTAGGTGAGAAGAAAATTAATACAGTACCGAAACTGTACTGTTCTGTTATTTGTGATAACGTTTTGTACTCCCTAGTCCCTTGTATAGAAAAATATCGAGAGTATAGATATCTTTGTCATAAAGGCATTGTATTGGCTATGTCCCACCCATTACCCCAGAAAATATAAAAAAATATTTTGCAGTTATGTACAACGACATACATCTTTCAATGAACCAGCATTTCAGACATCTTTCTTGGACTTTAGGATATCGGTCATAGGGTCATACAATAGTCTTAACGTCAAAAGGTAGAAATTTATTTAATCATAATTTACTACATTACTACTACCATACATTATTAAATCTATCTATATATTACTTATTTATGTGAAATTTGCATAGATAGATAAATTTTAACTTTTCAATTCAACAGTATGTACTGTTTGAAATTTTTGTATGTATTTGTCATACAGATTTTTGACCATTACAATACTCTACTGATATACTCAGACTCTTGAGTCATACTGTATGCTTGTTAAATAAAAAAATAAAAATAAAGAACCGCTCAAATAATCAAACCAGCCCCGCCAGACTGGTTCTGTTGAAACTTCAAATTCATGTTTTACACCCGATAATTAAAAGGAATGTGATGGTAGGCTACGGTATTGAAACTATTCTAAATAAGCAAATCCCCCATAAGATATATAAATAAACATTAGATTTGATTCTACTTTCTGTATTAATGGGCAAGTATCTAGGTACATATTTGCATTAATTATTGGTAATTACACCATTTTATTATTAAACACAATTACAACCTTTTATTGATAAGCTTCTCTCACCTTTGTAACACTAATAATTTCATAATAAATGTGTATTTAACATTTTATAACTAGGTCTAAGACATGAACATTTTGAGTCTAATACATCCACTGAATAGTATTTATAACGATATTTAATACTACAGCATAGCGTCAGTACTCGAAATGTTATATAGCCAGCGGTTTAGCCAAGGTCATTTAGCCGGTTCCCACTCGAACACCGAAGTTAAGCAGCCTGCGGGCGTCGTCAGCTTACTCTACCCCAATTACACACGTATACCGCTGGTTAGAGCAGACGGAGGGTACACCCTCCTTTCGGATGGAACGTAAAGCCGTTGGTTCCCTTGGAATTTTGTGAAAGGAATAGGCTACGTGCCGGTATCACGATTCCCCTCCTCCCTTCTATCCATACTTCATCCTTATCTATCACCACTCATCGTCACGAATAGCATTGTGCATTAATATGAGACGTTAAGCAATATCAAATCAATCAAATCAAAATATTATGGATAATATTAAGATATGTGAAATAAACAATCCAAACAAACCTATTCAGTGTAAGATGACACTATATAAAAACTATTTCATACTGATCCTTACATATAAACCTGGACAATGGGAGATCGAGAGGAGAGTCAGATGCAGGCGGCAGAGATGAGATTCCTGAGGAGCAGTGGGCAAAGACGAGAAAGGATAGAATAAGAAACACGGACATTAGAGAAATGCTAGGTGTAGAGAAGTTAAGTGACAGGATAGGAAGGACACGGTTGAGATTGTATGAACATATGGAACGAATGGGATGCCCAAGAAAATGTATGGCAGAAGGATTGAAGAAGAAAGAAGAAGAAGACGGGGTAGACCAAGGAAGAGATGGAAGGACACTATAGCAGGAGACTTGAAGGCAAGAGGAGAGAGCTGGGAAGATGTCGAAGAGATACGATTGTTGGAGGAAATAAAGTACTGGAAAAAATTGGTTTCTAAACCCAAGCTGACCCTGCCAGAAGTAGGAAACGGCGATGGTTAATGATGATGTGAAATATGTGAAAATATGAAACTATCATTTTTTGCCCTTTTTCTTGGCCTTCAATGTGTCTTTAACAAATTTATCAAGTCCGGTTATTGGAAAATGAGTTTTCACATGTTCCCGCATATCAGTTTGTCTCTTGGCTGTTCGAGGGCAATGTGGACACCTGAAGCATGACTGGACTCCACATGAATGCTTTACATGGAAAGCCAGAGAATTCTTCTGGCGGTATTTCTTGCCACAAGCTGGACAATGATAGGTCACCCCTTTCCTGCAGTGATATTTGATGTGGCTCAGTAAAGATCCTTCACATCCATAGGTATTCCCACAAGACGAGCATTGATAACGGGAATTTTGAGATCCTGAAAATGAAACAGTACAGTTTTAACTTTATTTATCCAAACAATATTACATTCAATCATCATCCACTGTAACATTAAAAACTTCAATAATTAAACATACCTTGACCAATTACATATTATATTAGAGAACCACCATAAGGGATAAAGAGATTGGGTACCTGCAGTCTTGTCAATTATTGTATACTACGCTATTTTTTCTTAGGGTTGCCTACTGTAAAGAATTTTCCAGGCTTGTTTGGGATTTCAATCCTTCGTCCCAAATCCTGAATTTAACTTTAAGGAACACAAATTGTATTTTTGGGTTTTATATTTCACAATATTTAGGATAGAAATTTGTTTCAAAACGCGTTCAAAAACGCACTATCAAAACTTAATGTAGGACCTAGTCCCGCAAAAAAATTGCATTTGCCGAAATTGCCTGAGGCGCCTAGGGTCTTGCCAGTGAGCTTAGCTTATCGGTAGGGACCCTGAGAAATAGCAAATAAAAATTTCTTATTTCACTATAAAAAAATCATCAATCTCAGTATATAAACTCAAGATAAAGGCATTATGTTGTAATAGCGTCGCTGCCGCGGTCGTTTAACCAGTTCTCACTCGAACACTGAAGTTAAGCAACATCGGGCGTGGTCAGGGGTTGAGTGGATGATCGCTCTGCCCTGAAACACACGTATACCGCTGGCTAGAGCAGACTAGGGTTCGAAAGCTTTGTGTGACAGCTTCGTTCTCCTCGACGTCTGCTCGGCAGTCCGGGTTAGTGGAGGAACCTATACGACTGTTAAGGTTACACCGTCCTTTTGGATGGGATGTAAAGCCGTTGGTCCCCTTGGTACTTTTCGAAAGGAGTAGGCTATGTGCCGGTGCCGGGTTTCCCCTCCTCTCTTCTCTATTAAATTTGCACTAGTGGATTACATTATCCGTTGCAAATAGAGACTAAATAAATAGATAAATAAATAAAATAAATAAAAAATAGTACTGCAGTCACCACCCTTGAGGGAAATGAACACGTATTACACAAGAACAAATATTTAGGCCATATAAAGTTAACTTAATTGGAATTAGCAAGGCGTGTTCGTTAATAATATTTTCAACTGTCATGGTGACAACTATAATTTAAAACAGAAATGACAGTCATATTTAGCATCATTTAGTGAAAAAAGTCATTCACGAAATTTTGGGGTCCCTACTTATCGGGCATTCACACAAATCACATGCTGAGAGTACACAAAGAATGGACTATTACAGTATTTGTTCTTGCATGTGCTGACATGTGCTTATAATTGTTGCAAGCTAACAATTTATAAAGATTTTAAAAAGAAAAGTGCCACTAGTATTATTCATTTCTTTCAATGTGCTAATAGAAGCAAAATAGAAACAAATCTAATTGCTGGCAACAATAAAGCACACATAAAGTCTAGTCCCGAAAGAAGAGAGTGGCAACTTAGCATTGTCTTGACCATTGTTCACTGCATCCTTCCATGTGGAAGATTTTTACCTTCTAATATGGACTTTAGTCATCAATATTAAATATTAATATAAATAATATTGTATTTATAGTAATATTATTTATGTTTACAGAGACTTTGAAGCCGTTCTAGCAACAAAGAACATAATATTAAAGACAATGATTAATAGCATTAACAATATTCACGATGAGAACAGAAAATAATGAAAACTTTTTTTTCTCAAATGTCAACGTTTCATAGGATTTGGATGGTTTTAAGGCTTTTGTATGTATCACCCTCTAACCAATAATTTAAAAGTCAAAGAAAGATGAAGAAAACCTCAGCGAAATGAAAGAGGGTCTTGAACATAATAGGAAAATATATTTTATATATTACGTAACGTCCCTGTAGGGATTTTTGGGACAAAAGTGGAAACACTGATCTTGGTGCTATACTTAATTCGAGCTATGGTTTGTTTAATATTGCTACTACACATCAATGCCTTCCACCTCCTTATAAGGAAAAACGATTTTCTGAAAAAATTGTTCGATGTACGTTTTTCTTTGTTCGCAGGTACAAAATTCTTATTTGTACTGTCTGACAAAAAAATCGTACATCAAACGTTATTTCAGAAAATCGTTTTCCTTACAAGGAGGTGGAAGGCAATGATGTGTAGAAGCACATTAAAAAAATTGTTGTTCAATATTAAGTGTAGCACCTAGCTCAGTGTTTCCACTTTTGTTCCACTTTTTTCCCAAAAAATTGCATATAATGGCCGACAGGGACGTCACGTCCCCCCCCCCCCAATTTTTTGATTTTATATTTTTCTGTTATTTTAAAGACTCTTATTGATTTCGCTAAGATTGCAGTCAATTTCCTTTGATTTAAAAATATCGTTTTAGAGGGCAATACAATAGCCTTTACCTTCAAATTATTAATTGTTTTTAAAAAATGCCATTTTAATTATTGTATTTATTTGAGGAAAAAAATTGTAAAACTTAACTTTTTTCAATCTTTGTCAAATATTATTAGACAATTTTTATTTTTTCATTAATGTTTTTTATTAAACCTTTTATGCCTTTTATGCATATTACTTCATTGTATTTGAAAAAATATATAACATTCTACTTTTTTCCCATTTGTGTCAAATATGCATATTATTTTACACCTTTTTCCCATAGAATGTTTGTTACATATTTGACCTATCATGCCTTTTATGTCTATTTATTCATAAACCGATTGCACTTTTAAAAAAATATATAGGCTATAATTCCACTTTTTTACCATTTCATTTGTGTCAAATTGGCATATTATTTTACACTTCTTTTTATTCCGTAGAATATGTCACATATATTTGACCTTTTATGCCTATATATTCACACTTCATTGTATTTTTTTAAATGTATAATTAACGTTTATTTTCAATTTGTGTTGAAGACGCATATTATTTTACACTCCTTATTACTCTGTAATATATTCGTTAAAAATAGTTTACCTTTTAGCCTTTTTTGTGCCTATTAATTCATACCATATTGTAATGTAAAATTTGACCTTTTTTCAATTTGTGTCAAATAGACCTATCATTATACACTTCTTTTCATTCCCTAAAATATTGGTTATATATTACACTATTTGACCTTTTATGTTTTTATGCCTATTTATTCATAATTTATTGTAGACCTATTTGGAAAAAATATATAATTCATCCTTTTTCAAAATTTGTATCAAATAAACTAGATCAAGTTGCCAACTTTAAAGGATTTCATCCTTTTCTCAGGATTTTTAGAGTGTCTCAAGGATAACAGGTTTTTGGGCAAATCTTAGGATTTTCTACTGTCTTTAAAATACTTTAAATTAATACATTTTTTAATTCGGGCCAAAAAAAGCAATGTAGACAGTAAAACCCCTCAGTACTAGTAAAAATAAACATAAGTGCTGATAGCCTACATTTACCGCAAGTGTAGTTATGGTGAGTGGGCCTAAAGTAAACGTTAAAATAATATTGGAAGAAAATTCTGATTCTTATGCATTTGTCTGCACTAATTTTGACTAGATTCTCGAAAATCAGCTGGCATAACATATTTGGTATGAAACCTGAAAATTTGTAACATTTCTTTTGCGTTAAAATACGCTAATGCTGATATAATTTTTTCAAGGATTTCTCAGGATTTTTAAGTCTCTTTCAAGATAAAAAAATTGCTTGTGCAACCCTGAACTAGATAGTTTACACTTAAAAGTTAAATTGAGTAAATTCGTGACAAGCGACTTTTCTGATAAATTTTAACATTTAAAAAATTAGAGCAAAAATTTCAAATTACAATGTTTTTGCTACTTTCATGATTTTGCTAATTTAATTATTACTTTTCCTCTTGCCTACTCCCTCCCATTCCTTGACCATTATCGTATGTACTTTTTAGCGCTTTTAGCTTATTAAAAAAATTATCAACAATTGGGAAGAATCATGCAAACGCTTTGGTGAATTGTAATACATAGTACAGTAGCACACCCCACCTTGACAATGCAAAGAAATATACAACCGGTACCTGCATAGCTCGGGTTCTGCGAGCGGATACTGACATCCATAACACATACAATCAGGGGTCGAAATTAACGCTCGCCCAAGGCTAGTAAAAATCTCATTTCACTAGCCCGACAGGCGAGTAGTTTTTCCCGAGTTCCCAAGTGTAGTTCGCACTGATAACCTAACAAATTTCCAGTAGTTGTGCGGTACCTAGTATGAAAAATTGTTCTAAATATATAAACAAAATAAAAAATCTCTTGATTTAGGCTATAATCTTATTAATATTATGGTGAAAATTCGTTTCCGGTCACTCCCTAGTCCCCCACACCCACAGGTCAAACTCGGCGAATATTGTTACTTAAAACATTCACGTATGAACATTTCACATCAATATAACCTATTTGATTGCGGGCTAGTAAAAATGCTCTCGGGCTAGAGGACTATTGTTGCCATTAGCCCTAGTTAATTTCAACCCCTGCATAGTGCATACAATAGTACAAGTTGTGAATCCTACATAAAACAATCATTCTTCTATAAATATAATTACTGTCCTTTATTCTCAACTACAACAACCCATATTAAACAATAACTACAATGGACTAAAGTATGTATTTGAGCAAACACTTACAGTGTACAGTATTGCCTATTAAATTAGCACATGAATAAATGTATACAGTAATTGTTTAACAAGCTGTAAGCACTTTACACTTTATATACAAACATACATTAGGCACAATACTTGGGTTGAGGTAATAAACCACCAAATAATTATAACCATGAAAATAACTGGTGAAACATGTTTATGTGTACCAGTACTAAATTATGTACTAAACCTAAAGACTGAAGCAAACGTGTACAGGTTCTATCCCTAAAAAGAACATTGTGTAATTAATAGTAGGGATGCACATCGATACTTTTTTTTCATTATCAAATCGATACAATCGATATTACAAAAAAAAAATCAAGCCCTTTCCAACATAAATGGGATCTCAAATGTGGTGAATGAAATTCAAAACAATACAATTTCATGCCACTCGCTGTCTCGTCCTCTCTGTGTTGTCTTTGTTTTTGCCCCCCGCTATCGGCAAAGTTCGCTCCCAAACATAAATCTCGAGTGAGACACCTTGTGACCTATCTCTGTCTGCCCAAGCGGGAAAAATGAATTACGTGGTCGAGTAGTTTTTAACCAATTATTGATATTTCGATGATCGATAATGACTTTTGATTATCGATCGATAATATCGATTATCGCGTGCATCCCTAGCTATTAACAATGACAAACAACAAAATCCACCACCAACACTAAATATTAAATTAGATCAATATTGTGTACATAGACCTGTTAATCAAACAATTCTGTTTTTTAAGCGAGCAAAGCGAGCGTTTCCATTTGACTCTGCCGGAAAAATTAGTCACTGTTTTTTTTTTTTTGTTTGTTTGTATGTCTCGCCATAACGTTCGAACGGAGGCTCGGATCGAGTTGAAATTTTCACCATCCGCAAGCTTCGTTCTCGATTGAATGCCATTAGTTTTGTGGCAAAATCGTTCAAAAAGTTAAAAAGTTACATTAAAATTAATCGAAAGATTTTTTTCAAACTAAACGGCGACAAAATCTGAGATAGCCAAATCATTTAGAATGTCCGTCCGGTCACGAATATGTTAATTTTATTTTGATCCGATAAGTAGTGTAGATGGAAATTACATTATAACAAAAGTAACGTTGCCATGGCAACGAAAAGACGCGCAAAGTTTCTAATGCACTGCCACCTAGAAGTAATCAAAATACTTTCGAGGAAGCAGTCTATTATTTGTCAACAAAGAGTTTGAATAGTTTTCCCAAGGAGTCAAGGTCCTCTAGATGGCGGTGGATTTTATCCACAAAGTAAAGGGTTACACACGGGTTTACCCAAATACCTTGGCAATAATAAATAATATTGGAAACATGGCCCTGTGGACAGCGAACGTCGCAAATTTTAAAATTTAAAAAATGTGCAATGTGAGTGCAAAGCTATAGCACGTACTCGCTTATCAACGCGTCCAACTGAGCGTTTCCTAGTAAACATATAGGCCAATGTTTTTTTTTTTATAAAATTACCGAGTACATAACAAAATTAGGTCTCCTAAGAGTTGGAAAAACAATATTGTCAAATGAAGTGATTTCAAACTACGTATTCCCCCATAAAAAAGGCCCTCATAAGAACACATGGGTAACTCGTTTCATTTCGATAAGATGTTGTCACTCTATGAAGTGAAATTATTAAAAATATTGTATTATTTTGTATTTATTAGCATTTTATTACACTCAAGTACATGTCATAGTGGCATGCAAGTTTTTAAAAATTCTAATTTTAATACCTAATACTAAGCTTGCAATAATGTAGTTTTAACAAAGAATATCTACTGCTAAGGGTAGCATGAATCTCTTGCTCTCAGGTTCCGCATATACCTCAATCCATTTTCCAACATGTGTGGCTGCACGCGAGAACAGTATGCCATAGGAATCAAAGATTGCACATTAGCAAAATAAACCATTTGGGTTGTTTCTGTCACATTGTGAAGTTTAAAGGTCCACATCATGAAGCAAGAGCTAGTAAGACAAACAAGCTCTTAATATGAAATGTCCATTTTTACGTCAAGTGTAAGGGGGTGTGATCTGGGTGGATATGTCAATATCATTATGACCAGTGGCGTATCCAAGGGGAGGGGGGACAAAACCCCCCCTTTTGAAAAAAAAAGTGTAAAGGAGAAAATAAAATAACTACAAATTACCATCTGACTAAAAGAGGATTTGAGTAGATACAAAGTTGGTTATTTTGATGCTTTAAAACGCACAGATTTTCACCAAAATGACCTTGAAAGAGAAAACTTTTAGATTAAAAACAGGATTTTAGTAGATAAAAAGTTGGTTTGGTGCTTTAAAATGCACAGATTTTCACCAAAATGACCTTGAAGAAGAAAATTTTCCCGGGGGCAAGCCCCCCGGCCCCCCCCCCCCCCACTTAGCCTTCGGCACATCCATGAAAAAATTGATGTATGAATTCCTGGATATGCCACTGATTATGACCGATTGTTTGGAAAGCTAGAACAGTTTAGCTTCATTTGGTTTCTTAAAACAGAGGCAAATAATTATTTATCCATAATAAGACCAGAAGATGTTACAGTGTGTTCACATTAGTAATAATAAGATTCACTTATATATGTAGCTGACTCAGATTGTACACCCTTAACTGACAAGAGTAAAAGGGGACGTTACCCCCAACTATAAATCAAATATTAAAAAATTGTAAGAATGGTGTCACAAATGTCAGTATTTTCAACAAGGTCCACTCTTAGTTTTAACACAACCAGGCTTATCAACAGTTCCTAACCTAATATAAAATCAAATACCTGGTTCCAACACAAGTCAGATAAGATGGTGATGAATCACCATACAGTTTCTTGGGCTATGGAAATTTAGTGCTTGCTAGCCAGACTCAGCACATGCTAATCTTCGTTGCTGTCTTCTAAGGCGGGTATCTCCACTTCTTTCTGTTCTAGGTACAGTCTTTCATGATCTTTCCTAATTTTCCCCTTCCTTCTAAGCTCTGTTTTATATGGTTCCTCCATCTAGGATCTCTTGGGCAGCCAACTGTCTATACTCGTACCCTTCTAAGCTCCGTTTTATATGGTCCCTCCATTTAGGATCTCTTGGGCAGCCAACTCTCTGTACTCGTACCCTTCTAAGCTCTGTTTTATTTGGTCCCTCCATCTAGGATCTCTTGGGCAGCCAACTCTCTGTACTTGCACCTTCCATGTGGGCTATCTTGAAACCTTCTTCAAGTGGGATTTTATCTTGCTACATTCTTCTCACATGAGCATAGGCCTACCACACAAAACCTTTCTCTTCCTATTTTATCAATAAAAATATACCTTCAATGGCCAGTGGAAATGTAGGCATTTAGTCCCTTATCATTCATTCGCAAATTTTGGTACAACCAGTCCCTATCTGTTCTCATCCAATTCCGTGTTTAATGGGTCCAAATGTGGCTTTAAATGAATATGGTCAACATGGGTGTGTAGTGTGGACAGATGTTTTGCCTTGTACGAACAGTGAGGGCATTGATAGCGAGGATTCTTGCCGCATTCATATTTAACGTGTCTCCGAAGCGTGCCAACGTACTTGTAGGTCTTCTTACAAGTCTTGCACTGATACGTAGGCTTTGTTTCTTCCATGAGAATGTAGTTCAGAGGCTGTTCCACACCTATAGTTGTGCCCGGTAGATCCAGCTGGGTGGTTCCAACTGGCCGATAGTACTTTTTAGTCTTCAAGATGACTGGAACAGACAAAACAATTAATGTACGTAATATAAACTATTATGTCAAGCAAACTAAAAATTAAAATTGAATTAAATAGTAAATTCTAATGTTACAGTTAGAACAGTTGATTTGTATGCATCAAAAAAAGTTGATTATATGAAAAAACAAGGCCCTAGCATTCCATAGCGGCCGTCCACGGAAACTTAACTATAGGAAAATATCGATCTTTGGTTGGTTATCGCTCACTCGCCGATTGCGTCGGGACCTACAGGATTGGCTTGGTCGCTTAGGTTTAATGTCCGCCACTGAAAATCAGTATATGAGCGACTCTGAAGACAAATTTATTTATTGAAACTTATTGCTAATTGACGGCCGCCATTTTATAGGCATTTCTACACATCAAACTGTAGGCCCAACATAACACTCTTAACATCCCATTCTCACAGAATGCAAAACCATAGTTTCACACATACATACATTAGACATTAATAACACAGTAGTTTTTATGCAGGCTCAGTAAATGTTGGTATTATGGTTAAGTGACCAAATGAAAAATTAAATGGAGCAGGTCATATTATATTTATTTAAAATCAACCCTATTAGGCCTAAGTTAATACAATAAAATAAATGGTATATAAAGGAGGTCAAAAAACCTAGCATTGTACAAGTAGAAACTATAGAAACCGTGTGACACAATGAAGTTAATTTAAGGACAAGTTGCTGAGGCTAACACAGGAGAAGTGCATGCACTGACGTTTCAGACGATTTCTTTTTATATCAGTATCATAGGTAGGTATGCACATCAATACTTTTTTCATTATCGATTATCAAAATAGTAGTCATTATCGAATCGATATTCTTGGGGCCATCAAAGTCCAACTCGCAACCTTCTCGTGGTTTGGCCTGTTAGTAGGGGAGTATCACTCCCTGAAACTATTGGCGAACTCTGGGTCTTTCCCCTTCTCTTCGACTACCACCCCGACGGTGACGACAACGACAACACGGACGGATGATGACACAGACGAAGACGACCACGACGTGGTGGAACCCCTGCCCTCCCCATTCGCTTGTAGCTGGTTCTGACCAGCACAGGCCTGTCCACCCCTTGTCCCCCTGCGTCACCCCTTACGTCCCTACCCTTGGAAAAAAGTATACATGGTGGTAACTCACACTTATAGAAATTGTTTTATCTTGGAGGCGCAAATAATCTTAGCTGTTAAAGTGCCCTAAAACTACTAATACTAACTACTAACTATTATTGATAATATCGATATCACCAACAAAGCCTGCTTGGACCTATATTAGTGGAACCTCAAGTGTGACTAGTGTAAGTCAAGCAACACAATCGCGTTCCGTTTGCTGCCTCGCTGCCTTTGATGTCATGTGTTTGGCTTTTGTTATCGACTGATAGCTCATTTCCAAACAAAAATCTCGAGTGACACCATCAGCCCAGCCAGTGCATGGCATAACGTAAGATAATCTCCGTCATAAGAGTTTGGTTTGTGCCACTATTGACCAATTATTTGATATTTCGATAATTGATAATGAATTTTGGTTATCGATTATCGAGATTATAACCATTATTGATTATCGATCGATAATATTGATTATCGTGTGCATCCCTAATCATAGGCTACTTATTATTTTGCAGGAGCATTAGCAAAGATTAAAGAACCATTCTACTGATATCCACACTTGGTTCAAAAAAAAATTGCAATGATTGCGACACAGACTAAGCCACGAAAGTCACCAAATGGAAAACCAACTGTTTACCCGGGAGGAAAACAGTAGGCCTAAGCTCCATGCTAGCGTCAGCAACTGTAAAACATTGATCACTCATGCATTGTTATCACCATCAGTCGTGAGGACTCATGAGTAAGTTTTTCAAAATAAAAATTATAAAACTAATAAATAGTCCAAGTCATTATTATCCGTTTACACACAAAAAAAGAATCTTCTAATTCTAAAGAAATCAGTTTTAAAACACTGTGACAGGACTAGCAATTGACAATTTCATTTGCTGTAAATAACAACCTGTTGCCTGCAGTTTTAATCGTAGTTTGGATATGAAACATTAATTTTAAAACTGCTGCTGATTAAAATTATATAACATTACAAAAGTTAAGTTTTACATTTAAATCCGTGCAAAATAATAATATAAAACATGTGTGGATTTGAGACGGTTGGAAGAGCCAATTTCAAAAGCTGGAAATAACAACCTGTTACCTGCAGTTTTAATCATAGTTTGGACATGAAACATTAATTTTAAAACTGCTGCTGATTAAAATTATATAACATTACAAAAGTTAAGTTTTACATATAAATTTGTGCAAAATAATAACATAAAACATGTGTGAATTTGAGATGGTTGGAAGAGCCAATGCTAATTTTTTTACAATGTAAAAATAATATCCATTTAAGACGAGACATGCATGCCCATTTTACCAAGTTTCAAATTCCTCATTCAGTCACAAATGTTTGAAATTTAACAAACCTAAAAAGTGATTACAGAAATAAATAAGAAATGAATTCAATTTTGTAGGAAGCATAAAGAATCTAAGAAAATGAAAAAATTAAGAAAATGGTCAAATACACCCCATGGCACCAATGATAAATGATGGGCATCTTATATGATAGGGTACATATCAATATACCCAGTTTTATTCGGATGTAATGATCTATGGCCGCAGGAAAAAGAACCAGCTGAACATCAAATTGTCTTACTACCTCTTAAGAATGATTAAATCGCTAAATCCAGCAAATTTAACATGCATTCTAGAATCTAGAGCACTTTTTGATCTCCGATTGTCATCCAAACAATTTGAAACTTTATGATAGTGTTCAAGAATATGCACATGTCTCATGATGGTGTTGCATCAGACAGCACTGCCACATTTCCCATGTCTCCTACTTAAACTTGGCATGGCACATTTACTGCGTTATTTTTTTCTCTAATGTAATATTATGAATATGTGCTCTGATAGAGACAACCACATATCTTTCTAAACAACCTACTAACATTTAAATTCTTTGGTGAAAATTAGTGGTTCTAAAGCTTAAATAAACCCTCACATTCTGAATTATAGCATGATTTGCCAGGGCTCGACCAACAGTCTTAGATAAATAAATAATAAATGTAGACACTGCCTTAAGAATCAACATATCCTTGGTTGGACCAATATAAACAATATAATGTAAAAAGTGAAATGTTAATAAGTCTCATCAAATGAAACCTAACGGTTGACGTGCCCTTAATCCAAATAAACAAAAAATAAATTAAAAAATAAAACAATAATATAAATAAAGTACACAACACTAGAGTAGGCCTTCTTACTGAGCTGGTTGCAAAAAGTGTAAATTATGACAATGAGCCCAGGCTAAGAATGGGAATCCTTTCTATATACAGTAGAACCCCACTTACTCGGGAAAATATGTGATGGTATTGCCTGGAATAATGAAAGATTAAACAGAAACTTAGTGGTTTTGTTACCTGGTATGGATTTAAGGTGGTAGATTACCACAAATCCACACTAAATTACAGTTTTATAGTGATATTTTGAGGACGATGCAAAATATCTAAAAACTGACTGCAGACAATGCAGGGCAATGAGGAGTTTATTAAGGGTAAATAGGAGAACATCAGTACGTAAAATGTGCGAAGCTTTGGGGTGAATAACAATAAAAGAAAGAATTGTGTTAAATACCCTATGTTTCATTCAAAGAATTTATCATGGTAGGCCTAAAGCTCCTGAATATCTGTGCAGGAAATTGCAACCAAATTCTGAAGTTCAAATATATACATTGAGAAATAAGGCAGATATTTTTATTAGAAGGGTATGCAGTGAGTATGGCAAACAATCAATTTTCATTAAAGGCATTTGCATATTTCACAGGCTACCATTGAATGTTAGAAACTGTAAAGTTAAAAGGTTCAGGAGAGAGTATTGTGCATGTATTACATCATATAAAATAGTTCCTAAGAAAACTGAAAGTATTACCTTCTGGGATGTTCTAGACTGATTTTATAGGATAGGTTTTAAATAAATAGCTAATAGGATTTTATAATAAAGGATATTTTATATTACTGACCTTTTTTTTATATTTTTTTTTTATTTTTTTTTATTTTTATTTTTATATGTAAAATATCAAATTGTGCTATTCCATGAGTAATTTTTGTTGTGACCATGTGGGTGGATGTTGTAATAATTTGTAGGCTATGTCCTATTGACCATTGTCTTTGTACAATTTGTAAAATAGCAAACCATGCTAAAATAAAGATATACTACTACTACTATACTACTACTACTACTACACATACTACTACTACTACTACTACTACTACTACTACTACTACTACTACTACTACTACTACTACTACTACTACTACCTACTATACTACAAACTACTACTACTACTCTACTACTACTACTACTACTACTACTACTACTACTACTACTACTACTACTACTACTACAACTACAAATACAACAACAACAAGAAACAAGAAATAGAGATAGATTTTTAATACCGGCAACCAGATACAACACTTATGGAGATCAGGAAAGAAAAATTATTGTACCTAAATTCTTAAATACCTTACCTGACAATTTAAAATCATTAAAATCTATGAATGAGGTGAAGAGGAAAATAAAAGAATGGATAATAAAAAGGGAATGAATATTATTGTCTATGATTTGTCTTTGTTTTTGTTTTTGAAGTTATGTAATCTTTGGTGGGGTGGTTATATGGTAGTATAATGTTTCTTATATTGTATACCAGTGTTCTCCCCAGAAAAAAATGTTCACTGGGTATTTCATAAACATTGCCGGGTACTCGCGGGTAGGGCCAAAAATAGTGGGGGTCCGGGGGCTTGCCCCGGAAAAAATTTGAGATCCTAGATTCGATTTGGTGAGTTTTAGAGGTTTTTGAAGACCTTTTAAAGTTGCTTACTTTTGTTGGTTTAGTGGTATGAAGTTGGCCTATAAACATTTCAAATTTGATTGAAATCATAGTCTTAAGTATATTTTCTCCTTTGTAATGTAGGCTTTGTGAATTACTGTAGTCCTATTGCTACAATGAGTACAATAGGCCCGTATAAAGGTGATGATGTTATTCTTTCTAAGTGGTTATAATCTAAGATTTGTAGGATTTGTAACTTGAAACATTGTTATATTTGATGACTTCATTTTTATTACTTCAAAATTTGTCCTAGCAATCAATAAACTTGGAAAATTGTTAAAATTGTTCACTTGTGTGTGCTCCTTGTGTGCAGTTAATGTTCACGATCATAGCGATGATTGCCATTTTGCCAACTTATGTGTTTCGTTCAAATGCATTCCTTGTTGGGTTCTATAGTGATCAGCGAGATTAGCCTCCACGATGTTGTTTACAATCTGTGCTGCAGTTTAGGGATGGGACGTTTTAACGTTCAGTGGACAGATAGTTTATTAAATTCGCAAATCGTTAAGTAAAAAAAAAATTTAAAAAAAAAAAAAAAAAAAAATTTCAAAATTTTTTTTCAAATTTTTTTTTTTTTTTCAAAATTTTTATTGCCGGGCGGCCGGGAATTATCGCCGGGCGGCCCGCCCGGCGGTCCGGGCCTGGGGAGAACACTGGTATACTATTGTGTTACTCTTTAGTTTTAGAATGTTTTTCATTTTTTGTTATCTGAATTTATTGTATCACGACAAAATGAGAGTCAGAGATATTGTTTATATATGTTTTGTTGTTAAAGAGACTCTGCAGACAAGCTACGTAAGTAGTTTTGCGGAGTCTGAAATTGCTGTATTTTGTATTTTTTCCAAATAAAGAACAATTAAAAAAAAAAAAAAAAAAAAAAAACATAACTACTACTACTACTACTACTACTACCACATACTACTACTACTACTACTACTACTACTACTACTACTACTACTACTACTACTACTACTACTACTACTACTACTACTACTACTACTACTACTACTACTACTACTACTACTACTACTACTACTACTACTACTACTACTACTACTACTACTACTACTACTACTACTACAGCTTTGTTACAACAAAATAATGCAAGAAAAAATATTAAAATATAATAATCGGTGTAGTTTGTACTTCAAATACGCATTTAATTAATTAAATATCAAATAAAAAACATAATTACCATCACATTAAAATCTTTTTTCGTGCAGGGTCTAGTTTTAACAAAACCACAGCTGTCTGCAGCCGGTTTTTCATATATTTTGCAGCATTTGCAAGATATCAATAAAAAACTGTAATTTTGTGTAGTCTTAATATATAAAGTAGTCTACCATCTTAAAACATTTTTGCAGTATGTTGTCCTCCCGCGTCTCCCCTTTCGTTCCTCCCCTTGGAAAGATATACATGGTGGTAACTCACACTTATATAGAAATTGTTTTATCTAGGTGGCGCAAATAATCTTAGCTGTTAAAGCGCCATAAAACTACTAATACCAATTTTAATGTACGCCTTTTTTTACCTGCCGTGCAGATGAGGTGAATGAACTTTTAGCAAGTTCTATTCAAGAAAATATGTCACTTATGGTCACCAGTTGGCTCCAGATGGTTATGCTATACTAAGTTGCAACTTTTAAAGGAACCAAACCGGATGCAGCGGTCGAAGTTTGGAGGGGGCATATGTGAGCGCGGGCGGTTTGAAATATAGCCCCAGTGTTGCCATATTGTGGGCTGCCAACTCGTCACACTCGAACATGTACCAGATGTGTTACGGAATACCTCGCCCCACCAATATACATTCTATTTACAATTATATAATATTCGTAATCGAAATAATAATTATTATTATCTTTTCTACAATACACTCGTCGCTCTCGGACCTGTACCAGATGTTAATATTTAATACAATTCAGAAGTTAAAATATCCATGCCAATCGGGGTTCGAACCCGAGTCTCCCACATTCCAGGTAGGCGCCTTAGTCAACTAGACCACCGAGACGGTAACTATTTAACTTAACTAACCAACTAACTAACAAACTAACTAACTAACTAACATAACTTAACTTAACCTGGAATGTGGGATACTAGGGTTTGAACCCCGATCGGGATGGATTTTTTAATTTCTAAATTGTATTAAATATTAACAATTCCACCTACAGGAGTGTTTCCCGACCAACCAAATCGAGAAATGTACCACATGTGTTACAATTAGGCCTACTATTATTTACCCATAGTTAATAAACATCTTGACAAACAAATAAAATTATTATTATTATTATTATTATTATTATTATTATTATTATTATTATTATTATTTATATTTTATGTTTTTCAGGTATTTATCAATTTTCTTCTATTCTGTTCATTCATAAATTTATTCAAAATGTCAAACTTTATATAATTATCATAATTGTTTAGCCTCCCAGTCGGTAATTTCAATAAATCAAATTTCAATTATATTAGGGGTTAAGTGTTCAGAAGTGAATAAATCCTTATCTTTAATAAACATAGTTCCACAGATAAGCTGCATGTGCAGTTTGTGGAAGGTCGAATGTATTAAATATGTAAGGTTATGAAAGAAAGAAATGTATCTACAACAAAAAAAATATATTATTATTATTATTATTATTATTATTATTATTATTATTATTATTATTATTATTAATTAACACAATTTATTGGTCGGGACATTTCGCCGCGTCGAAATGTCCCGACCAATAAATTGTGTTAATTATTTACCGGGCCGCGAAAGCCTTAAATTTGAAATTATTATTATTATTATTATTTTTATTATTATTATTATTATTATTATTATTATTATTATTATTATTATTATTATTATTATTATTATTATTATTATTTATCTTCTACAGAATTTACATTCCAGATAACATTAGATATAAAATAACAAACGTTTACATATTTTGTATATATTAACGCCACAAAACATATTTTATGCTATTATAGGCCCTACTAAACTATAAACATAAATTACAAACAAATGTCACGTTTGTAAACCTATCTAGTGAAAGAAGAATACATTTTTGGTAATGTTTTGAAACACACTGGGCAATAAACTGAACAATAGTTGAGGGCAGTGATAATAATATTGTGATGACCTGCTTTGCTGTATACGGTATTTGACCTTATTAGAATAATACTTTCGTCCATTACTGTTGATAATCTGATAATCTGTAATGATTGCTTATACACAATGCTGAATTTGTCACTTACATAACAGCCATGAATGTTACGGTGATAGTGCAGCACATCCCAAGTCGTCCATCCAACTCGACGAACCTGCCCCTTCGTCCTCAGACTGTCCGCTACTAAAGTCCATTTCTTCTGCGTCAGTCACGTTTACGGAGTCGTCACTGTCACTGTCACTATCGCTGTCTCCGCCCACGTTGATTATCATCCTCTCGGTGAATTGTTCAGCGAGGCCGTCAGCTTCCCAAAACCTCTTTTCGACGTCGACGACATGGCGCACATGGTTAGCCCAATGATTGGGGGTGATTTCATCTATCGACTTGGCCATTAGCTCGCGTACTTCTTGCAACTTAAACGACTTGTTGTTTGCGGCAATGTAGTTTTTTACCTGCCCCCATATCATCTCGATTGGATTGAGTTCGCAGTGATAAGGAGGCAGTCTCAACACATCGACGCCCTGAGCTGCAGCCATCTCATCGATGCGGTATTTTTTTTCATATTTTACTCGTTCTCTGACGACGATTTCCAACAGCTCTGCCCTGAGCATAGTTGGGCACCACGCTACCCCCTTGCTTGTTAGCCAAGTTTGCATAACAGCCTTGGTGGAGCTTTTCGTAGGCATCTTTTCTACCAGCACCGTGTGGTACGACGCGTTGTCTAACACTATCACGGCATTCTGCGGTACATTTGCCAGGAGCTGGTTCCGGAAATATTTCTCGTACTTTTCGGCATTCATCTCTTTGTGGTAATCAATTTCTTCTGCAAGTGGATTATTTTTCTTACCCTTTTCTTTCTTGCCATCGAAGATGTACAGAGCGCCGTCCACAAACCCTTCCTCTCCCCCTGCATGTACGAGGAGCACTCGCTCTCCGCGTCCCGTCGGTGCTTTTACTCCGACTGTCAAACATTTACGCCAAGCGTCGTTGGATGACGTAACAGTCTGGTCAATCCAACCCTTTAATTTTGTGTGTCCTGCATTTGCCCATGTTTCATCCGTGTAGATAATTGGTCTATTGTCCGCTCTGTACTGCCTTATTGCCCTCAGGTATCTGTGCCGCCAAGCAATTATGTCATCTCGTTCGATTAACAGGGAGTCGCGTTTTCTTTTCACATATTTGAATCCCATATCGGACATCAGACGGCGTAGAGTTGCTTCAGAAAAGTCCGGTAGAGTGTTGTCATCATTTATAAGCTTTAATATCTTCTTTACAGTGGGCAGTTCATTTATCTTGTACATTCCATGTATGAGTCGCCTGATTGCACACACAGTAAATGAATCATAGATATCAACACGCCTTCTTCTTGATTCATGGGCTCGTTTTTTCCTAGGGGTTTTGAGTTTTCCGAGACTTTTCTTGTATTCTTCCTTGATACTGATGACCGTCTTATAGGCTACTTTTGTCTCCGTTGCCGTCTTCATAGCTGCTTCTTTTACACCCATAATCCCATTGTTGACAATAGTTGACCTGTGGTGCTTGTAGACATTCAATACTATTCCCTTTTCTTTTGATGATAAATGCTTCCCCTTCTTCCTCGCACTTTTATAACACTCGGGAGAAATTGGTACATCCATGTTTGTGTTTGTTGTTGTTTGTTTGTATTATTAAGAACTGTTACTATAGCGCACTGACATTGACAGTAATTATGCGTTACCCTTCACGCGCACAAAACGAGAAAGTGTAATAAAACACAACACAAGTAAATACATGGTGGGTCGATCTATATTTAACAATGGTCACAAGATATTATTGTTTCACATGTCCGTTGACATTGTGACACCGTTGTCCACTACACAATACACTTCACTGACTCTAACTAAACAATAATTACATTCTAATGACTGAATCATACTTAAAATTGTTTTATACACTAACAAACTAAACTTAGCACGGTACAATATCCAAATGTAACTAACACGTCCGAGGTACAGACCATACCACACTTTGCAAGCAAACTTCAATATCAATATATTATCAAGAGCACCGAGCACACGTATCAGAGACAAACAATAAAGCGTCTTTGACTGGCAAAGACAACTAAGAAACTGAAGATTGTCACAAGATTTGGCAACATGCACCTTGCTCTTTAGGTCAAAAGCTATTAAAATTGGGTTGAAAAGAGGGTCGTTAACGAGGGTGCGAGGGTGCAGGCCGTGCTGGGATTGGCTTCCCTCTCCCCCCGCTGCCCGCAAAGGCCCACAGTTGACCACGTGCTACACGGATTTTTGCCATGTGCTCGCTCTTTTCAAATGAACCGGGCAGATAAACCCCACCCACACAGTGAAGTGATTTCCGGTTTGGTTCCTTTTAAAGGTGACGGCAAGTATAGTGTGCAATTTAAATAGACATACAAAATTAGTTTTTTAATTTAATTTTTGGGAAATCTGGAAATTAAAGTTTTATCAAAAAAATTATTATCCATAAACCCAAATAAGTGCATTAAGTTTGATCATCATAGGGCCAACACAGGTCATTGTACCTTTCAACCGATACCCATGTAGCACATATTGTATTTAATGCCCAATAAATTTAAATTTAAAACTGTAACTTCCATTATGGAAATGCCACACAAACATTCATGCTTAGAATAAGAACAGTGCATTGACATTTGGCCTACAAGGTATACAGATACCTAGCTCAAGCACACTGTACGTCTCGTGTTGACAAATAAACAGTAAGTTTACCAATTCAACAAATACAAAAAAGTCATCACAATGTCTAGGCCTATATTATAGACAAGGTCCACTTTTAACATAACCAGGCAACAGCTATTCTTCTATTATTTACTACAATTCAGAAATTAAAAAAGTCCGCCCCAACCGGGATTCGAACCACGGGTCTCCCGCATTCCAGGCAGGCGTCTTAACCACTAGACCATCAGGATGGGTACATTTTAATCTCTGAATTGTAGTTGCATTATACATCTGAATATATTGAAAAATACAAATACCAGAGTTTCAGATGATGTCACACCGACTGTCATGGCCGACTGGTGGGCAAGAATTACGCTGGCGCCATCTAAACACTGACATGTTGATTACATTGAAGATTCCTCAAAGCTGCTTACATTTTGCAGTTCAAACCAATCAAATACCTATGTATTCTAATATTTGTTACTAACAATTTAGCAAGGAAACAATGGAAATTGAAGCTCCGTGTTTTCAAAAAAAAAAAGAAAAAAAAAGACGGAACCATGTAAAAGCAGGTACATATAAGGACTATGCCAGCTGACCACTTTCGATTATTTCAATGTTACTGGAAGAACCATAGCTATAAAATATATTGACATTTTGCATTGTACAAATTTTTTAATCATTGTAGGCGATGAAAAATATGGGATATCTTCCTATCCGCCAATTGTAGCCATGTTAAAATTGCATTCTTTGCCCACCACAGCCCAAAGTTAGTAGATAATGCGTCGCCCAGAGCCTTCCTGAAACTCTCGTATAAGTGGACATTAACACTTTTACTCTTACTTTAAATCTAAATGAAGTAAAAAAACTCTTATATTATTTTTTATCTCTTCACTTGTCAATCAAATGGTTCACTAAGAGCATTTTCTAGTATAATACCTACAATTTAGTCACAGCAGTTTCACATCTATTACCAGTATTTGTACAACCACCAACAGCTATCTGATACCATCCAATTGCCTGTTCAGTGGGTCTAAATGTGTCTTCTTCAAATGAATATGTTCTACATGGGCTTGTAGTCTAGACAAGTGCTTTGCCCTGTAAGAACAGTGAGGACACTGATAGCAAGGTTTCTTGCCGCATTCAAATCTAACGTGTCTACGCAACGAGCCAATAATCCGGTACGTTTTCTTACAAGTCTTGCACTGATACGTAGGCTTTGCTTCTTCCATGAGAATGTACTTCAGAGGCTGTTCTACACCTATAGTTGTGCCTGGCATATTCAGCTGGGTGGTTCCAACTGGTCGGTACAGCGGCTGCTTCTGTATACCATGTGTTGTGGCCGGAAGGTCTAGCTGGGTGGTTCCAACTGGTCGGTAGTACTTTTTAGTCTTCAAGATGACTGGAACAGACAAATTTACATTATCAAAATACATGTTTATATACAACACAAACTATTAATTCATTTATTAACAATCAGGTTTAAATAAAAAAATTAACCAAAATAATTGTTTAAAATTAATGCTCGATAATATTTATTATCATTCATTATCTGTTGTCACGTCCAACTCTGCATTGAAGCCAGGTCTGTCCATCTTCTTCTCTCCTGCCACCACTCTTCTCTTTCCACGCTCAGTCGTACGAAGGCGGAGAGGGATAATCCAAGTTAGTTAGTTAATGATGTTTTAGGGCACTCAACAGTAGAGTTATCAGTGCCCATGTCAATTGTATTGGAATCTTCCAAATTTTCTTTTTCCATAATTGTGGATTACCACCATGTTTTCTTCTTTCGAATGGGAGGAACGTAAGGGAAGACGAGGGGGGTTAATGGGAAGGAGTGAGGATGTTGGATAGGATGGGTTAAACTGGGTGGGAACGGAGGAGTGCTCGTTGCAGAGAGGGCCGGCAAGTATGGAGACGAAAAAGTGAAAGAAGAAAATAAATATGAGTAAGGCTGTGTGAATGAAGAAAGGTGTGATAAAAACTTGCGCGTGAGCTCTCTTTGCAACACGCACCCCAACCAGCCAGAGCTCGCCCTTAGTTTTGGGGAATACACTACTCCCCTACTCACAGGCCAAACCACGGGAAGGTAGCGAGTTGGACTTAGGACGAACAGAAGCTATTCAAGGAGGTTGCATATTTATTATGTTCTCAAAATTAATTATGAATTATGACCCCAGTTATCTCCCTCTATCGCTTACGCCTTCCAGTCAGTATCTCCTGGCCACCTAAGCTCAGTATATAGCCGGGCGAGGGTGACCGGTTGGCTCTGCTGTACGAAGGCTAAAATAACAATCTAAAAAAACTAAAACAAGCATGCGAAATGCACGATATAACCATATTTCTAAGGCCTATTTGTATTTTTATTTTGCACATGTTTAGTCTGCTTGTCATTGTTTGCTTGTCGATGGTGACGGTGCCAACAGGGTTATAGCTTGGTATGCATGTCCCATACTAAATATAAGTTAAGTGACTGAGTGGGTAGACTCTAAATACAAATGTATTTATAGAACAAAAACTTACCTTTCAATATGGAATAATGTCGGCACTTTATTGAGGACGCTTTCTGGAACTACTGTGCAAAAATTCAGCTAGCCCAGAATTTTTAGTAAAAAAATCCTTTGTTGCTTGGCTTAATGGGGCAGTGTACGTTTATGAGTTAAGGATGCACAAATGTTAGGGCTCCCATTCGTACCGTTTTAGCCGGGACAGTCCCTTTTTTGAGGTGGTGTCCCGGCTACTTGTAGCCGGGACGCCTAATTGTCCTGTTTTTTAGAATGGCGAACGACCGCGCTATTTTTACGGTCTAGCATTTGAATCGCCGCGCCGCAATGCAACTCTTCACCCCGACCATGGCCAGTTACCAACCACTCACCAAAAACGAACTATAAAGATTCAAGAAGTCAAGGTCAAGATCCAGGCTGCCAACAGTCAGAAGAAAGTGTCATTTTACCGATAAACTAAAGGCAGATTTTCCTTTTTTTGCGAAAAAGTAACAAGAATATTGAAGGGATTGTTGAGTGTACAATGTGTTGTGACTTTAATATATCTCCTAATTTTCGTTTCAACGTTAACATTTTCAGGAATAGGCGCGTAGAAAGGGGGGGGGGATGGAGGAATTATCCCCACTTTTTGCCCACTTCAGAAGAGCAATGACCAACAATTTCGACAATTTCCCATTGTTGTTGAACGTGATCGCGAACGTAATGATGCATTTCAATGGTTGTAACATGATCTATATCGTCACTACCCAATTTTTTTTTTATATATAGTTATATAGTTTTTACTCCTAAAAAAATGCATTCATTTGGTATCGCATTCAGACCACTTATTTTTCCTAGAACGCACCAAACACACTCTAAAAACCTTATTTTCAAAAATGTTGCCTGCGGCACTGTAATTGGGGGGAAAAGCCCCCCCAAACCCCCCGTGCTGGTCCCCTAAAATAGTTGTCCCGTTTTTGGGTTTTTGTATTATGGGAGCCCTAACAAATGTAGAAGGGTACATGAGCTTGGCCCTTCTGTTCGATCTCATTGCTTTTGAGTGTAAGGTTTGGCTGTATATACGCATACAAAAAAACTTGTAAAAACACAGCCAAACCTTACACACTCAAAAGCAATGAGATCTAAAAGAAGGGCCATGCTCAAGTACCCTTCTACATTTGCTCATTCTTAATACTACCAAGTAGAATTAGCAAGAACTATTACATTTTAATAAATAGTTCTACCGTCGCGGTCGTCATCGTCTGTGTCATCGTTTATCTTATGGTTCTTATTAATAATAAATAAAACTCACTAGACTTTTTTATTGTAAACCCAACCTTACTGACACATCCAAACAATCAATCAGGGTACAGTAATGTGTTGGGAGATGGGATGTGAAATGAGATATTGAACAAACACATTTGTTTTAGTTGGATCTATTGTCATCTTGTTTCACAACCTTCTCACAGACTATCATAACATCAACCACAATCACTTACTTGAAATGTTTATGCCATTGCATGCAGTTTGAAATACATTATGGCCATTGTAACAGTAATACAGAGTACAGACTCCAGTGAAGACTTACAAGGCTAAAGAAACTAAATCATTAAGTCCAAATATTTATGAATTAATAAAGTAAACAAAATCACATGGAAAAGTAGCCAAACCCCATTGCATGCACGCACCTCCGGGTCAAGTTCATTCTCTGTTTTCGGGGCGTTCTGTAAGATATGGATGTTAAGTGGC
The DNA here is from genome assembly GCA_024449915.1 of Sweltsa coloradensis. Lineage (NCBI taxonomy): Eukaryota > Metazoa > Arthropoda > Insecta > Plecoptera > Chloroperlidae > Sweltsa > Sweltsa coloradensis. The sequence goes on from JAMZAV010001774.1 coordinate 316,977, forward strand.
TTAGTCTTTGTTGGCAGCCAAGAGAAACGCATCGCCCAAATAAAAAAATAAAAAAATATATGTATATAGAGTCTACCCACTCAGTCACATAACTGATTTTCAGTGGGGGACGGTAAACCAAAGCAACCAAGCCAACCCTGTAGGCCCCGACGCAATTGACGAGTGAGCGATAACCAACCAAAGATCGATATTTTTTTTAAATGGGAAATATAGCAATCAGTGTTATGGACAGTGCAAACACCCGTGGATCAACGCCAGAATCAACAAGACCAATTCAGAACAACTTTAAATTTATTATGTGCCTCGTTGCTAGGACAACTCCAAAGTCACCGTTTACAAATTCCTAAGACAAGAACTGATGGACTTAGGTCCAAATCAGAAGTTAAAAAACTTCTGACTTTAGCGGGAATCGAACCCTGGACCTTGGTTCATTGGAAGCAGACCAACAAGCCACACAATAAGCTTACGGCCGTGATATCGATATGGCTTCGTTGCCCGCACCTTCCTCTTTCTCTACCAACACCTGCATTCAAGTCAACTTGGACACTCATCTGCTTCTGCAAGGACTTTCGAGATGTTGATAGATCTATAGATAACATTGAAAAAAATCTTTCAGAATAAATTTGCTGCGTTAATAAAACCCTATTACCTAGAAATTCAAAAGATATTGTTCAAAAATGAAGTACTGGTTATCTTTCATGTACACCCACTGGCTTGATTTGTGAGTAATTTGGGCACTTGGTTCAGTCACAATACCTTGATTACCAAGAAGTGGTATATATTTGAGATGCATATTTTGTATGTTTGTCTTCGAGTGTATATTTAATATTTATACTCTATTTTAGAACACAATGTTCATGTGAGTAATTTTAATTGGTATTATACTCTAGTCTACTAGTATACGATTTATTTAAAAAATAGGTAACACGTTAACCCATTGGAATTTTTTTTTTCCTACAGAAAAACTACCATGTAAATACAATTTTATTTTAAATCTTTTGTCGGAAGCACATCTTAGGTTTAATTTAATTTTAAAATAAAATGATTTGAAGAGCAAATTTCAAATAATTGTTTTCATATGAATAAATAATACTTTCACAAAGCAGATCAAAATTGGAAAATTCCGTTGTCACATTTTATGGTGGTACAGTCTGTTCAAAATCAAAGTTTTAAAAATATTTAGGGTCAAGTTTTTAAAAACAAAAATTGTCAATAAAAAATATTGATAATGATTTTAGTAAATAAGTAAATAAAAATGCATAAAAAAATTTGTTACAAGACTCATGCTATTTTTTAGAAGTACAGTAAGGTCTTTTAAGTTGATGATTTTTTGCTAGGTCTGCCAAGTGCCAAAATCCTACTCATACTGGTAAAAATATTTCACCATGGCCCCAATTCTCACACGTTTCAGGAGCTAAAAACTTGTGAAATTAATGTAAAATCACAGTATTGAAATGCATGTATGTTTTGAGGAGTTACTATAGATTGGTATTAAGCTATGGGGTGCCGTATGACCATTTTCCCGCGCGTGAGAATGGCCGGATCGCTCGCAGCTCTATCTGCGCTGACGGGAAAATAATACGGCCTCCCCGTAAGACCATTTTCCCGCGCGTGAGAGTGGCTGGATCACTCGCAGCGCTATCTGTACTGACGGGAAAATAATACGGCTCCCCATAGCATACATACTGTGATGACATTGGTAGTAAAATATGTAGTTCCAGTCCTTCTCAGATTCAGATAATCTAAATCCATCACAATTTTAATGGCACCATCTTGTACAGGCTAACTTACAATTTAATTGAATTGAAGGACATAAACTAAACAGCAGCTTGTCTCAGAACATCAACAGAATCACTGTGTTCATCACTCGAGTTAAAACGGTTCAAATAATTTGAATTCAGAGTTAATTCGAACCAGTGGTGTTGATAAACATTATGATTTATAGGATAGCTTAAAACGGAAATACACCTAGTCCTATGCCAAAAGTGAAATAGAACCCTAAAACGAATTAATTTTCCGTGGTAAACACACTAGTACGAACCAAGCTGCCATGTTTCCTCTGACCACTTAATCAGTGGTACAATGCAAACCACTCTCACCTCTACAGCACACAAGAAACCCAGAGGCCGATAAACCAAGTGTCCTATCTATCTCCAATTTTTAATATCTTCACAAGCGTTGGCGTGCGTGATAAATGTAAAAAGACGAACGAATACAAACAGTCAATTCATGGTGTAAGGTAATTTATTAATTCATTATCAGCAGTGAACTAAAATAACTTACTAAAAGTAAAAGATAATAATCTATTGACAATCAAACTGTCCACCTAGTTGACGGTGTGCCAAGTCGCCGATAAATAGTCCAAATGTTTACACGATTTTAACGCCTCTGATGGCAGAAGAATAAAGTTCTTAAAAGGTTTTAACTTCCACTTAGTAGTTTGGTTTAAATTTCTGCTATAAAAGTATTGTATTATGGGAACCGCTTTAGCTTGGTTTGAATTAGATGTACCGGTATGTGGTAAATGCAATGAATAAAACATTGAAAAATTATAAATAAGATCTTGTAGCCATAGAAATTACACATACGTTAAAATTTGTGACTTTTGAGTTAAGTTGAACAACATCAACAAAATAAAACATTTTAAATTTTTTATTAGGCCTATGTTATTATATAGCCTATGTAAATTTATATAATGCATTGTTGTTGTAATATTACTATTTCAAATAAATAAATAAATAAATAGGATAGACGTTAAATAAATAAATACAAAATAAATAAATACAAAATAAATAAAAAGTAAATATTGGGATCAAAATGTCAAGGTACCTAATGAAAAAAACCATCAGTAGGCCTACAATATAAAGTTACAAATTTGAACTACTGAGTAGTTTCCAAGGCTATGAGATTTTTATTCCTATAAGTTTGCAATAATCTAATTCTTTGGAAGGATTCAGGTAATGTTCGTATCTGGGAAACCCAGGTACCTCATGTCATCCCAAATTAAATAAATTATTGAGTAATATGACTAAGTAATATCTCCTTTAACATGAGAATTACTTTGCTAAAGGATTGAGCCGTGCTTTTGGTGTGTGTACTCCTTTAACATGTTGCTGTAAGTTGGAGTTGTGCTTTGCTCGGAACGGGCAGTGGGGACACTTAAACTGTGGAGGCTTCCCACACTCGTACTTGACATGTCTCATAAGCGTTTGTTTATAAAGATAGCTCTTGCCACAAATGATACAGTGAAAGTCCTTTCTTCTATGACTGTCCAAAGGACGCTGTGTGAAGACTCTCTCCGTCACTAATCGGAGGCTGTCCGAAAGCCACAGTGGAAGACCGACTGAAACAAATATATGCTGTTGTGAGAATAAGGTGCATAAACATGAGACAGAATTTGCTTTCTAATGAAAATAAAGAAGTGTTTCAGCAAAGAGTTAATGTTTTTGGAATACAAAATTGATATCAAGAATAACTTCGTACAAAAATAGCTACGAATTGGAACACAACCAAGGAATGAAGAAAGGGGAGGGAAAAATAAACAGAATTAAGGTAATTTAGACCTGTAACTTTTGTCAAGGTTCAGTCCACAGGATGCAAAGTTTAAAATGTCTGAGATGAAAGCAAGTACCGGTAACACAAACATTGAAACATGGAATGTGTATCGGTGAGCACTGGATCACCGCGACTCGTTTCATATGGTTTAGTAAATGTTATTTAAGTGGAGGTCGACAACAACAACCCCGCACTCGCCACGTGCATGTCCATGGAAAACACAATTACTTTCCAATATGTGTAACAATACGTACTATCAACAGATAGATCATCTCGGAATCATTGTAATCGGGAAACATTCCAACAAAGAAATCAATAAAGAAATTTTACACACTTTTTTTCAGACGGGTATCGAACCAGGGTCAGCCGGGTCGGCTGCTTTAACCCCAAGTCCATCGAGATGGTTAACTTAAAGACTTCTGGTGAGGCCTACTGCAACGATTCTGCTGCTTTTGGAAATTAAAATTAAATCAAAATCCAAATAAACCAAAATTCAACCACATAGATGTGGTTGTTTTTTCTCCCAGATGTTTTTTTTTTGTAAATAATGTCAGCCAATCAAAAAAAGGTGAAACCTTACGAAATATTGCTACCGGTACACTAAAAAAGTTTTTTTCTATGGAAGAGCAGTAAAAAAGATCATTAAACTAAATGCCATTGATGTGCTAACATTGGCAGACCAGAGACTGACATTTTAAATAGGAAACACTTGCCAAACCCAAGACATAGAACTATTGTCGTCATGATTGCGGCATAATTTTTTATTTGTTTTGTAATTTGTTACTGTATAGTTTTAATGAAACCAAGATGGCAGTGTTTATTTTGATGTGTCGACCATGGCTATGAGACACAGTTTTATGTTTTAATTGTTGCCATTAGAATGGTGTTCTACAATAGCAGAAATATTGCACTAATTCTATTTATTAAAATGTCATAAAGAACAAGTAAAAGTCTTACAATTTTATTTCAATATTAGTCAAAAGCAACGCCAGAATCCACTAGGCAAGTTCATAACAATTTCAGAATTTATGATATTATGCTTTGTGGCTAGGAGCTTAACCCCTTATCTGTTCATGCCGTATATACGTCCATGCTAAATGGCGTCCGTACTGTGCATGCCGTAAATAAACGCGACGTAACACTTCCCACTTCGTGTGTCTGTGTATGCCGTATATATATACGCGTATTATCACCAGCAGCAGGGGTCTTCATTCTAGTGGTTTTCGTTCTGTTATATTGGTGGTTGATGATCGATTTTCCAAGGCTACCCTAAAGGGAATAGGAGCCTGTTGCTTCATCTGTGCATAGTGGCGTCGCGTAAGGGTTGTTTACATATCCAGAACATGTCGGTTATTTTAGATTCAGATGTAGTTTGGAGGATGAACTGAATGAATAATCAATTACAGAGATGATACAAAAAAAAATATTGAGATACTTGCATAGGGCCTAAATGGGAAAGAAATGGTAGTTTCAACTCAAGTATAAATAAGGGTATTTTACCTAAAAATTAATACACAGGGGAAGAACAACTTCTGAAAATATATTCCACAGTTAAGGGGTTAATCGTTACTTTCACAAATTCTATTATTTACACACGTCTTTATGTGTAAAGCCTTGTGTAAGCTTTTAATGTTTTGTTCAAGATTCCTAGAATTCAAGGCCAAAATATAATCAATGTGAAGGATATTGTTGTATTCTATATTATCTGTGCTATTATCTTTGCACAATTTGATTGTGTTACTGTTATGTCCTTGATATCTTGGAATCTTGAACAAAACATTGAACCGTCTAATTCAGGCTTTAGACACTTAAAAATATACCTAGTATTGAATAGGTGAATTAAGACTTTTTCTAAGGGGCCGCAGGTCCATAGGAACGGAAGTCTAAGAGTTTAAAAAGTATGCAATTTGATCCGACATGCGTTTGTCATGATGTATCACAAATATTTTACAGAGTAAAATCCTAAAATAATGGCAAAACATGCATTCGTATTTCAGCAGTTCAGCATGAGGGCTGAATGTCGCCCGTTCTATGGCCAAAACACATGCCACGGTAGGCCTGCCTACCTACTGTATTACTTGTTGGATGAGCAAAGCGAAGACTTCAATTTCACTGACCCCCCAAAAAATTTTGCTCGGGTGTTTTTTTGTTTTTTTTTCTGTCTGTTTGTTTGCTCTCTACCGGGCAAACGGCATATGCGATCTTGATGAAAATTGGAGGGGACCTTCGAAATCTCTGAACTTAGAGGTGTATTGTATTTGGCTGTGGTTTTTGGGTACAATCGAAGAAATATTTCTCATGAATATCGTACTTTTACGATTTTTTCCGAATTTTGGTACGATATTTTCGTGCCATTTGGGCCGATTCTAACCAAACGGGTGGGGCTACAACGTTCATATTATACATGGACATTAAGGTTACATGGTGATGTAATACCTTTTGAAAGAAAAAGTTGAAAAAGTAAGCCGGAATCCATAGAAGTAAAGCTTTTAATATAAGTTTTTTACGGTAAATACGTAATAACAATTGACAAGTAACTATAGAAACTTGACAACAATCACCTACAATGTGTTCATAAAGCAATCTTTGGGCCTACAGATATTTGACATTCTAATTACCCTAGCAATAAGTACTTTATAAAAATTATTCTAATTTAACAAAAATGATTTTGCAATGGAACTTGAAGAAGTAAAGAGATCCCACGCATACTACAAATTTTAAAAAAGCTCATCCATCAACGCAACGGGACTTTAGCGTTTTCCTAGTCATTAATCAATAGTTACACACGTTTAAGATGTGGCATTCCCCAGGGAATTTTCTGCTCTTTCTCGTGAACAGTAGGCCTATATGTTTTGCTTACATTGCTTACAACATAATTGTCTTTTAAAAGTGCAAAAAATAGGTTCTTTATTAAACAAAATGCGTCTTTAGTTCTAGCACTTTCAAAACAAAATTATATGTTGTAAGCAATAAATACATTGTTCATGAGAAAGAGCAGAAAGTTCTCAAGAGAATACCATAGGCCTATCTTAAACAACAACAATTGATAAATGACCAGAAACAAATTATATGTAGCGTTGTGTGTGTTTTGGCCGTAGAACGGGCAACTCTCAGCCTTAAAGTCGATTGATGAAGTGAACTACTCATCAAAACAACAATTTGTTTAACATTAAATAATAAATGAACTTTAAAGAATACTTAATCTATATTATTATCATCTAGTGTTATTTAAAACGGTATTCAACACAACTTCATGAATTTATGTATGTTATACAAAGTAAAAAATAATTCTAAGTGTGGAAAAGGCCTACCGGCTAGTTAGATTGGAGAAGGGTTGACAGGTTGGGAAAGCACAGAGAACACAAAGAAAACATATGACAACATATGCCAACTGCAGGTGAAAAGTTTTGTCACCCCCAGCCCTTCAATGTTCTCTTTATATTCTCTGTGCTTTCCCAACCTGTCAACCCTTCTCCAATATATCAAAGTATTAAAGTAATAATAATCTTGTTTCGTTCTAAATGTACGAGTTGTATTTTTACTCCAGTAGTATATTATCATGCTAGGTACAATCATAAAACTAAATATTATACAATAATCAATGTTTAAGTATTTGTAGTACTTGAGGAAGGAATGGTAAAAAAATGCTAAACGAACATTAATTCTCTCTATGTACTTCACTTCATCGACATTAAGAAAGTCAAAACCACAAATGAAGAGTTTAATTCTACCTCTCTTATAGAGAACAACCACATGTTGATAGCACTGGTTAGTTATGATGGCAGTTCTGAATGTCCAAAAGGTTGTATAGCAAGCTACGAGCATCCAACTCAAACTTATATTATATAAAAATAAATAGTAATTGTGTACATCTGCAGAATATGGCTGTGTATTACGATAACAGAACATTGGCTGATGGATTTGCAAGTGTAAACAGCGCCTGCATTGCCAACAAAAAGCTTTAACGCTCGTTTCTTCTTAGCATTCCTCAAATGCCCTGCGTCGGTCTGCAGGAGTAGGTACTCATCTGAACCACCTAAAAGCTGTGGACTCTAGTGGCACGAGGGCAGCGTCTTCGCATAGCATGCAAGATGTAGCCGGTTCGAGACCCGGCTTGCTCATTTTTTTCCTGTTCTTTTTCATAAAATAGCATAAATAAATAATTATTTATATCTTTATCTGTTATAGATTTAATTTTTACAATCGTTTAGAGCAAGTTACTCTTTTATTTATTTATTTTATTACTCAGTATTTGCCGGTAAGGGAATCTAAGTTTTGATGGTGGGAAGGAAATTGGTTCTCTCTGGTCTCAGTGCCCATAAGAGTTAGCGTGGTACGAAAATGTAACTCGACGTATCCATTGACTCGCGCAAAAGAAATCAAAACCAATAAAACCACAAGATGCGTAATTTTATGAACTTGATGATGGCATCCTGCAAAGCTTGATAACGCTTCCTAAATTCAAACTAATACGAGTTAAATGGACCCATGTTTCACAAACGTTAGATAATAGATCCTTCAGAAGAAGACCACACCCACACCCCTCCCGCTCTCTCCCCACTGATACTCTTGAGCAGACTACATGTTGACGTAACGCGCTCACGGAGCTGTTGCCGTAATTATTGTAACACTCGCAGGTCACTGTAGATGTAACGACATTACAAAGTAAATATCTCGAAAACAGATCACGTTAGACCATCTTTTCCAAACGTATTCATGTTAATCATGAAGTTATCTACCTTTAGAACACAAATTTATTAACCGGTCATTATGCTTCCTAAGTGCTACGCCTACGCAACGTTTTGTGATTGAAAGTGTAGGTTTTTGTTCGGCTACATTGCGTAAAATAGGGAATTCCAGTGCATTTCAACATGCAATAAATAAAAAACTTTTACCGTTGGGCCCAATTTTTTGTGTGATATTCACAAGCTCAATTTCATTTAGTAGTATAATAAAAATTTTTAAAAAAATCATAAAATAGCATAAACAAATAATTATTAATATCTTTATCTGTGATAGATTTAATTTTTATAATCGTTCAGAGCAAGTTACTCTTTCATTTGTTTATTTTATTTATGATTTTTTTTTAAAAATGTAATATCATCTTGTAGAGAGATGCTTGGGGGGGGGGGTGGGATGGACACGGCTGAGATGGTTTGGGCATATAAACGAATGACGAACAGAGGATGCCCAGGAGAATGTATGAGAAAAGGATTGAAGGAGGAAGAAGAAGGGGGAGACCAAGGAAGAGATGGAAGGAGACCATAGCAAGAGACCTACATAGGCCTAATAGAAGATAGAGCTGGGAGGATGTAGCAGAGACAAGATTGTGGGAGGATAGAAAGAAGTGGAAGAATTTGGATGCAAAACCCAGGCTGACCCTGCCAGAAGTAGGAAACGGCGATGGATAATGATGATGAGTACCTGAAGCATGCGCAGTTATCATCGATCGACTTTAAGTACACACACAATTTTTATATGTTTTAAAATAATTTATGATTTAAAATGATGTTTATTCTAGGACTTGTGTGATGAATCTTTCCATGATTTTTTTGTAATATTTTAACATTCAAAACTGAAGGTAGATTTTCCATTTGTGTCCAGAGTTTACAATTACTTACAAACTATTACACGCAATTTATAAAACTACATCACACAAGTCTTAGGAATTTTTATCATGAATAGTTTTGTAATTTTTTTTTATGCAGATAGGCATCTATGATAATTGTGGGCCGAGTTGCGACTGGAAGCAGGAAGACTGCATGGTGCCGATATTATAGGGACTTGAAACTCGAACCAAACTTTCACAATAGGGAACATACACGAAGTCCAAATATTGACTTGGGTGTATAGAATGAATAGAAAACCACTTAACAACACCATTGCCGCATTGTAAACCAATCCAAAGTAAATCATTTTGATTTTATTAAGGTACAAAGTTGTTTGTTTATTAATTCCTGCGTTTATTATCTCAAACGGCATGTGACATCACTATCATGGTCGTCACCAATGAATTAAGATAAGAAAACCTATCTAATAGGTTCTTTTATCTAAGTTCTTTAGTTGCCACATGGTTTATGCATGGTTTTTTTTTTTTTTTTTATACAAATTTATTTTTATTGTCATAGAACATAGAACATACATGACTCATACACCATAGCAAAATTGTACAAATAAATAATTAATGTTACATAGGCCTACAGAAATAAATCTAACAAGAATATAATCAAAAAACCCACAAAGCCTGAAAAAGGCTTAACTGTGGGGTAAAGACAATTAATAAATTATTTAAGATGGTGACAATACAGAGAACGGAAACATATAACCAAAATAAACATGAAAAAACATGTATGTATAAATACATATGGTTGCATGACATATTCAGTTAATTTGTGAAATCCAAAAAATTACAGAAAAAGAACAAAGAGCTTAGAAAAATAAATAAATAAATCGGAAAACATTGTCAAAGGTGTCAGAAAGAAGATAAGATTTTAGTCAGTTTAATTTTTGAAATGTAGACAGGTTTTCAGTGAGGAGGGCATCAAGTGAACGTAGAAGGAACCGAGTAAGAAAGTGAACGTTGGCCATATTGTTGTTAAAATTGGGAATTTTGAATGCCCCCGCCACTTTTAGCCTTGTATCCTTGCACGAGTCTAACAGAATCTTGAAATCTGATTTAAAATAGAAGTGTAATATAAATCTAATATAAACAATGAAGATATTGGCAGCACATTATAAAAAGAAAATATTTGTTTACGGCAGAGTTCAGAATCGGTTTTAAAGTCACACATTACCATTTTTAACATTTTTATTTGTAAATCTTCAACCCTTTGAATGTGACACCGCGAAGCATTGCCCCAAGCTAAAATGCCATACAAAATCAAAGATTCGGCTATGGATTGATACACGGTTCTAAATAAGGAAAAAGGTAATACATATTTTAGAATATAAAGCCGAGAGGAGCAAGAGCGTAGTCTGTTACATAATTTATCAATATGATATTCCCACGAAAAGTGCCTATCTACAGTTAATCCCAGGTACTCATAAGTATTTACACATTCAATTTTCCCACCACATTTACAATCGGTCAATTCAGCCATAGTATGAATGCAGTTGAAATCGTGATAAATAATATTAACTGGAAAAACTTTTTCGTGGTTGTGGGGTGTGCATATATGTACAATTTTGGTTTTAGAAGAGTTAATTACTAGTTCTTTATCATGATTCCAACGTAAAAGACTGTTAAAGTCAGACTGTAGCATAGCATGCGCAACACGAATATTAAAATGCACCGCGAGTAAAACAGTATCGTCAGCATAAGAAAATATAAAGCAATATATAAGACATTTTGACATAAAGTTAACATAGGGCCTATATCAAAAATAACGTAGGTCCCAATATAGACCCCTGGGGGACTCCAGAATCACAATGTTTTTCTTCACTAACGTGGCCATTTACATGCACTTCCATGAATCTATCAGTAAGATAGTTTCTAAACCAATCCAACGCAATACCACGAATGCCAATGGACTCTAAAGCTTGTAGAAGTTTCTGGTGGTTTATCGTGTCAAATGCTTTACTAAAATCCACAAATAAAGCAAGAATGTGCATATTGTCGTTTAATTTAGAATTTACAAAATTAGAGAACTCTAATAACAGGGTAGAGGTACTTTTTCCTTTTTGAAAACCAAACTGTTTACTATTCAGAATCCCATGTTTATTTAAGTACTCCACCAAGTTATAGCAACATGCCTTTCTAAGAGTTTCTCAATACTTGGTAATATAGCTATAGGCCTATAATTTGAGTAAACTTTATGGTCACCCTTCTTATATATAGGTTTAATAATTGCTTTTTGAGTCGCTTAGGAATGATACCGGTCTCAATAGATTTGTTTATCAATACAGCCAAAACAGGAGCAATAGAAGCATTGACAAATTGAAGGTCTTGAACACGTATACTATCAACACCCGGCTGTTATTTACATTCAGAGAATCGATCATTGCTCTCATATTAGTAAGAGTAACTGGTTTCATGAAGAACGAATGATTCACTTGATATTTTCATTGCGTGCACGCTGAAATGATACAATGTTGCAATCATGTTTCAATGTACTTATCTCGTCAACAAAAGAGTTAACAAAATGATTGACGACTAAGTTCGTATTCACGTCTTTACATAAATATTAGATATCACGTCATCAACTGAAATACGTTTCTTTTTTCCAGTAATTTGATTAATAATTTGCCACGTTCCTTTTACATCTCCTCTCGCATTGAATATTAAATTACGGTAAAACTTTATCTTTGCTTTACTCTATTTCTGTAGTATTGTACTCTTCTCTTAGACGGGATTTTTTTTCGCCAAAGTCTCTACAATTTTTCCAATCTTTAAAAAGTTTATCTCGTCTTTTTGTCATAATAACAAGGTCGTCGGTGACCCATATTTTGCGAGGCCTTTCTCTTGGTCTGGAAACATTCTTACTCCTAAAAGTAGATTTGTCGTAAGCTTTTGAAAACTCTCCGCATATTTTTGTGTAAATTTCCTCAGGATTATCATTGTCGCAAACCATAGTTCCAATTGATACGAGACAAATAATTTTTTAATGTTCTTTCGTTCAACTTAATTGAGAGAGGAACTTGATCACTATCAAGTTTTTATTCTGCGAAACTACGTTAAGAGACCTTCCTATAAATTGAACGCATGTGAGCACCATATAGTGGTCAGATACTTTAGTAGTAAGGATAGCGGAGTTGCATAATGAGTATCTTCCGCGCAGGTAAATATGATCAATACAAGATGATACAAACCTACCTGACTTATACTCTTCGCGTGTACTTTATTTATACATTTAATGAAGCCACATGCTGCCAAACACGTCTTCATAAATTGCAGTGTTCCTGTCCAAAGTATCAAGCAAGTTAATATTTATATCTCCTATTATGATCCCATTAGCACCAATGTTTTTTTCTAAAAACACATCTAATTCTTCAATAAATCTTAAGCGACTACAATTAGGAGGACGATACAGAGCTAACAAATAAACACACACATCATTAAGGTAAATCGTACCGCATAGCGCTTCTGCATGCACAAAATCAACGTTTATCTCAACAAATTTCACTGTTTCCCTGACAAATACAAGTAAACCACCACCAAGTTTGCTTAACCTTTGCTTTGATATTTTGCTATACCCTTGCAAATTATATAAATTTACGTCACAATTAGAAATTTCACTTATAACTATAACATCGATTAACCCTATGACATCTTGCTTATAATAGTGACCACCTTGTAAATAAATGGTGTATGAATAAGGTGACCATATTTTGAAATTTACAAACCGGGACAACTAAAGTGTAAGAATATGTACTTGTACTACATGACCATTGACCATTTCGGGGTCTGGATCAGAGCCCTAGCCAATGGAGACAAAAAAATCGAGATATATTTGGTAAAATGCCCAAAAACGTCTTTCTTACATGAAAATATTAATTAAAAATTGTTTTATTGTGCACATTTTTGTAGTCATAAAATCTTTATCTAGTGGTTTAAAAATGAAAGTACAAAATAAAATACAAGCACTTGGCAGAAAATTATGTGTGTAATGTATTGATAAGGACAACATACTAATGAAGTTCTAATCAAGATATAATAATACAGATATTGAAAATGCATTGAATTTGTATAATATGCATGATTTAACTTGTAATACATTTTGTCTTTACAACGAAATAATTAGTGTTATTATTATGTAATTAATCAAAAACTAGTGCAGTTGTATTACATTTTGATTTTTCATTATCTATAAACACAAAATCAATGCAAATAATGACTGAGAAAATTAGGGGTGTGCTAGTCCGGATTTTTTAATTCGAGCCGAGTCCGAGTACTTCGTCTTATTTTAAATTTCACTATTACTCTTCAATTATATTTTTTAATATTAATTTTATCGATGAGCGTAGCAAGCGAAGCGAAGATTCAATTCCACTTCACTGCAGAAAAAATCCGGAATGTTTTTCTTTTTCCCCCATTTTTCTGTTTTGTATTTTTGTGTGTTTGTTAACACGATTCCGGCTAAACCAAAACTCCAATTGCGATGACATTTTCTGAAGGCCTTTGAAATCTCTGAACTTAGAACTGCCACGTTTCAGAGCACAATCGAAAAATTATTTCTCATGAAAATCGCAATTTTACGATTTTTTTCGATTGTTATTTCGACATATAACACCTTCATGCTTTATCCGATTGTAGGGATTTTTTCAAAGAACCTTAATTATATAAATTAATATATTCGTGTTAAATTTGAACGCAATCGAAAAATTATTTCTATTGAAAATCGCAATTTTACGCTTTTTTTCGTTTTTAAAACAATTCTTCAACTTACATGCTTTATCCAATTGTATTAATTTTTTCACAGAACCTTAATTTTATGAGTTAATATATTCTTGTGAAATTTGAGCGTAATTGAAAAATTATTTCTTATGAAAATCGCCATTTTAAATCGTTAATCGCAATCGTTTAAAAAAAATCTCTGACTTATAACACCTACATGCTTTATTCGATTGTAATGTAGTGTGTAGTGTAATAAGCGCCCCTGATCCTCATGTCGTTGTCGTAAAAATTAAAACAATATTACCAAGCGTGTCTCGCAGCTCGATGCACCAATTACGCTCATTCAACAACGCGCCTGAAAAAGCGTTGTGGTTGTGCCAAAAGAAGTTCAGAACTTCCAAAAAAACACAAAATTGTATCAAAAGACTGAGGTTAGTATTATGGATAATCAGGGTTGGTAAGGTAACGCCAAGAATATATAGATAACGATATTTTCGTTTTCACACTCGCGCGCGACCCGGCACCTCCACCAAAATCATTGCATAATACTAGCACAACCCTAGAGAAAATGAATTATCTTCTTGGAAGTGGAAGAACTATTTCAATGTTATTACTGTTAGTATGTATCAGAGGAGTGTATTTTTTCAAAGTAAAACATTATCCTTTTTACACGGTACAATTGACAGAATACCGGGACATTTCCCCTCCAAAATTTCAAACCGGTACAAACACGTCATTTTAACGAGACTCTCGGGACACCGGTACAAGTGTTCTGAAAACGGTACTGTACCGGACAAACCGGTACGTCTGGTCACCTTATGTATGAATGAAATTTACAACTGCCTTCTAGATAATACATCTAAATTTACTGCATGGTCGCTAAACACCTTGTGTTGCTATGACAATTGTTGTCACTTTCTTTTGTTTTATGATTATTCATTACATGATTGGTTGATTACCCATACCAGATAATGACGTATGAACCCATTTTTTCCTGCCAAAAGTTTTGGTGCAACTTTCAGCTAACTTTTAGGAATGAAAATATTATGTAAATAAAAACAGAAATCGATTGACGCATTCAGAAACAAGTCCTTTGTAGTAGAATGTAAATAAACTAGGAAAATGCTAAAGTCCCGTCGCGTTGTTGAGCAAGCACCGGTACGTGCAACACGACCCGAGTACCACATTCCCATAATGTTACATACCAATAAGTGTTGACCGATTTAGCTAACAATTTGTAAAATAGGAGAGAATGGATAAAACCCACCGCCATCTAGAGGACCTTGACATCATTTTTTTGGGAAAATTATTTTAACTTTTTGATAACAAATAATAACACTGCTTCCTCGATAGTATTTTGATTACTTCTAGGTGGCAGTGCATAGTGAGACTTTTCGTTGCCATGGTCAATGACATAATATAAGCTAAGCGCTAGACACACAGTATGGCCGTGGGGAGCATGACAATTTAAAGCTATCTTGAATAGGGAAAAACCCACCGCCGTCTAAATGTATCGTACCCTTAAATTTAACAGCCTTTGTGTTAACAAGCGGTGTAAAATCAAAACCGCGAGATGGCGATTTCTCGATATTATTGAAGAAAAACAGTCTTTCTTCCGCAAATCCTCAGTTACTCCGATTTCCGAACAAAGCATCTAGTTGGCTAAGGCGTCCACCCGGAAAGTGGGAGACTCGGGTTCGTACCCCGATCGGGATGGATTTTTTAATTTCTGGATTGTATTAAATATTAACAATTCCACCTACGGGAGTGTTTCCCGACTATCCAAATCGAGAAAAAAAAAGCAATTCAAGTTGGTGGACTATCATACTATTGTCTATCTGCATTAGGCTCTTAGTAATCAAAACTAGTTATTTGTGCGGGATGTGTGTCTGAACAAGGTCGTGCAGGTCTAGGGTTGCCTAGGAGAGGCCTAGGGCTTGTCAAAATGTAATGTTAGCATTAATTGAATGTAGTCCTATAGCCTAATGGAACTAAAGGCTTACACTGTTGTATTATAAATAATTTTCTTTATCTGGGCCTAGGCCCGGGACGGTTTCTGGTTTGTTTTATGAAAGTAATGACAACTTTTCTCGTTTTACACATAGAGGCAAAATTTAAAATGTTTACGTATTTGTTTATCCCCGCGACGTTCAAATAATCCACTGCATCTTAGTTCATTCAACTAGATGA
The DNA here is from genome assembly GCA_024449915.1 of Sweltsa coloradensis. Lineage (NCBI taxonomy): Eukaryota > Metazoa > Arthropoda > Insecta > Plecoptera > Chloroperlidae > Sweltsa > Sweltsa coloradensis. The sequence continues at coordinate 333,055 of JAMZAV010001774.1, forward strand.
AGTATCTATGTTGCAGTGAAGTGATTTTTCCCTACTCAAGAGGCTTCAAATTGTTACGCTAGCGCTCGGTTGGAAGGATAGGAGACTGAGCGTCTAGCGCTTTGCTACGCAAAGCTTATGTACGTCATTGGCCATGGTAACGTTACTTTTGTTAAAATGTAATTTCTATCTACACTACTTAAGGTCTTGACCGATTTGGCTGAAAGTTTGTAAAATAGGAGAGAATGTTGTACTTATTGACCCTGCCAAATTTCATAACGATCGGAACATTTTTATTTTTTTATTTTATTTTTTATTTTTTATAACCAACGATCGGATTTTGTTCAAAAACTATACAGCAACCCGCATAAGTGGTATGTACAATGTACATGTGTGCAAAATTTCAGGTCGATCAGAGAAACAGTGCGACCTGTACCGAAGCAGTAATAGAAAAAAAAAAAAAACAGACATTCGAGCCATAAGAGTCGGGTGGAGACACTCGCTCAAAAAATACCACATCATCTAGGCTAATCCTGATTTGGTGTCAGTAATTTTTAGAAGACATAAAAAAGGCTAAAAAGTTTGATACATCACAAACTAGAACTTAAGATTTTGAAATTGAACTAAACCGAACTTCAAATAAAATGCTCAGTCCGAGTTCAGAATTTTTAGTCGAAAGTCAAGCCTGCTAAAATATAGGCTCAATCACTGCCAGGCTTGGATTAACAGATATATCTGGTATAAATAGGAATGAAGGTAAATGTAGCAATATGAATGTATTCACATGTGTCCTTAATAAACTATGAATGGTGAACTACAAAGGCATTGAGTAATTTTAGAACAAATTTTAGTTTTAGTTTGAATTCCCAAAATACAAGTAAAAGTTGTATATATACATTAACCTTTGTTGTTCTTGTCATGCCAGGCCTAATCATTTAGAAATGGCATCATCTAGGTACCCGTTAGGGCGCCGCAGACAAGCCGCGGTGCGCTACACACTCAAGCACCTTATACAGCAAGCAGAGTTAGGGTGATTTTGAGGTGTCACCCAGCCGTCATGAAACGTGATGTGAACTTAAAAACTATCAAAATCAAGGGGATTTAAGTACTTGACAACACATGCCGAATTTGGTTGGGGTACGAGTATTCCTTCTTGGTGAAAAAATGGCTTGAAACATGCTTAAAATCACTTTAAGGACGTTAGCTACTGCTACTACTACTACTACTACTACGGTCTAATTGGTCAGTTTCAATCGACCCGCGATTCTGACCAAATGGGTGGGGCTACAACGTTCATATTTTACATGGAGCCCATTAAGGTAATAGTGATATAGGGTCTTTTGAAAGAAAAAGTTGAAAAAGTTTGCTGGAAGGCTTCCAAATAAAGGTTGACTTAATTGAATAATCAAAGATATTTTGAAATGATGACTACATTGTTTACAAAAAGCAAGTCTTTGGACCACTAGATATTTTACATCCTATTGTTAATTGGTAATACCATAGAAATTAAATCAACTTTGATAAAATTATTATATTTTAACAAATAATTTTGCAATGGAACTTGAAAAAGTAATGAGATCACACACATAACAAAAACTTGTAAAAATACAGCCAAACCTTACACACTCAAAAGAAATGAGATCTAAAAAAGGGCCAAGCTCATCTACCCTTCCACATTTGCGCATTCTTAATTCATAAACGTACTGTGTCTCGTAACAGCATCCTTGAAAAGCTTGGCAAAATAGAATTTGCATGATATTACGTTTAAATTAATTAGAAAAAAAGAACTTTGATGAACTATTACGTTTAAATTAATAATTGCAAATCCAATTTTGCCAAGCTTTTCAAGGATGCTGTTACGGGACATTGTACGTTTATGAATAAAGAATACGCAAATGTGGAAGGGTAGATGAGCTTGGCCCTTTTTTAAGATCTAATTTCTTTTAAGTGTGTAAGGTTTGGCTGTATTTTTACAAGTTTTTGTTATGTGTGTGTATAAAATACCAACAATATTCCCATCAAGGACCAAGATGAAAATTGTAGATTTTTTCCATTCAACTTCTTCTTGCTCTCACTTGTCATCATACTCACTAAATCACTAAAAAATAAAAATAATCAATCAAACAATAAATTTTCACTCCATACGTTTTATTATATTTGACAAGCCCCAAGCAGGTTTGCGAAGTACAATATAATTTATGTACATATTTTGTAATATATATCATATCAGGCATTGGTTGTAGTTGCTGTCATTTCAGAATGACTATGTTTCACATGTTTGTGTAAATTAAACCTAAGTTTTGCTTTGTAAGGACAAAATGGACAATGGAACTGAGCCTCTTTTCCACACTCGTACTTTAAGTGTCTGTTTAGCGTTTTCTGTAACTTGTAACATTTCCCACAGTAACTGCAAAAAACGCCTTGTCTCATAGATTCCAGTAACAAAGATGTGTGGTGATGATTTTCAAGTCTTCCATCCAAAAAGGTATTGAGAGAGAAACCTGAAACAAATTGTATAAAAATAAAACAGTATAAGGTACCTACGCAGTTTTGTTCACCAGACCATAAAGCATGCGGATTATTCATCATCACCCTACATAAATCTAGTACAAATAAATAATATGTCAAAAATCTCTCTCTGGATACAGAACGTAATGTTGGTAAAAGAAGGTGATACAATTACAGTGGTATTTCCCCCATTGCCCAGGTGGAATAAGCACAGCGGTCAAACTCTATAGAGGGCCCACTACGCACATCTGTTGCTCGGTTGCCAATACCCATGTTGTATCAGCACAGGTATCAACGTTTTCAGCCTTCTCTTTTCTTATGCATTTACTTCACATTTGTTTAGTTATGTAGGTCGAGGTAAAGATACAAAAATTTATTTGCATAATGTAAAACTCTTTTTAATATTGTTAAAATATACTAGGGAAGTTTACTTAATTCAAGAAATATATTTTATTTGCCCCTAATGATAAAATCCCCAAACATTAAGGTAACAAACGACTTTTAACTAGCTGCAGTCGTCATCAGCAGGTAAAAAGTTACCACGCCCAGCCCTTCAGGCTGGGTTTTATGTTCTCTATGCTTTCCCAACCTGTCAACCCTTTCCAATCTAAACTAAAAATAAAATAGCATATGTATTTTTTCTTTTTGTTATAAATAACAATACGTTTGAATGGTAATAATTTATTTATTTATTGTTTAACACATAAGAATTATAGGCTTAAGGGCATAGAAAGCCCCATTCACATTTAGTGTCAAAATTTCGATTTTCATTGAGAAATAATTTTCGATTGCTGCTCAAATTTTCACACGAATACATAAATTCATAAATTAAGGTTCTGTGCAAAAAAATCATTATCTTCGAATAAAGCATGTAGGTGTCTGAAGTCGAAGCAATGTTTTTAAAAACGAAAAAAATCGTAAAATTGCAATTTTTCATGAAATAATGTTTTCGATGACGTCTCAAAAAGTGTTGGCAGTTCCAGCAGTTCTAAGTCAGAGATTTCGAAGGTCTCCAGAAAATTTAATCAATGGAGTCTTGGTTAAGCCGGAAGTGTTAACAAACAGGGACAAAAATACAAACAGAAAAAAAACATGCCGGAGTTGTTGCTCCAGTGTAGTGAAATTGGATTCTTCGTACACTCATCAATTACTAGTTATGGCTATACTAGAGATTGAGAATTGAAGTTGTTGAATTGATTAATAGAGCATTGAAATGAAAAAATGAAATTGAGTAATGTTTGATATGATACAGTACGATGTTATTTTAGGAATGTAATATATAATATAAAAGCTAGCATATGATATGATATAAGATTATGAAATGAATTAGTAGTGAATTTAAAATATACGTGTAAGTGTAGTGAAGAGGTCTGCACGGGCTTCTTCTAGAAGCCCGGCTCGGCCCGGAATTTCAGGAACGGGCCAGTATTAAACTAGTAGCAAAGCCGGGCCGCCATAAGTGGAAGTAGGGACGTACAGTCCGTCAGAGGTTAAACTCAAAAGAAAAACAGCATGTGGATTTTTTAGTTTTTAACATGGGAAAATGAGTGATACGTCACGGGTCGGGAATGAAAAGTACTATTACGAGAAACAAAACGTTGAAATGTGGTTGAAGAACATTTCTGATGATCGCAATCGCAAATACCGATTTCAAATTACATCATAAAGCCCGAAAAAGCCCGTCTCATTCAGTGAAAAGCAGGCCAGGGCCCGTGCAGACCTCTAACGTGTAGGGCCTATAGCCTAGTACGAATCTATAAGGGACAGTTTGTAGTGGAGGACAAGGGTTAATCTGTTAGGAATTCATTTATCGAGTAAAATGCTCTTTCTGCTAGAAATGCTTTTAATTTGCTAATAAATAAAGTATGACAAAAAAAATGTGTTTTGGCAGTTTATTGTATATGAAGAGGCAGGCGTATATAGGTCCTTTGGAATATTGCGAGGTTTTATGATGGGGGACATGAATGTTAGAAATTGCACGGGTGTTATAGATATGTATGGATGGATGAGTTTTTTAGGGAAATATTGCTGCATGTGTACGGAAGGCATACAAATAGCGGCAAGGTTAAGGGTACTTACCAGGTAAGAATGTTTAATTTGGGGAAGATTTTACGGCAGGATCTGCCATGAGGAACCTGTGATGATGGTATAGCTCGTTTTTTTAAGTAAAAAGACACGATTAGCTGTGATTGACTATACCAGAATAGACGCCCGTAGGAGATGTGCGAGTGGATGTGGGCAGATATATTAATTTTCAATATGTGGTGCTACAATTGGATTTCATCCTCCTGAGCATAACAACACCAACTATTTATTTTGGAGCCATACTCTTTCGATATGAGCAGGACCAACGTTCTCCGAGAGTGAATGCCAAGAAAACAAAAAAAATTTCACGTTGTCAGCTCTCATAATGTTTTGCCATCACTGCAAATAGGGACTACCTGAGGGGGGGTTGAGGTGGGAGGGAAGTTAAGGTACACAGTTTTGGTTGGTTGCAGGGAGAAGAAGGTTATTTTACATGTATTCCGACATTGCGTTCGCTTTGGTATTTGATTTTTTATGTATGAGTTCTGCAAGCCCATATATGTTTGCAGTTAAGAGGTGACGGAGTCCTCTACAAAATTTGGCGTACAGATGCCTACGTCAAAATGTGTTGGGCATGTCGTTACATAAAGTAAGGAAGAACGGGCGGGGCCCTAGGACCGTTTCGTTGGGGCACACCAAAGACAAGCTTAAGGGTTCGGAGTGAGTTTATTAATTGTATCATTTTCACTCGGATATATCAAGTTCTACTACCTGGAAAAGGTCATGATAAGAAATGAGCAATCAATTCTATGGCTATACCTCTGATACCCAGAGATTTCAGTTTTGAGAGAAGTATACCATGGTCAATTGTAACAAACGCCTTACTCAAGTCGTAGAATATTCCAATAGCCACTACGTACTACTACGTGCCTAAAATGTAGGCCTGTTAGCCTACTGACTGCTTGCATGCTTACAACAATGATCATATATATATCATATCATATAGGCCCTATATCTTATATGCTGATGACATATCTTATATGCTATGCTGATGACTTGGTCTTTTATTTAGAAGGTGTGGATGTCGAAGAGATCGTGAGACGTCTTCAAGAAGTTCTAAAGAGGATGGATGATTGGTTTAAAACTCCAGGAAACTTGATAGAATTATAGCAAAACAAAATTTTTATGATTTTCAGTAAGGCTATGAAGAAGCATGAATGAATTCATTTGAAGTTAAATTGTAATGGAAGTTAATTGGAATTAAAAGTAGAATGAAGAGGTTGTAACTGAGAGAATGTGAGGTTACTCGTAGATTCTTATATTTCACTCTGTTATTGATATTGCTAAGTGGTTGGGCAGTAAGACTCTACTGGGAGATGGTACTCCAGAAGAGAATTGACCATCTGTTTGATTCATTTCATTGATCCAAGAGTGCGTCTGATTGTTTACGATGAGGGAAAGGATGAAGTATAGCGTGCTGGTAAATAATACAAGTATTTGAAAGAATGTTTTATGGTATTCTACCCAATATTTTAAAATTGTTGACGTGATAGGAAATTCTACTTTTAATAAATCATTGGAAGTTCCTAGATTAAATTTGAAGCATTTAGAAAGTCATTTATGTACAGAGGCGTATTTCCTATTGGAATTACATTTCAATTTCTTATGATATTAGAAGCCAGGTTACTGATCTAGGGAATTGACAATTAAAGTAAAATTGAAGCAATTGATAATGAATCAAAGAGCAAAGAATGATTTAATATTTATTTGTAGGTATTGTCAATGTGTGTTGTGTAAGTAATTAACCTCATAAGTTTATTAATGATTTGCTTATTTCTCTTTGTTTGTTCATTATGCTTTGATTATGATAAATCAATGAATTTTCAATTATTATTTTTCATTGCATAGATTGTATGGGTGAACCACCGAGTGGAGCTGCAACGTGAGTAGGTGTCCTATATCATTGCTATGATCAGTTTGACATAAACAATTTTAAATAAGTATATATCTGATATAGGCCCAATTTATATATTAGTCAAGATTTTTTGGCTAAACTGTTATCAAGATTTGAACACAAAAATGAAGATTGAAAACAAGAATAAAGTTTGCTGTTGTTCGGTGGTTTTTCCGCGAAAGTTCTTGACTATACTCCCTTGATTTGCTGGTCCTGATTTTTGGCAAACCTCATATTCGTTTGAGTGGGATCGGTCTAATCATGCCAGTTACTATTATAAGTCCATTGGGATAATAAACATTTTTTTCTTTCGTTTTCTTCTTAATGATTTTTTTTTTCTGTCATTTTTCTTTTCTTCTTCTTTTCAGTTCTTTTCTTATTTCTTTCTTTATTTTCTTTTTTTCTTTTCTTTTCTTTTCTTTTTCCCACCCTTTCTATACATTATTTGATTCATCAATTAAAGGCATTAAATATCATTTTATTTGAACCAAAATTGAGTGTTAATGCATGTTGGTGTATGTACTATTTCCAATTGTTTACTTTAAATGTAGTTGATTGTTGTTCTGCATCTACTGCTAATTAGATTTATTTAGTTGTCCTCCTTGTAAATCAGTTTTTATAACTGAATAGGATAGACGTTAAATACATAATAAATAAATAATAAATAAAATAAAATGCGCACATGTTTTAATTGTCCTTCATATTGGAAAAGCTCCTAGGACAAATGTTATGCCCAATGTTTTAAAATGATATTTCAATGTGAAACGCTTTGAAAGATCAGGCAATTTTATAATAAGCCACGAAAGGAAGATACTTCATATCACATATTTACGGCTATTATTTTGTTTATTAAACAACAACAAAATTTCACACCTTCCTACACATTCCACCACACACCACACCTTCCTTCCCCTTCCGGTGGAAGTATGTTGCAAGCTGAAACTAAGGAATGACGGAAGTGCACCACCAGGAGTGAGCCTGCGGCTTAATTTTGACTCAAACGGAAACATCACAGGCTAGGACACCGGAAGGATTGACAGATGATAGCTCTTTTCTTGATTAATTGGGTGGTGCGTGCATGGGGGGGCACGTCTAGTTGGTGGAGCGATTTGTTGGTTAAATTCCGATAAACGAACGAGACTCTGGCATGCTAAACTAGTAGCACCTTGACGACATCCGCATTCGGTGCTGTCGGCGACAAAATATAAACCTTCTTAGAGGGACAAGCGGCTTCTAGCCGCACGAGAGAGCAATTAAAAAAAAAAAAAAAAAAAAACCCATCGATTTAGGCTCGTGTTTTTATGGAAAGAGCGGAAAAATTCCAAAAGGACACCGAATAAGGAAAAATCCTTTATCTCAATTGAACTCTGTTCATGTATCTAATCTTATTTCGATGTGTTTCCAACTTTAGGGACAGCCTGGGGCCCAAAGTTACCATTGAAAATTTTTTAGAAAGGTCGCCCTTATTGTTCAAAGAGTGGATAATTTCAAATTTTCCTGTACCGTCTGTAGGGTATGTAGGGGCATACACTGTGTAACTACTTGTTCTAAAAATTAAGATTTCAGAAAATTTGGGCAGCTCTTACCGTTCCAACTTTTACTGTTTATGAAAGAATGAAAATTTTTGATTTTTTCCATCAAGGTAAAAATTACATCCCATTTTACACGATCTTGAGCTGAATGTCCTCACTACAAATGACAAACATACATACAGTACAATGAAGTCTACAGCCGGACATTATCATTATTTTTATTGGGACGAGAATAGTAAGACAGCAAATACTATGTTAAATATGCAGTTAGTAAGTCTAGTTAGTACAGTAAATAAAGGCTCGATTCTTGCACTCACTATTTTCCTGTGTTCCTTTTTGTCATCAACAATAATTGTAACTCATCGCTACGTAAAAAAAATAGCTCGGATTTCAATTGTGAAATAGTAAACGTTTTTTTTCAAATTTAAGCACTTGTAGCATTTTTTCCACTAAAACCCTAAATGTGGAGGGTTCTTGCAATTGGGCTTGCTTTGCAACCCTTACCTCGATGAATGTCCTTACCTAGTATGTAAATGCTTAGACACACACGGGCCACTAGGCTTCGATTATTAACTCCCACACTGCATTTATCCACAATTTCTCGGTCCTTTCATCCGAACCATGGTATTCATATGAAAAAACACAATATGAATACATGTCCTAATTTAAGTATTAAATATTGATGAAATGAAGTGACACATTTAGGCATATCTATGGGTGGCGTTCGTATGCTTCATTTTCACGCTAGTCTACTACGGTAATGAGTGACTCATTTACCAAAAGGGAAGTCACTACAGGCGACAAAACGACTCGATTGGCTAGCAGGCTAGTCGAAGCAGGCGAAAGTGTTACACTACGAGGCCCACTAGCCTGCTAGAAATGGCGTCCAGTAATTTCGGCAGCCACCAAACTACAACTAGAAGGCTACTTATGGGAGTAAGTTATGATGTAATATATAATAAATTTGATTAGAACAGCAAATACAATGAACAAACATCAGTCAGATTCTTCTATTCTATATCTAGCCTGGATATAAAGGGCAAAATTATTATGTATGAGATGACACAGCGTCCGCTTCACTAGTAACTCTTGGGAAAAACACTACAATTGCATCAGCAGGACTACAAAGATATATGAATGGGTTACAAAAATAAAACATACTCACACTAAATCTATCAAAAAACAGTTTTATTCCTTTCACTGACAACCTTAGCAAAACCCCTCAATTCAATGGTAATCTTAAGATTTAACACTAGGAAATTGAACATACCAACGAATTTATAATGCTACATACTAAGGAAAACGCTAAGTCCTCCCGCGCGTTGTTGGAATGAGCGTTTAATGGTGCCATTGACTGCCCATTGGTTACGCGGATTTATGTTGTTATTGAGAAAAAAATTATTACTAGTCACGAAGAGTTTTTTAAAGTAACATTAGGCCTAAAGAAAAAAAAAATAACTTAATTTTTTTAATAGAATCGTAATTTTAAAAAAAATAAAAATCTAAAATTGCAATTTTAATAAGAAATAAATTATGCGATGCGCTCACATTTCACACGAGTATATAATTCATGAAATTAGGTTCTGTGAAAAATCATTACATAGGATAAAGCATGTAGGTGTTATAAGTCAAAGATGTTTTTAAAAAAGAAAAAAACCCGTAAAATGTCCGATTTTCATGAGAAATAATTTTCGATTTACGCTCTCAAATTTCACCACGATATCTAATCAAAAAAATTAATGTTCTGTGACAAAATCATTACAATCTGGATAAAAGCGTTGTAGGAGTTATAAGTCGAAGAAATTTTTAAAAAATCGAAAAAAATCGTAAAAAGGTGCGTTTGTTTATAAGAAAAAATTTCCCGATTGCGCTCAAAAACGTGGCAGTTCTAAGTTAAGAGGATTTCAAGGCCTCCATAAATTCATCGCAATCGGAGTATGTTTAGCCGGACAGAATTCGGGTAACAACACACAAAAATACAAAAAAAAAAAAGAAAAAAAAAAAAAACATCCGGATTTTTTCTCCAGTGTAGTGGAAAAGGAATCTTCGCATTCGCTCGTACGCTCACCAATTATAGTATTGAAAGAAAAACAAGTGCCAAGTACTAGTATAACATTCAAGTCAAAGGATTGTCACTAACTGGCAATACCAAATAAAGACACATGTAGCTACACAACCTACGCGTCTGCACCATTAGCCTAGTTTTATAGACTACAAGACCTTATTAAATTAATCACACACTTAAGGGGTATAGGCCCATATGCACTTATTTGCTCAAAGATACCAAGGGTATACTAGGATGGGGTGGCATAAGTAACGTCATTCTAGAAACCATTAAACCTAATCCAAAATACCTATAAAAATACTACACTAGAAAACCAAAACACTCTTACTAATGACTATTCAAGAATCACAAATAAGGACATTAGCCAAAGTATACTGTATCTCTTTTTTCGTCCTAAATGATACACTTAAATTTCTCTCCCCATGACAAAGACCTGAAAGAAAAAATACGATTTGCATCTCAACAAGAGCAAGACAATATGGCAACTGGCCATTCTAGGATAAAACTAAAAGAGTAGTTGGCCAACGACATGGGAACTTACTAGCCCCAAATAGTCACATGTCATCCCTGCTACCATACGTGCCACACAACACTCTTTTTAAACGAAAAAATGAAAGAAATGGGTGTTCAAGTAGCAGAGATATATCTCAAATCTTATTAACAACGTAAACATGTATCAAGCCCTTAGAAACAAATACTAGGAAATTTAATCAAAATAGAACAAAGTAGCACATAACACACACATTAGCAGAGGCCTACATTAATTTATGCATGATCCTCTGAAAAGTTAATTCTAGTAATGCAGGCTTCAAGTAAAATATTAGTTTATTTTTACAAAATGCACTACTACTTATACCTGGATATATTAAAATAAAACAACATTTTTAAAACTATGTGACACAGGTATAATTTATTTCAAAAAAAATGTCAAACATTTTTCAAAAAAAAAGTTCAAATACAAAATAAAAATAGTAACCGTGTCAAGTTTAAAAAATGGTATTTAGTTTAGTTTAATGTTAAGTTAGATAATGTCAGTGAATAGTTTCTAGATAGCCTAAAACCAATAATGATATCCATCCTTATGTTACAAATCAAAATCACCATATTTACACCCTAGGTCAACTAGGATATTAACTTTGTGTTTAATAACATAGATCGATGTATAATATTTCATATAAAAATAAGTTATAATAATCTTGTTAAAAAATAAATGTAACATAAGAATCATTTTATAAGTAGCCTCAATGATGCCTACTCTAGTGTGGGTTACCAATTATATGGGCTATATATTATACAATATTATACCCTATATAGTACTCTTTATACACATAGCTAGTACATTAATTTATATAGTTTCATTGAATATACTAAATTCAACGTCACCTGCCATTCTAAACCTGATTACCACAAAAATATATGCGTCCCACACACAATGCCTTGTCATGTGGGCATTCACCTTCATATGTAAATCAATGTTGTATTTTTATATGTTACCGTATGTATTTTTTGTATCAATGAAGTGAAAAAAGCGTTTCTAAATCTGAAAAAAAATCTGTTCATGTGAAACAGTGAAGGTTAGGGTTGTGTTGCTGTGTTGTTGAATCCTACACCACCTGGATGGGCCTTTTGCCTTTTTTATCTATTAGGATGCGTGGGTTAGCCATAGTAGTAGGTAGGCTTCAAACAGTGGATGCCCAAAGTGTAGTAGGTAGGCAGTTAGCCGGCCAGCGGCTAGTCGTTAGTGGCTAGCGGCAAAAACAACATTGGAACGCACTCTAAAAATGTAGGCCTGCTAGCCTACTGACTGCGCAGTGCTAACAACAATGAGCGTGATGTTAACAAGCAGAGTGTGAGTGGCAGGCTTAGGAGCTAGCAGGGAGTGTTAGCAGGTTAGCAAACAAAATGTGTAGGGGTACCTCCTTCAGATTGCCCTCAGTGACATTTAAGATTCAGCCATGACACTCCTGATAGATATAAATGAGTAGTAATTCAGTCACAGCCTACCTACGATGTTGATAGAGTGGCCGGTCACTACGGATGGCGCGCCCTACAGAAAAGCTGGGCGCGCAAAGTCAATTGTATCAGGAAAATTATGCTGTTAGGCAGGTAAGTAGCACTCTAATAATCCATCTATCTCACGTACCGTGCCCAAACAACTGATGGTGACAGTCACTCTCTCACTTTACAGGATCCAGTAGCCTACTAGTACTAAGACGAAAAATACAACTTCAATTGATAGAAAGCGACTAAAAACTCACTGGTTCAGACAACGGGAAATGTCGGGTAATATCACAATCGCGGGTAATATCACGATCGCGATTAAAAAACACACTCAGGAAATCTTCACAGGACACACTCTCCGATGTATACCAACGCAAGTCCCCAGGTACCGGCTTTCCCGCGCAAACCGGCAGGCATGACAGGTGTTAGAGCGTCCATTCACCTTCCACTGCTTCTCGACCCCGCCAACTGAGGCACGCGTACGTGCCTTGGCCTTTAATATAACCTGGGTAGGACCTACTAGGCTTTCGCCGTTCAAACATATATGTCCTCGTACACCCACGCCACCACGCTTAAAGGGATCGTTCACCTCTTATGTAAAGGTGTACCCAGGCATCTAGGTATTTACCTTTTAAGAAGACTCCATTTACAACAAATTACATACCGAAAATAATCAGTATTACCCTATATTAATTGTTAAATATGTAATTAAATTGGCTTCGTTTTCGCCACTTAGGTGTCCTGGCAACAGCGCACGACTCGGCCTTGCCTTCGGACTCGAGTAGTCGCGTAGAGTCAAAGTGTCGCGGCAAACTGAGTCAGCGTATTGATTGGGCTATCGCTCGCTAAACATTTAAGATGCTTGGGGAGGAGAGAATATGACACTAAGTAAGTATGGCATACTCACTTCAAATTAGGTTAAAATAAAAACGCATGAGGCCTAAATGTGTTATTTCGGCACAAGTGTTTACAAAATTATGTGGTTCGACCATTCGACTTGATAAGCGCACAGCTCATTACTTTATACACAGTTCAAAAACCTCGCACACCAGCCGAAAATATTTACTTCCAATGCCATTATGTTCTTGTTCGGTCTTTTTGTAACTATGCATGTTTATGTTGATTTTTAATTTTGTTTGTGTTTTGAAGGTTTCTTTAATCTATAGAGCATTATCATAAGACATATTATATGTGCGCCTACTCGAAACGATATAACAAAAGCGATAAGCTAATGGGCCTAAAAAGGAAGAGTATAAACATTAAACACGGCCAAGAACCTTACGCACCCTTTTAACGTCCAGTAAGAACACGTGCATATTTCATGATCAAGCGTTCATGATGGACATGATGAGTGGTGTATACTGTAGATCGGTAGCCTACACCCTAAACAGATGAGCCACGTTTTAAAGTTCGTTCGGCTGATACAATTTCGAGATTTTAAGAAAAAATGGTAATCTTATACTTTTAGTGGGTGTTTATGTAGGAGTATACTCACATGTAACAAAAAACTTGTAAAACAAACAGCCAAACCTTACACAATCAAAAGCAATGAGACTCAAAGAAATGGCCCAAGCTTATGTACACTCCTACATTTTTGCAATCTTAACATGTTACAATAAATTCACGTGCCCTGTGACTTATGGATCCCTGGCAGCGTGGCAAAATTTTTATTTGCAACTATGTTTTAAAGTAAAGTTGTGCAAATTTATTTTGCCAAGCTTTGCAAGGATACAGTCAAGGACAGTGAATTTATGTTATTTTAAGATTGCAAAAGTAGGAAGGGTAAATAAGCTTGGCATTTGTCTTAGATCTCAGCTTGTGATTGTGTAAGTTGGTGGCTGTTTTTTACAAGCGTTTTGTTACATGTGGGATCTTATTACTTTTTAAGTATCCATTACCAAATTATGTTAAAATACAAGAAGCTTATCAAAGTCCATGTAATTGATATGGTAGATACCAAGTACAAAAGAATTAAAAATATCTAGTGGTCCAACAGAATCTGTTTCTGTAAACAAGTAAGTAGGCCTCTAGAGTGTATCATTGTCAAGTAACATATAGGCATAGGTACTTGTTGATTATATCCGTAAAGGCTTATAATAAAACCTTTATTCGGAAGCCTTCCAGCAAAATTTTTCAACTTTTCTTTCAAAAGACACTATTATCACTATTACCGGTTACCTAATGTACGTGTAAAATATGAACGTTCTAGCCACACCCGTTTGGCAGAACGCTGGAGGATAGAAACATGACGAATTAGAACGTAGTAGCAATATGGAACTAAGTCTTGAAGGCGGGAAGGAAATTGGGTCTCTCTCGGTCTCAGCGCCATAAGAATTAGCATGGTACGAAATGTAACTCGCCGTATCTTTTTTACTCGCGCAAAAAAAATCTAAACCAATAAAATCACAAAGATGCATAATTTTGTGAAGAAGAGATTGGCATCACTTTGCTCGATGACGCTCCTAGATTCAAAATATATGAGTTTTAAATGGGGACCCATGTTTTGCGCGCTGTCGCAAATGTACTCTGACTGAGCGTGCAACCTAAGCGAAGACGCAGCCACGTTGTGTGCAGCTGTGCTTCCGCGCATACCAGGTGCATGTCCATGGTTGCTAAATGACGTCGCATTCAGGATTTGTTGCACAATTAAAGGATATTTCTATATAATGTAAAATCTAGTCAAACCACAGGACTAACAGAGCACAAAGCAAGTCGGATACCAAATTGTTTGCTGAGCAGGACAAAATGTTTTAGTGCTTTTTCAAGAGCAGTTTGGAAGGTTGGCAACAGTGTAAATTTAGAGTTACTCAACTCAAAACAAATGGCATTAATATTTGTGATAGAGAAGAGTTGTATATCCACGAAAGGAGGAAAGATTATAGCTTTTCTAACAGTAGAATATAAAATTCCAGGCCGTGGACGGGTTCTTCACGCTATCGCTTCTTACGAAACATTAGGACGGCGTAATCGCAGTATACCACGCTGACGGAAGAGAAACAGACAACGCCCACTTAGGTCCCTATAGTAGCAGTAGCAGCTAACATCCTTTAAAATGATTTTGAGAATGTTTCAAGCCATTGTTTCACCAAGAAGAATGCCGTACCACAAACCAATTTGGCGCGTGGTCAGTACCTAAATTCCCCCGATTTTGATAGTTTTCAAGTTCATTCACGTGTTCTGGACGGCTGAGTGAACCTAGACAAATCACCCCAACTCTGCTTGCTATATAAGGGATGAGTGTGTAGCGCAACGCGCTCTTGGCTTGCGGGCCCTAACGGGGCACTAGATACAAATGTCAACCGACAAAGAGCCTAGTTGCCCAACGAGAGTGACTTCTGATATAAGGAATTGCGTTGAACTTGAGGTCGCGACCAGTGCATAATATTCTCAGCATAATTATAGTAGTTTTGGGCAGATGATAGTTTTCAAAGTGGTTCTTCTCAATAATTTACGCCCCAAAAAAATTTGGAAAAAAAATGTCTAGGCGTGTAATTGAGCATAGGCCCTACTAGTTGTTCATGACTACGAAGAGAAACTGAGTTCTAACAGCACTTAGATTTGTTGTTCTGTACAGCGTTATAAATCGTATAAGGCGGCTTTAAACAGAGTAAAAGTGGGCTTTCAAGAGATTCAATGATAAAATAAAGTAAAATGCCACTTGGGATAATGATACCGTAAAATGGGGTGAAGTTGACCACTTTTTCACTTTGCTCTTGCATATCTCTCAAGGGAGACCTTCTATGTTCAACCAGTTTTTTTCATTATACTGTACAATAGTTCTTTAAAATCAAGTATAATTACAAAAATATTGAATCATAACTGGGTGTAAAAAAATAAACAGACGTATCAGTCAACTTCACCCCATTTGGGCGATGAAGTTGACTGCTTATGGGAAATCCACTATAACAGGATCCACATGACTGGGCGTGAAGTTGTGGGCAGATGAGATTTCATCATAGACATTGTATTAGAATAAATTTTATTTCAGAATAGCCAAGTTTACATTTTTAAGTGAGGGCGAGTTGTTTTCATTAAATTTATATATAAATTTATTAATAGCAAGAAATAATGTGTCCTCAAAGGCTACTTTTATTGTTGTTTCATGATTTTAAGAAGTAAACAATAATGAATGGATTCTCTTTGAATCAGGAAATGGATATAATTGCACGTTTTATTACAAAAAATAAAAATGACAATAAGGAACAGAAAAGTGAATTTACTTTTTACTTAGATAGGCTGATAGTGACCCCTGTTGGTGAGCACATATGGAGGCAAGTGACCGGAAATATTTCTCGTTATGGAACAAAGTCATTGTCAGCTGTCGTGGAATATGAAAAGAGTCTCGACTATTTATCTATAGACCGAAGGAACGTATTTGTACCGAAACTTTCTTCTGGGACGTTGGGAACGATTTCCCCAAAGGTAAACTCTGTGGCATTTTGTTCGTTGCATATCGCAACAGTAACATGTCCAGGGATTGTAGTAACTGGCATCTGAACCATTGGGAAAAATTACTGATGACTGATCCATCAATACCATTGGAACTCCTCAGAATCGGAAAATTGACGTCGGAAACCATCGGACACGACACATCATCATTCAAATGCTAGCTCTTCGTACCGTACCGGTACAGCTCAACCCGAGAAGATGATTGGCGTGCCATTTTTTTCTGGGCTGTCTTCAGCAGCCACAAAACCATCCTGGTACAACCAAGGCATTTTCCGTTACAGGGCGGAAGCCGATTAGCGGGCCTCTGCTTCCTGAAGAAACGTGGAGAAAATTGCTGCCGATATGGAAGACACTGACACATCATTCATCGGTCTTCCTGGGGATCTTGCTCAAAAGCTTTGATTGGAAAGTGGACTATCCCACATGTTCTAAATCCAGAAGAAATAAACATTTGGAGCAATGTAGCCGATAATGTAGGTAGGACTATGTATATACATTATGTATTATTCACCATTTTTTCTGGGTTTTGGTCCACACGATAAAAAACGAGCTTAAGGTCGCTCACTTACCCACCTCACCCGACGTTTCGAGAGGAATAACATCTCCCATTAACCTAGGGTCCCCACCACGACGCGTTGTTGTCCCCGCGGCACTGCCTGTACGACGACTGAAGTCTGGTCTCTGATATGTTTTTGGGGCGGGGGGGGGGGGGGGGCGCGCACAGCGTGTTGTTCATCATCCAGTGGCGTGGAATCGAAGCCCTTGAAGCGTTGAGCCCTAGCCATGTTCTTGTCATAGGCCGAATCTCGCTGGGGCATGTTGTCTACACATGTCTTCTTTAATACGTTTTTTTCCAATTGTTCTATAAATACTGTATTCTATTTCCCGACCGTCTTGGATGAACGGAGGGACGTTTGAAGTTGGAAGTATGTTTATGTAGCACTGGTTAGCCATGTGGCTGGTATGCCGTAGTTTTGACCGCATCCCGTTTGTTTAAATTATGTGGCGTTCTATATTCAAATAGCTTCCTCTTACTATCTAAGGGGTAGTTGTATTGTGGCAAAGTTCTAGAACCTCGAATCAATTTGTGCCACGTGTTTAACATGTGAGCCAAGGCTGAGTTTTTTGGCCTGCACATTCTTCTTTTTATTTATGGCTTCAAACCCCTATAGGCCCTAGGCCTAGTTAAGCCCAGTTGCTATTAAAGGGGACAGTGTCAACTTCACCCCCACAATTGAATTCAAATGAAACATTTTGTTATTTTAAATTGATGTACGTAAATAAATATACTAGGCCTATTTCAAACAAAACTAATGCACCTCATTGAGAACATTTAAATTTATTAGGTAAGTGGCCTTCAGCAAACAATTATCAACATGGGGAACGGATTCCGACCAGTGCCCATTTTTTTTAAACAAAAAACATTACACGTTTAAGCGCTTGGAATATAATATATTTTTAAACTAGCAATTATTCACAATTGGTTAGACTACTTATGAACGCACATTTCTCCATTAATACATTTAATAATTTTACTAGAATGTTTCTGTTGCCCAGTGGGAATACCATAGCCTACCCATCATAAATCTTTTTTGGAGTTTTCAGTCAACTTCACCCCCTCAGTCAAGTTCACCCCGTTTTACGGTACATTGACAATTGTTAATCCTTTTTCGGATAGTTGTAGCACAAGCGTTATTCGGGAGGTCCGCGGTTCGATACTCACCACTGGCAACCCTGACATTTAGCCTACATGATTACGAACACTGTTGTAAGTAGGCCTACTAGCCTAGCCCATAGCCTAGCGTTGGGCAATAATGTAGGTGGTATACCATGTAGGGCCTAATTACTTATGTGACAAATAATGGAATTTTAAAAGTATAACCAAATGCGTCATTCTTTTTACGCTAAAGGCGTGTGCACAATTGCCGGGAAGACAACGGGAACGACAACGAGAAAGGGAAGAAAGTTGGAATCAACATGTTAAAATACGGACACGACACGATGCACCAATTAAAGTTTCTCGTTGCCGGTTGTTCGTCCCACGGAGCAATAAAATTATAATTTTTGTATTTATGTTTTTTTTATAGTAAATTGTGACATTCTCATACTACATTACTTCATTATTTTCTTTTTTTTCAGTTTCATGGTTTTAAACTCGCATTTTTTTCCATATTTTTTTCCTTTTTTTTTCAACATTTCATTCTCATCCCTCTTATTCTTCATCTTCAAATTACCCCCCCCTCGTCCCCGCTCTAACCCTCCCCACCCCCGTCCGTTCCCCGCCGTCCGTCACCACGACCCCCGATAACCTCCGTACCCCGTCCGAACCACCCGTCCCCCCCACCAACCCGCACCCTGCCCCCCCCCCCCCGGTTTCACGCCGTCGTTACCCCCACCCCCGTCCAATGCCGTACCCTCGTCCGTACGTCCACGTTCGTCCCGTGTTCCCTAACCGTCCACCGTCCTCCCGCGCCCCCACGTTCCCCCCCCCCCCCCCCCGTCCTCCCAGTTCATCCGCCCCGTACCCCGTTCCCCCCCCCCGTTCCCCCCGTCCCCCCCCTCTTTTCGGTTTTTTTTCGTTCCTTCCCGATATCCGTCCCCCCCCCCGACGTCTGACACGCACCCCGCCTCGTCCCCTCCAACGTTTGCGCCCGTTTCACCGTAACCCCACCACGTCAGTTTCCCTCATCCGTCCCCGTCCCCGTTCGTCGGTTCCGCCGTTATTCCCGCTTCGTTCCGTCCCACCGCACCCCGCCCGCACCCCCCCCCCGTCCGTCGTCCCATCCCTCCCTCCCGTCCCCCCCCACGTCCGTCCCACCCCCATCAAACCCCCTACCGTCCGTTAGTCCCACACCCCGTCCCGTCCGGACCCCCCCCCACCGGGCCGTGTTCTCACGTATCTATTCACAACCCGTAGTTCCCACCCGTTTTTACCGTCCCCCCGTACGTCCTCCCGCAAGCACACTCACCGCAATACCCCCAACGCCTCCGTGCCCCCCCCCCCAAACAAGTCCCCCCGCTCCCCCGTTTCCCCGTACCCGCCCCGTCCGTACCGCCCCCAACCCCACCGACGCCGCCCGTACCGTGTTTTACCTTCCTCGTTATCACGGCAACAGACAACGGGAACATCACCAAGTTTAAACTTCCGTAACGTTCCGTTCCTGTACTGTTACCGGAACCAATGGGAATCAAGAGTGCACGTCTATAAACTATTTATCAGGCTGATTGATGGTGTAAACGCGCGTAATATGCGAAATAAATTAAAAAACATGCGCGGAATAACAAACTAACAAAATATAATCAACACACTTATAGTGATGTGCTTCCCGTCGGCTTGCTTCCGGGATGTGTGCACGGAAGCCTTATCGTTAGCGTCTTCCCGTTACCGTTCTCGTTCACCGTTTCCCGTACCGGGCAATTGTGCATCGGACTAAGTATATTATGTTATGTTTTTTTCTGTGTGGTGTGTCTGTGTAAGAATTGCTATTGCGGGAATTATGTTTTGTATAAAAATATAAAATACAATCAATACAAATGGAACGAGCAGAAATTATTTTAACTACACGGATACGATACCTATCAAGTTTGGCAACATATAACTTTAAACAATGTCATTATATCTTTATTCCATTAAGTGACACATAGGGTAGCCCTATGTTTCAAAACAAGGTGTGTGTAACAAACTCCCAGAGTTTATCAGCTGAACGTTCTTAACCTGAAAGAGTAGGTACCCAATCCATAGTCCTAGGGCCAGACCTAGCAAGAGTCTAGACACAGGCTAGGGGCCTAGGCCTAGCTAGGCTCTAGGGCGGCCAAATAGCCTTCAATACAATGGGCCGGCTAGGCTTAGGGTGGGGCTAGGCCTAAGAACATTTTTATAGGTAAGTTTAGTAACTGACCTATAAAGGTAACGTACATGGCCCAAGGCCGCAGGTAACAGGTGAGAGGGCATGAGCGTGGCCATAGGGCTTTCACTTGGGCCTTTAGAGTAGGCTAGGTAGGGCCTAGCCATGCCTAGGCCTAGCTAGGGCACTAGGCCAGGGCCCTACTGCCTACTAAACTTACCATTTTCAGACCCGACCAGTCAAGACAGTGTTTTATCCTAGGCCAACTCACACACAAACATCACAACTAAGCCACACACTTCAACCGCTTAATCAATACGCCACATTAGTTATTTAGCATAATACCGATATAAGTTGTAATCAAAGCTCCTAAAAAGAATAGTACCTATGCCTAGGCCCTGAGCCTGGTTTGCCAACCACAACGAGGACGCCGCTCCCAAACATTGGTTTGTCAGACAAAAGCGGCTTAGAATTCCTTTGGACAGCCACACATCGGTCCAGTTTCAAAGAGCGTATTACTGATCATTAATAATCATTCCAGAATTGGTATTTTTTGTGTACACTCGCAAGAGATTTAATTTAATAATAACATTTTAGAATACCTGGTTTACCTCAACTTCAAGTTATTTTTTAAATTGAAAGACTGTACACATGTTACAGGGTTGAAGTGCTTAATTGACGCTACTACTATAGCCAACATTTGACCGAAAATATTGCAATAAAATAGATCCTAAGTTTGACTTCTATTTAGCAAATAAATTATTGTATGAAGGCGGTAGATTAACGTTGTAACAACTGAATAATACTTCATATGTGGCTTGGCACGATTAAGGCAGGCTGAAAATGTGTTAAAATCGGAGGATATTTAGTTTTCATAATTGGCAAAAACGATGCGATCAAAGCTAGTAGCAGTAGTAGTGTGTCCTAAATGACGCATAGCGCTGCTGTCGCTATTGCAAATGGCAAGGCAAATAGCACTTTCCCCAAATGGTAAATTAAAAGTGAATGGGCAAAAGTTAATCAGGACCAAGTTACAAAGGGACCACATTATTCAATTCATTTTATAGTCATTCAATTTAGACTCATATGCTTACAGATAGATAGATAAATAGAATAGAAATATATATAATAATAATAATAAATAATAATAAATAGAGATAATAGATAAAAACTAGATTCCGCAGCAAATTTTAATTTAAAAAAGCTTAAAATTGAACACACTACTTAACCTAAGAGACCTTAAGATACCTAACAACATAATTTTAGGATTTTATTTTTGACTTTACTTTTCCCGGGAAAATCGCGGGAAAAAATTTTTTTACTCGGTCAGTTATGAATTACTTGAGGTTATTATTTACTACAATTCAGAAATTTCTTAGAAAAAAAGGTTGTACCTGGGCATTCTTGCATTAACATTTTTATGAACTAGCAGCTTCGCAAACGCTTTCAGGCGCGTTGTTTGGATGAGTGTAATTTTTTAAAAGAAAAAAACGTGAAATTGTGATTTGCATGAGAAACAATTTTTCGACGCGCTCAAATTCACATTAATATTAGATTATGTTCATAAAATTAAGGTTCTGTGAAAAAATCATCAATAAGATAAAGCATGTAGGGTCATAACAAAGAATTTTTTTTTTAACGAAAAATTGCGATTTTTCATGAGAAATAAGTTTTAGATTGCGCTCAAATTCACACGAATATATTAATTCACTAAAACTAAGGTTCTGTTAAAAAACCATTAACAATCGAAAAAGCATGTAGGTGTTATAAGTCGAAGACAATTTTTAAAAATCGAAAAAAATCGTAAAATTGCGCTTTTAAGGTATTTTTTTTTTTCAGGTTTGAGGGTATATTTGGGCACAGTTTCAAGACACGATGTTATAAAGGGGCATTTTAGATTGGTACTATGCTCTGAATCTATGTGGACCAAAAAAAGAAGCAGATTTAAGCCGATTTAGGAATTTTCCAAAACACAATTTTCGCCCAATTTCTGGATCAAAAATAAAAAAATTCGGCTAAACCCAGTTACAAAATATAATATTTAAACGGTCATTTAAGGTGTAGTATTGTGCTATAGATCACGTGGTAAAAATAATTTATGGGTTTTTCGCCCCTTATAACAAACACACAAAATACAAAAAAAAAAAGAAGAAAAAAAAAATTCCGGATTTTGTTCTAATGTAGCGAAAATGGAATCTTCGCTTCTCTCGTACGACTCATCCAACTATAACGTCATTCGAAAAAGGAAATGTGAAAATAAAAATATATGACTATAAGTCCAGTTGAATTTTTAAATTTACCCAATATACAGTGGCGTAACTAAAAGGGTCCGCAGGGTCAGCAGTGCGGCCCCCCCCCCAGACCCGTATGTAATACTATATATAAGGACAAAAATGACAAGCAAAATAAAAAATTACTTAGTATTCTTACAAAACTCAAAATGATGACTTTCAATTGGCCTCATGGCTTTGAAACTCAGTAGACTCTAATCCTTAATAAACCTGAACTATTTCTCTATCGCACTCTCTATTACTCTTTCTCTGTTTCATAGGGAAGAAACTTATTTAAGAGTGGCTCTCCAAAAACGCAAACTATAAACCGACAAAGCGGGTGAACTAAAATGACAAACAAAAACAAAAAATTAGTTCGTCTTTTCGTTGAAAAATGTGGTAGCGTCAGTACATACTCATCAAAAATTATTTGAGAAGTTCTATGAGCCAGCTAAACGGAGGGGTATTGAAATAAGAATGAATAGGAATTGACGGAGGCCTGCGCTTAATTGACTCAACACGGGAAACCTCACCAGGCCGGACACTGGAAGGATGACAGATTGATAGCTCTTTCTTGATTCAGTGGGTGGTGGTGCATGGCCGTTCTTAGTTGGTGGAGCGATTTGTCTGGTTAATTCCGATAACGAACGAGACTCTGGCCTGCTAACTAGTCGCACCTTGACGACATCCGCATTCGTGCTGTCGGCGACAAATATAAACTCTTCTTAGAGGGACAAGCGGCTTCTAGCCGCACGAGATTGAGCAATAAAAAAAAAAAAAAAAACCCATCAGATTTTTTAGGCTCGTGTTTTTATGAAAGAGCGGAAAATTTCCAAAAGACCAAAAAAGGAAAAACTCTTTATCTCAATTTGAACTCTTGTTCTGCTTATCTATCTTATTTTGATGTTTTCCCAACTTTAGACAGCCTGGGGCCCAAAGTTACCATTGAAATTTTTAGAAGTGGTATTGTTGTAAAAGATTGGATAATTTCCAATTTTTCTGTACCGTATGTAGGGTATGTAGGGGCCTACACTGTTTAACTACTTGTTCTAAAAATTAAGATTTTCATAACTTTGGGCAGCTCTACCGTCCAACTTTTTACTTTTTATGAAAGAATGAAAAATTTCCGATTTTTCCATCAAAGGTAAAATTACTATCCCATTTTACACTATTCTTTGACTGAATGTCCTCACTACAATGAATAAACATACCTACCAGTACAATGAAGTCTAGCCCGGTACATTATCATTATTTTATTGGCCGAGCATAGTAAGCACAGCAAATACTATGTTAAATATGCAGTAGTAGTAGTAGTAATAGTAGTACAGTAAATAAAGGCTTGATTCTTGGCACTCACATTTTCCTGTGTTTTCTTTTGTCATCAACAATAATTTGTAACTCATCGCTACGTAAAAAAATAGCTCGGATTTCAATTGTGAATATTTACGTTTTTTCAAATTAAGCGCTTTGTAGCATTTCTTTCCACTAAAACCCTAAATGTGGGAGGTTTCTTGCAATTGGGCTTTGCTTTGCAACTTCCTTACCTAGATGTAATGTACCTTACCTAGATGTAAATGCTTAGATCCACACGGCCACTAGGCTTTCGATTCTTCCTCCACACTGCATTTATCCACAAATTTCTTCGGTCCTTTCATCCGAACCCTTTGGTATTTCATATGATAAAACAATATGCATACATGGTCCTAATTTTAAGTAATTTATAATATTTGATGAAATGAAAGTGACATTTAGGGCATATCTATGGGTGCGTTCGTATGCTTCATTTTCACGCTAGTCTACTACGGTAATCTAGTGGACTCATTTACCAAAAGTGAAGTCACTAGCAGGCGACCAAAGCTCCGATTTGGCTAGCAGGCTAGTCGACAGCAGGCGAAAGTGTACACTACGAAGCCCACTAGCCTGCTAGCAAAATGGCGGCCAGTAATTTCGCAGCCACAAACCTACAACTAGAAGCTACTTATGGAGTTAGTGTAATGATAATACTATAATAAATTTGATTATAACAGCAAATACAATGATACCAACATCCAGTCACGCATTCTTTTCTATATCTATATCTAGCCTGGATATAAAGGGCAAAATTATTATGTATGCTGATGACACAGCGGTCCTCTTCACTAGTAACTCTTGGGAAAACACACTACAATTAGCATCAGCAGGACTACAAAAGATATATGAATGGTTACAAAATAACCTACTCACACTAAATCTATCAAAAACAGTATTTATTCCTTTCACTGCAACCTTAGCAACCCCTCAATTCCATGGTAATCTTAAGATTCACACTAGAAATTGCAGCATACCCAACGCATGTAAATGCTACATACTAGGAAAACGCTTAAGTCCCGCCGCGTTGTTGGATGAGCGTAATTGGTGCATTGAGCTGCCATGTGTTACGCGGATTTTCTGTTGTTCTGACAAAAATTATTAATAGTCGAAGATTTTTTTAAATTAAATTAGGCTAAATAAAAAAAAATAACTTAATTTTTTTAATGAATCATAATTTAATAAAAAAGAAAAAATCGTAAAATTGCAATTTTAATAAGAAATAATTATTCGATTGCGCTCAAATTTAACACGAGTATATTAATTCATGAAATTAAGGTTCTGTGAAAAAATCATTACAATAGGATAAAGCATGTAGGTGTTATAAGTCAAAGAATTTTTTAAAAAATCGAAAAAAATCGTAAAATTGCGTTTTTTATAAGAAAAAATTTCCCGATTGCGCTCAAAAACGTGGCAGTTCTAAGTTCAGAGATTTCAAAGGCCTCCATAAAATTTCATCGCAATCGGAGTATTGGTTTAGCCGGAATCGTGTTAACAAACACACAAAAATACAAAAAAAAAAAGAAAAAAAAAAAAAAAATTCCGGATTTTTTCTCCAGTGTAGTGAAATGGAATCTTCGCTTCGCTCGCTACGCTCATCCAATTATAGTATTGAAAGAAAAACAAGTGCCAAGTACCTAGGTATAACAGTCAAGTCAATAGATTGTCACCTTAACTGGCAATACCAAATAAAAGACACATGTAGGCTACACACCTACGGTTCTGCACCCTTAGCCTATGTTTTATAGACTCAGAAACGTATTAAATACTCACACACTTAAGCTGGTATAGGCCTATTATGCACTTATTTGCTCAAAGATACAATAGGGTATACTAGGATGGGGTGGCATAAGTAACGTTCATCTAGAACCATTAAACCTAATCCAAAAATACCTAATAAAAATACTCACTAGAAAACCAAAAACATTCTCTACTAATGGACTATTCAAGAATCACAAATTAATGGACATTAGGCAAATGTATACTGTGTCCCTAATGATCCACTTACATTCTCTCCCCATGACAAGACCTGAAGAAAATACTGATTGCATCTCAACAAGAAGCAAGAAAAATGGTAACTTGGCCATTCCTAGGAAAACTAAGAGTATTGGCCAACGCCATGGGTACTTCCTAGGCCCCAAAATATTCAATGTCATCCCTGCTACCATACGTGCGCACCATAAACACTCTTTCAAACGAAAAATGAAAGAATGGGTGTTCCAAGTAGGCAGAGAATATATCTCAAATCTTATTAACAACGTAACATGTATCAAGCCCTTTAGAAACAAATACTAGGAAATTTTAATAAAAATTAGAACAAAGTAGCACATTAACACACACATTAGCATAGGCCTACATTAATTTATGATGATCTCTGAAAAGTAATTAGATGTAGGGCCTAATGCAGGCTTCCAAGTAAACCTATTTAGTTTATTTTTACACAATGCACTACTATACTTATTAACCTGGATATATTAAAATAAACACATTTTTAAAACTTGACACAGGTTATATTTTATTTTTCAAAAAAATTTCAAACATTTTTCAAAAAAAAAAAGTTCAAATATAAAAATAAAATATAACCTGTGTCAAGTTTAAAAAATGTGTCTATTTAGTTTAGTTTTTAATGTTAAGTTAGTATAATGTCAGTTAATAGTTTCTAGATAAACCAATAATGATATCCATCCTATGTTACAAAATCAAAATCACAATATTCTACAGGTCAACTAGGATATTACGTTGTGTTTAATAAAATAGCTCTATGTATAATATTCCTATAAAAATAAGTTAATAATAATATTGTTAAAAAATAAAATGTAACATAAGAATCCATTTTATAAGTAGCCTCAATGATGCCTACTCTAGTGTGGTACCATTTATATATATTTTATACACTATTATACACTATATAGTACTTCATTTATATACTACTAAAATTCAACCTCATCTGCCATCTAAACCTGAATTACCACAAAATATTATGCGCCCACACACAAGCCTTGCTCATGTAGGCATTCACCTTCATATGTAAATCAATGTTTGTTTTTATATGTTATGTATTTTTTGTATCAATGAAGTTGAATAAAGCGTTCTAAATCTGAAAAAAAAATCTAAAAAATCTGTTTCATGTGAAAAGTGAGGTTAGGGTTGTTGTTGCTGTTGTTGTTGAATCTACACCACCTGGATGGGCTTTTCTATCTATTTAGGATGCCGTGGGTAGCCATAGTAGGTAGGCTTCAAAAGTGTATGCCCAAAGGTGTAAGTAGGTAGCAGTTAGCAGGCTAGTGGCTAGTCGTTAGTGGCTAGCAGGTCAAAATCACATTGGAACGCACCCTAAAATGTAGGCCTGCTAGCCTACTGACTGCTTGCATGCTAACAACAATGAGAGTGATGTCACAAGCAGAGGTGTGAGTGGCAGGCTGTGAGCTAGCAGGCGAGTGTTAGCAGGTTAGCAAACCAAAATGTGTAGGGTACCCTTCAGATTTGGCCTTAGTTGACATAAGATCAGCCATGACACTCCCTGATAGCTATAAATGAGCTAGTCATTCAGTCACAGCCTACCTACTATGTTGATATGAGGGCCGGTACTACGGTGGCGCGCCCTACAGAAAGCTGGGCGTGCAAAGTCCAATTGTAATCAGGAAATTATGCTTTTTAGGCAGGTTAAGTAGCACTAATAACCATCTATTTCACGTATCGTGCCAACAGGGTGAAATTATTACGCTCGTTAGGCGTAAGTCACTAAAACTCTATCTAATAGAAAAAAAACAATAACACTAAACAAGAGGAATTTCACAAACTTCATATCATATTTCAAGTCCTGAAGAAGAAGACAACATGGTCTTCGAAACGTCGACAGAAAAAATATCACTACCGCCGCTACGAAACAACCCGATAAATAAAAAATGTCATCAACGGGTAGCGAGACATTTAAAAGTTTTATACTTGCATTGCTTATATTT
This sequence comes from Sweltsa coloradensis, assembly GCA_024449915.1. NCBI lineage: Eukaryota > Metazoa > Arthropoda > Insecta > Plecoptera > Chloroperlidae > Sweltsa > Sweltsa coloradensis. The sequence continues at coordinate 360,992 of JAMZAV010001774.1, forward strand.
GATACTTCTGTCGGCATTTTGTATGTGTTAATTAAGTGACAACAATTACTGAGATATAAATAATTCTTCACTTAATTTCTTAATTAATCGGTAAGTTATAGAAATTTTGTTTCAGGACATGACATTTTGGATTCATTGGGATATGTCAGTAAAGTAGTATATATTTTTATGACGATCGATCGAGTTTTAGTTATACATAAGTAACAATACATTATATGTAAAAAGTGGGAAAATTTAACTAAAATGTAATTAATTCGATGATTAATTAATTTAATTAATTTTTTCATTACATTTATTCATCTTAAAACGTGCTTTAAAATGATACCTAGGTCGACCACATTGTGTTAATTTTACAAAATTAATTGAGATTATTGTCATTATTTTTAATTAATTGAATTAAAAGGAAAGTGATTGGAATTAATTTTTAAAACTAATATTTTTTTGGTTCATTATTGTGGTCATAATGTTCTTGTGTGATACACTACGTGACTTTGGTACGTGAATAAGAAACTTTTAATTGGGATTTAATTAATGCTTAATTTCATTAATTAATTAATCAAAAAGTAACAGGAATTTCGTTTCGGGACTTAAAATTTTGGATTTATGGGCGTTATTTTAGTATAGTCTGGAATTTTTTGACAATCTAGCGAATTCTACGTATTAAAAATTATATATTATATATATTATTATTATTATTATTATTATTATTATTATTATTATTATTATTATTATTCAGTATAAATTCATTTTAAAATTTTACTTTAATAGAATGTATAATGTTCCGTACGATGGTAGGGGGGTCACGAGGTGGAGAACAAGAGGAAATTACATTTTACCACAGTTTAACAACAAATATGGAAAAAGAACAATTTTTTACTTAACACCTGCAATATTTAATAGCCTTCCCGTTCATCTACGAAATTTAGATAAAATATCAGCCATAAAATCAGAAATTAAAGGTCATTATCTTGAAACTATGCGCATAGAAGACGACAGTTGCTGACCACTACCCCTACCATGGCGCAACATTTTATAATTGTTTGAGTTCAGTTAAATTGAGTATTATTGTATTGTTCATTCTTGAAGTTTATTATTTTCTTGTTCCTTATTATTTAATTTAATCATTTATGGAGTTCCTAGTAAGTTTTTATGTATTGTTATTGTAATAACTCACACTTATCGCAGATATTTCATGTATTTTTGATTTTTTGTATTTATTTAAACCACAGACAAGCCTTTTCATAAGGCTTTGTGGAAAGAAGCTTATTCCATTTTGTACATGATGTTATAAATAAATTGAAAAAAAAAATTATTATTATTATTATTATTATTATTATTATTATTATTATTATTATTATTATTATTATTATATATTATTATTATTATTATTATTATTCACATGTTTCCACATCTCGGTACAAACCGGTACAAGTAAATGCAATGTATTGCGGACTATGTCAAGCAATACATGTGCCTATAATAATAACAAAACATTCATATTCAAAACTTATCTAAAATCTATACAGTATTCAACATAACATTCAAATCAAAAACTAATCTTAATCTTTACAAAATATACAACATAAAATGGTTTATAAAACATTGTCATTGAGGAATTTTCGGACTATATGGCATGTACAAATTATAACCGCTTTCTGCATTTTGATGAATAAATTCTTGTTAATGTCCAGTTGGTGTAAACTATTGTGTAGGTTGTGTGGTATAACTGCCGTGGCTGACACAATAATTGGTATTGTAGTGACTTGATCTTGTTTCCACATTTTCTTTATTTCTTGTGCTAAGTCAAAGTAGCGGCTAACTTTTCTGTCCCACGTTGTTTCAATATTTTGACTTAGTGGAATTGCTACATCAATAATAAATGTTTGCCTTTTTGATTTATCCGTTAAAATGATATCAGGCCTATTATGTTGTATCGTCTTATCTGTAATAACAGCCCGATCATAATAAAGTTTCCAATCACAATTTTCTAATACTTTTTCAGGTTGGTACTTGTAGTATGGTACCGGTACGATGTTCTCCAGTAACGAACACTTTTGGGCCAGATGTTGGTGAATTATGTTGGCAACTTGATTATGTCTGTGTAAATAGTCTGACTGGGCTAGAAGTTTACATCCCGATATTACATGATCTATGGTCTCATTGGTTAAGTGGCACTTTCTACATTTATCATCCAGAATTGTCTTGTCTTTAATGATGTGCTTCTTGTAATTTCGTGTAGCAATTACTTGATCCTGTATGGCCATGAAAAATCCCTCTGTTTCTCCGAATAAATCGCCTACTTGTAACCATTTATTAGATGCATCAGTGTCTACATAATCACGATGCAATTCTGTGTGATGTCTCCCATGTAGTATCTTAAGTTTCCACATTTCTTCTTTCATATCATCACTTATGAGATTGTCTGCAAAATTGTCATCATTATGCAGATCTAATGGTGTGAGGTTGACATCCGCTTGCGCTACAGCTGTATGTAATCGCGAAGTACTTTTACTATAGAAGTATTCCCTTAACAAATTGATTTGCTTAATACGTGCGTTATTTAAATCAGTTATCCCTCTTCCACCACGTAACCTAGACAATGTCGTCCGTTCGACCGCCGCTCTGGGGTGATGAAGTCGGTATTCTGTTAGAAGAGTTCTTATTTTTCGATTAATTGCTTGCATCTCAGTTTGTGTCCAGGTTAAAATACCGAAAGAATACATTAAAACTGGTACTGCATAAGTATTAATTGCTTTCACTTTATTTTTCCCGTTTAAATTTGATGTCAGTATTTCTTTCACTCTCTTCACAAAAATATCTTTAAGCTTGTTCTTCGCTTCCGCTTGATGAATCTGTTCAGCTTGAATGAACCCAAGGTATTTATACACCTCACCTTCTTCCATTCCTTCAATAACAATTTCACCGATAGTTGAATACCATGTGAAGCTTGAACTTTTCCCTTATTGACACATAAAATATTACACTTTTCTAATCCAAATTAAATAAAATAAATAAATTTATTTAGAGTCTACCCACTCAGTTATAGAACTGATTTTCAGTGGGGGACTTTAAATCAAAGCGACCAAGCCAACCCTGCAGGCCCCGACGCAATCGACGAGTGAGCGATAACCAACCAAAGATCGATATTTAATTAATAGAAAATATAGCAATCAGTGGTATGGACAGTGCGAACACCCGCGAATCAACGCCAGAATCAACAAGGCCGATTCAGAACAACTCTGAAATTTATTATGTGCTTCGTTGCTAGGACGGCTCCAAAGTCACCGTTTACAAACTCCTAAGACAAGAACTGATGGACTGAAGTCCAAATCAGAAGTTAAAAAACTTCTGACTTTAACGGGAATCGAACCCTCGACCTTCTGCATTGGAAGCAGATACGCTAACCACAAGACCAATATCTTGGCTAAACGAATGTGTGATTTGTAATAGATGATTGAGTTGTGCATCTGTAATCGCATATAGTTTGATATCATCCATGTACATTAAATGAGACAGTACAAATAGTGTATTACCACTTTCTTTGATTTTGAATCCGTATTTTGATTTATTTAGCAAGTTTGATAATGGATTTAACGCCATGCAGAACCAGAGTGGGCTTAATGAGTCACCTTGAAATATTCCACGTGCAATTTTTAGTTCACCAGTTGACAAAGTTTTCTCTGGCAATTTTATATTTAACGTTGTTCTCCATGTGTTCATAGCGTTCTTCAAAAACTGCACTAATATTGGATCTATTTTATATATTTCCAATACATGTAAAAGCCATGAATGAGGCACAGAGTCATACGCCTTTTTGTAGTCAATATATGCAGTATGAATATTCCTTTTGGACACATGTGTTTGTCTCATAACCAAAGAATCTATAACCAACTGTTCCTTACAACCTTGGGAATACTTTTTACAGCCCTTTTGTTCCTCTGATAATATATGTTCTTCTTCACAATGCTGGTAAATTTTGTTTGCAATACAAGATGTAAGTAATTTGTACACAGTTGGTAGGCATGTTATTGGTCTGTAGTGAGCTGGATTTTGTGTATCTGCATTCTTTATTTATTATTATTATTATTATTATTATTATTATTATTATTATTATTATTATTATTATTATTATTATTATTATTATTATTATTATTATTATTATTATTATTATTATTATAGGAAGCTTCGCAAACGCTTTTTAGGCGCGTTGTTGGATGAGCGTAATTTTTTTTAAACGGAAAATAGCGTAAAGTTGCGATTTTCTTGAGAAATAATTTTTCGATTAAACTCAAATTTCACACGAATATATTAATTCGTAAAATTAAGGTTATGTGAAAAAATCATTACAAACGGATAAAGCATGTCGGTGTTAAAAGTCCAAGAAATTTAAAAAATCGAAAATAATTGAAAAATTGCTATTTTCAAGAGAAATAATATTGCGATTCTGCTCCAATTCCACACGAATATATCAATTCATAAAATTAAGGTTCTGTAAAAAAAATCATTACAATCGGATAAAGCGTGTAGGTGTTGTAAGCCGAAGAAATTTTAAAAATAGAAAAATATCGTTTAACTGCGATTTTCATGAGAAATAATTTTTCGACGCTCAAATTTCACACGAATACATAATTTCATAAAATTAAGGTTCTGTGACAAAATCATTACAATCGAATATGGCATGTAGGTGTTATAAGTCGAAGAAATTTTTATTAAATCGAAAAAAATCGTAAAATTGCGATTTTCATGAGAATTAATTTTTCGATTGCGTTTAAAAACGTGGCAGTTCTAAGTTCAGAGATTTCGAAGGCATCAAGAAAATTTCATCGCAATTGGAGTATCGGTTTAGCCGGAATCGTGTTAACAAACACACAAAAATACAAACAGAAATAAAAGAAAGACAGAAAGAAAAACATTCCGGATTTTGTTCTCCAGTGAGTGGAATGGAATCTTCGCTACGCTCGATACGCTCATCAAATTACCAGAGATAAGTGTAGCAACCTTGATTTGAGGTTGAGACAAATTTCCTGGCTGGCATCTACTTAACTTGAACATACTTAAAATTTAATAGAAGATAATATATAATTATTTATGAATTAAAAGATGTGTCTGCTGTAACCAGGACTCGAACCTGGGTTCTTGCGGCCACAACGCAATGTCCTAACCACTAGACTATTACGGCTGCTGAGACACTGAAAGTTACTTAACTAGGAAAACGCTTAAGTCCCGCCGCGTTGTTGGATGAGCGTAATTGGTGCATTGAGCTACCATGTGTTATATGGATTTTTCTGTTGTTCTGTGAAAAAATCATTACTTAGTTGAAGTTTTTTTAAAATTTATTTAAATTTAATGAAAAATAAACTTTAATCTTTAATTTTTTTAATTAATCGTAATTTAAAAAAAGAAAAAAATCGTAAATTTTCGATTTTCATAAGAAATAGTTATTCGATTGTGCTCAAATTTCACAAGAATATATTAATTCATAAAATTAAGGTTCTGTGAAAAAATCATCAAAATCGGATAAAGCATGTAGGTGTTAAAAGTCAAAGAATTGTTTTAAAAAAGAAAAAAACACGTAAAATTTCGATTTTTATAAGAAATAATTTTTCGATTGCGCTCAAATTTTACAAGAATATCTTAATTCATAAAATTATGGTTCTGTGAAAAAATCATCAAAATCGGATAAAGCATGTAGGTGTTATAAGTCGAAGAAATTTTTAAAAAATCGAAAAAAATCGTAAAATTGCGATTTTGATGAGAAATAATTTCCGATTGTGCTCAAAAACGCTGCAGCTCTAAGTTCAGACATTTCTAAGACCTCCATAAAATTTCATCGCAATCGGATTATCGGTTTAGCCGGAATCGTGTTAACAACAGACAAAAATACAGAAAAAAAAAAAAAAAAAAAAAAAAACATCCGGATTTTTTCTCCAGTGTAGTGAAATGGAATCTTCGATCCGATCGCTACGCTCATCCAATAATATATGGTTGTTCAGCTTGTTGCTTTCTCCTTCCGAAGGCAATGAATATTTAGTTTTAATTGTCTGCGTGCAAGAATTCACCAAATCAACTCGGCCACAAAAAGTTCTAAACGGTATCTTCATTATTTAATTATGAGATTAATGAGTTTACTTGATAAACGCGCTAAGGCCCAAAGGCGTTGTTAGACGAGTGAGTAAGCCATGGTATCATTCCTTTTCTTCCCCTATCCCTTTCAGACCAAGGTATTTTTTTATAAATTACGTAACTTGAAGCAAAAATACAAATTTCTAAAAAAATCTAAGATAGGCCTAGTTATTGTTTTTCAAATTTTTTTTTACAAACAAAAAAAAGAAAGAAAGAAAGAAAAAACATTCCCTATTTTTGCTTCGCTCGCTATGCTCATCCAAAAATGGCCCTCTATAACATCGTGTCTTGAAACTGGGCACAAATATACACTCACACACTAAAACATATGCATTCAAAAATCACACCCCTTCTTGGTAATCAGCATATTTTGACCGAACCACTAGCCCAAATTACAAAACAAAATATAGAGTATTTACAGAAAAGACAGTAGAGTGCGGTCACGGGGCATAAAGATAGTCCCCATATTATTTCTTATGGAAGATTTTTGTCTATGGGACCTAGCTAAAAAAATACCAAGTTTGACCATTTTTGGGGGGTCAATCGTGGACCCAAAAAATAAACTGTTAATTTCTAAATTCACTAGGAAAACGCTCAAGTCCCGCCGCGTTGTTTGATGAGCGTAATTGGTGCATTGAGCTGGCATGTGTTATGCGGACTTTCTGTTGATCTGTGAAAAAATTATTACTAAGTCGAAGATTTTTTTAAAAATCAAATTAAATTAAATTAAATTAAAAATTAACTTTATTTTTTTATTTTGTTTATTAATCGTAATTTAAAAAAAAATCGTAAAATTGCGATTTTCATAAAAAATAATTATTTGATTGCGCTCAAATTTTACACGAATATATTAATTCATAAAATTAAGGTTCTGTGAAAAAATCATTAGAATAGGATAAAGCAGTAAAGCATGTAGATGATAAGTCAAAGAATTGTATTTTTTTCAAAAGAAAAAAATTAAAAATTTTGATTTTCATGAGAAATAATTTTTCGATTCCGCTCAAATTTCACACAAATATCTTAATTCATGAAATTAAGGTTCTGTGAAAAAATCATAAAAATCGTATTAAGATGAGGTGTTATAAGTCGAAGAAATTTTTTTAAATCAAAAAAAAATCGTAAAATTGCGATTTCATAAGAAATAATTTTTCGTTTGCGCTCATAAACGTGGCAGTTCTAAGTTCAGAGATTTCGAAAGCCTCCATAAAATTTCATCGCAATTGGAGTATCGGTTTAGCCGGAATCGTGTTAACAAATACACAAAAATACAAAAAAAGCATTCCGGATTTTTTTTCTCCAGTGTAGTGAAATGGAATCTTCGCTTCGCTCGCTACGCTCATCCAAAAATTCCGCTAGGAGATTCAATAGATCTTGCAATAATACATCGTACTTCTTTTAGGTTATGTTTTTTTGTTGTTGTAAGTTATGCATATTATATGATATTCTACAATGGCGTTTCAAAATGTATGTGGGAAATTCCATATAGTTTTAAAGTGAATCGTTCGGCTTTGTTTTAAAAATTTTTAAATAGGTTTTCTGAAAATGTACAAAGTTTACAATTATGATTATCTGACATTGCCAACACTTGTTTTATTATTTTTGGATTTAGTAGTGCACCCAATATAACGATTATAGAGAATTCAATTACGTATACCCTGGGCATATATTCCTGCTCAAAAATTTTGGATTGGAAGGGTGATTTTTGTTGCTATTTTCCACACATATTCTTGACTACAAACTTTCAATTGAAGATATTGTTAGCAGTTAGAAATAAAACTCGTTGAACTATTGTTGACTATGAATTTAATTTATTTGTAATAATATAAAAGAACAGGGGGAAAAGTCCAACATGTTTTATTCTAACAAATTTTCCTGTTTAAAAAAGTCTCTTTTTTAGACATGGTTTTCATTGTTAAAATTTATCAATCTTTCCCCACCCATATAGACACTAAACCAGCCACTAGGTCAACCAAATCAAAGCATGACTTATTTGTAAGGTCTTGCTTATGTCACCTAAATAAATGAAACGATTAAAATAAAAAACAGACATATATTTAGTAAATCAATTATAGCATTTTCCAGCATGCAATAGGCCTACGGTTATAAATAATTATTTTTGAGTCACCACTTAAACCCAACAACAACCAAAAAAACTTAATTAGAAATAAAGGAGCACTAAAACTAAAATAAAATGGCAGGGAAACACATTAAAAAACGTTGTACAAGAAATGTATTATTGATTATTTCAATGTGGTTGATAATTAGTAAAAAGCCCCATGACCAACGCCAAGGAGTCAACCAAAATGGGGCCTTTTTTAAACCAAAATGGGGCATTTTTTGTTTGTGGAAAGGTTAAACCACCAGAGTTCAAGCGTATTGTCTCCTGTCTGTCAGAAATAATACGAGCAGACTAAGAGAGAAAAATACATTTGTGTGAAGACATAACCACTAGAGTTCATGCGTACTACGAGCAAGCATAGATATGATGCGATAGTATATTATGACGAGAGAAGCCACAGAAGCCTAGAAGTCTTTCATGGTGTGGTAGGTCTTGTTGCACGGAAAAATACACAGGGCGATGTCATCACAGTCAGGACACATGTAGCTAGTTTCCTTCCGACTGCCATGCTTCATGCATACTACACATCTACGCGACGGGTGTTGCTCATTGCCAGTAGGAGGAATCATCTCAACGAAATGGCGTCCTTGCAAACGAAGCGGTGACGGCACCGTCTTTCTGCAGTGTGCCATTCAGACGGGACATGATGTTTTGTTTTGTTCTTAGTACGTTTGTAGATTGGGAAAAGACTTACAATTTCTCAAGTAATTTGAATTAAAATGTTACCAAAATCGATTCAACGATTTGACAATTGCGCGATAGTTAGTAAGTCATACACATATTAATAATGTATATCTACTTACAAAGTAAACTGTTATAACCATAGGTAAATGTTATAACCTCTATTAAGTAGTAACTGAAAAATATTATTATGGCACTATGTGCGAGTCCAGGTTTTTGAGTTCGAGTCGAGTCCGAAACGAGTACTTAAAATAACTCGAGTATCGAGTCCAAATTCGAGTCCGAGTACTTCGTTTAATTTCTAAAATTTCACCATATTTATTATTTACAATATGAACAATATTAATTTTATTTATTGATGTTCGTCTAAATGTAGGCACCAAACGTGAAGACAGAGTAACATCCAATTCATTTTTAAATATAACTTCTCTCTAAATCATTTTAATGGTCAAGCATCAAGCACAAATATTAGGACTAGGCTATGACATTCAGTAAGTGATATTACATGAAAATGTTGAAACTAACATAATAGTGACGAATTTTTATTATGTTTGGCCAAAAATAGTTCAAAACTTCCAAAATGAATATAAATTTGTATCAAAAGACTCAGGTTACTATTATGGCTAAGTAGTCAGCATTGGTAAGGTAGCGCCAAAAATATATAGGCCTAACGATTTTTACATTTTCACACACGTGCGCGACCCGGCACCTCCACCAAAATCATTAATAATACTCGCACACCCCGATAGAAAATTAATTATCTTCTTGGAAGTGGAAGAACTATTTCATTGTCTCTATATATTAGTATTAATCAGAGGAGTGTATTTTTAAAGTAAAACATTATCCTTCCATGCACGGTATAGTTAAGAAAATACCAGGACACTTTCTCCCCAAAATTGCAAACTGGTACAAATATGTCATTTTAATGAGTCTCTCGGGACACCGGTACAAGTGTTCTGAAAACGTTACTGTACCTGTCAAACCGGTACGTACCGGTACTTATGCTGAGCTGCAGAAGGTGTTAAGTATTTCGTATACCCTGCTTCTACATATAGTCAGTCGAACGCGAACGCATCTCTAGAACCAATTTATTTTTATGATAAAACAATTTGAAACAAGCAAGTTACCATCATGAGAAGACTGTTCGATTGAAAGACTGCCTCATGTATATAATAACATTTTCATTGTGCCAGCCGCCATAGTAAATATTTATGTAAAATACATCCTTGGAAATAAACAATATAATTAACCCATATTGGTCATTGAAACTAAAATACAAAATAAAAAGTATAATTAAAAATAAGCATAAGTTCCATTTTAACCATTTCAATATAACATCGCACTTGTACATAATATTAATGTTGAGGGTAAAAGCCATTTAAAAAAGGAATTTATCTACCCGCCTCTTACTTTACATTTTCTAAAAGTTTTTAAAACGAACATATAATCCTGTCAAATAAGAATTTTAGCAGGAAAAAATTGCGATGTCGCTGAATTTTTGCAGAGACCTTCCTTATATAATACTAATTAACATACTAAAACTCCCCTACAATCGGACTGGAGCTTCGGCCGCCATATTGGAAAATGGCGGCCAAAACGTGTTTGTTTTAGTATATCTCCGAAATGGATGACCTTGGACAAAATGTTTAAATGACAAAAATATTAAACAATAAATTCCATACAAAAATGGTGTCTACCATATTTTTGGTAGGGTCAACGGTGACTTCACAAAATCGTGTTATATATGTTGCTTATTCAAGTACCAGTTGATTTCCTATTTTATACACCTAGCATAGAACAATTGCATTTAAAACGATTAAAAAATGGTTTAATAATAAATTAAACTTTTCTATTGTTTTAAGAAAGCTTTCAATATCAAGAAAAAAAATATGAGAAACGAAATTAGTTTGGCATTTATGCGGAATTTGGTTTTCCATTGTTGGTATTCCAAAAAAAAGGCCATTTTGACTATCCAAAATTAAGTACAATATTGCATTAGAGGAAAAATTCTTGCTACTCACATAATAGTGACTATGATAACGATCCAAATTCAACATTTTTTAAAATCCAATATGGCTGCCAGAAATCTATGAAACACATTTTGTTTCGAGAAGTAAATTTTTAGTCAAGTAGAAATTTTGTAATTATATTTCAGATGGTGACCTTTATACAGAGAAAAAAATCATATAAAATCGGAGCAGAATTATGACCACCATCTTGAAAAATGGCGGTCAAAAGTGGTTTTTCCCATTTATCTCTAAAATGGTTGGAGATAGACAAAAGGTTTAAATGTAAAAAATGTTCACCATCCAATTCTCTACAAAAATGGTTTGCCATATTTTTGTGTAGGGGTAACGATGACGTCACAAAAATGTGTTATATATGAATAGGAACGAAATCGATTAATACTTTCACCAGGGATTTTGGTTTTTCCATTGTTCGTGTTTCCTAAACAATATTTCACATGGCTATCCATAAAGCTCTGAATCGCCTTATAGAATAAGTATTTACATTACATACCGTACTGGCAAAGATTGTGATCCAAATCAAACTAATTTAAAAATCCAATATGGTTGACAATTGTTATGTGACTGCAAATACTGCAATGCTACACATAAAGGTATGCTGCCACCACCCACTATTGTGGGAACTACCTGGTACGTACGTGCGAGAGTCCAAGGCACGTGAAGGTCTTGGAGCTTAATGCGAAGCTGCCAATTAAGGGATGAGGGTGAAATATACTTCAGACTTAAACTACTTGATTTATTAAACCAAATATGCAGGTTACATACATGCCCTAATTCATAGATATCTAATAACCTTTATTTTTGTTGTTACATATATACTCATACCAGACTTACTCGTTAATATAATGAAAACATGCTACTTGGTTTTGATGCGAAGATACAGATAATGTATTATGCGCACTGAAGTTAAATGATGACACTCATAGATTAGAATATGTAAGAATATACACTGAATTATCCAACATACTTGGGTAGCCACATGTACTGATTCTACGACATACGTATTTATATCGTGATAGTATCTCCTACCATCATCAAGATCTCCATACGACAATACTATAGTCAAACCCTAGTATAGTAGTATAGATTATCTAGATGACAATAATCACTTCTCTAGTCATACTAGAGATTATGCTGATTGGACATATTATGCAGGTATAAATATGTATTATTACTTTGTAGTATTATATTGATTGATTTTACTTGTTTATTAAACTCATGTTATTAGGACCGCGATGTAACAAATGAAACAATGGTTCTAGGCAACGTATTTAGTCAGAGAGCAAGGCTACTGATCTGGGACAAGACCCAAGCTGTTCTGTCTGGAAGGAAGACACTGTACTGCCCCCCCCCACCCTAAGTATTTCCGCGTATGACTTCCACTCCGTCACTCACTTTGGGAGCACTCTATCCCGTGACCATGACTATAATCCTCGGGACTGGCAATGGTACCAAAGTCTTGTTTAACACGTGCATACATTGTGAAAAACACGTGATATTACATGAAAGTTAGAAGCTACTAATATTCTAGCATATTCGACACACAACACAATTTAGAATATCAGATTGTTAACCTTTTCCACTTTTTTATTAATAGTCATTTTGAATGTAAACTGTCAGTCTGTCACACATTGATCTATATTTAATTCTCGTTTTAAAGTTTATATTTATTTATGTATGTTTCGTAATGTTTTAATAATTATATTATATATTACATAATTCTCCTGCCACCACACTCCATAAATATCTTTAGATTGAACATCTTCTTCATCCCTACCAATACAAAAGTCAACTGCCATCATCATTTAATGTACAACCGTATCAAAAACTATTTAACAACCATAAACAATGTTTTGTCAGGACTTAGTCATCTTCTTCGCTTTCTGATTCACTCTTCGAATAATCAGATTCTTGATCGCTGTAAATTTCCAATTCATTAGCTCATTAGGTTCATCAGGTTCATCTTCTTTTTCGCCATCTTGTACTTCTGTCACTCACCTTCTAGATCTGACGTTCAGAAGTATCATCGTCCAGTTTGGTCTGGAGCACTTGTTCAGACATGAAACACCCCGGCAATAGTTGCATATTTTTGAACAGTCGAGCGCAGCTTTCCTACAAACTGCAAGCAGCCCCACATCCTTTGGTACACTTACAGCTGATAAGTTTCAAGAGTTGCTCTGGGGCAGGAGGCTGGTTAGTTCTGACAGGAACCAGCGTGTTCATTGATTTGTCCATCCCCCACACTTCAGGAGGCTTTTCAACACCACTCCACAATTGCACTTGGTGGTAAACTCTATAAGAGTGTTGTCTTGCAGACTCCTCTGTGGGTGGAAGTGAGGCTAGGTTTACTTTATTTCTACTCGCCAAGGTTGTGAAGTGGAGGTAACGCAATGTATTTAAAGATGTGACGCTGTCAGCTGATCCATACAAAGCCAGGAACCATTTGCAGCCTGCTTCAAAAACTGCTTCATGTGATGCATTCGGATCTTTGAAAACTAAAGCAGCATCCCCTAAACGTGTGTGTTGCGCCAGAAGTGTCAAGCATCGTTTTTTCCCTTTGTTAAACGTTGCAGAAGTGCTGTCGCATCCACTGAACGCATGGAGGAATAATATATGTTTCTTAAAGTTCTCATTAACCTGCAACTCTGTGGAAGAAAAGTACTTGTTTGATTGATTTTGTTTGGCTGGTTTTAAAAGGAAGATTTCTTTGTCAGGAGGAGTCAGTGCCACAATCAAGACCAGTAAATCTACATCCTCTCCCACAACAACAACTGAATTATTTGGATTTGAGTTCTTGATCTCAACTGCAGTTTGTACTATTAAGGTATCGGCATCATCCTTTGCTGTTTTTACTTGGATGCATTTTTGTTGGAGTTTATCCGAAAGCAAAGAAATAAGTTGAGTTTTGTTTGAACCATTTCCTAAGAACTTTTCTTGGGCGATTTGAACTGTCATGTTTCCATGTATAATTAATTCAACTGACTGGAGCCGAAGACCTCGCATTTGCCTCTCGGCAATTTTTGTGTTATTTCTACTATCGGAATAACCATCAAAGACCACAGAAGAGTTTGGACCATAATGATATTGAATGTAATTGGCGTATCTCTCACACACATCGTCAAATGTTTCGCCCTGTTTCCAAAGTACACGGTGAAGTAAAAAACCACCATCTATGACATGAACGGTATTTCTTAAGTTGAGGTTTTCGTGTATTACAGGCTCAAAAATCTTGTAAATTGAAGATTTTTGAGTTTTCCGCATTCCATCTTCATTAAACAGAGATAAAGGATATGGCGCCAGCTCATATTCAAAGTATTCCTGTAGTTCTGAGTCACTTTTCTTGATAATCGATATTCTCTGGAACAGCAGCAAGGGTTCTACTGGTATTGTTTTGTCATTAATCTTGACGCCAGAAATCATTGCAGCTAATGGCAAAACACGTTCAGAGCGTTTCAGTTTCACATCCTTTAGCTTTTTACCAACTATGTTTGCCATTAAAATTTTGCCTACTTCATAGGCACTATTGCAGTTTATTCTTTCGTCTCCTACAAGACCAGTTGAGAGTGACATCAGTAGCCTTTGATCTGGAAATGGAGGACGATCGGAGAGCCATTGACAAACTTTAGATAAGTCAGCGTTGTCTCTTTTAATGCGGAATGGTTTCATCTCGATGTGTTGTTCGCTGGAGACTATGGAGACACCAGCGAATGACTCTATAGTGTCACATACACTACTTGCAGCAGGGGACCCAAGAATCCATCTTGCTTTTACGCTGTCGGACATCCCTCTGCCATGTGTTAAGCCTCCTACACTTTTCATGGACTTCATGAGTGTTTGTTCTATGGTCATATCACTCCAGGTCCCTGACCAATACTTCTCACTTCTCTTTATAGTGAAGAAACCTCCTTTGGTGAACCTTTCATATTCTACTTGATCCATAACCGTTTCCAAACGGTTCATATCCTGAAGATATAGCTGGCTTGATTTCGCATATGGAAAATGACCACACGCATGGAAATACGGAATCATTTCGGTAATGCATTTAAGGTGTAGATCCCAGTTTCC
Source organism: Sweltsa coloradensis (assembly GCA_024449915.1). Taxonomy (NCBI): domain Eukaryota; kingdom Metazoa; phylum Arthropoda; class Insecta; order Plecoptera; family Chloroperlidae; genus Sweltsa; species Sweltsa coloradensis. Next base: position 376,007 of record JAMZAV010001774.1, read on the forward strand.
CATTCTTTCTGCCTTGATGAAATTTTTCACGACCGTAGTCATGTGGTAATACTGCACCCACAACTTTGCTGTTTTTCCCTTCTTCTCGATATCTCCTAGACAATTTTCAAAGATTTGCTGAACATCTTCTAAATTTTCATTCTGTTCCAACAGCGTTATGCTTTCAGCATCCTCTTGATAAATAGGCTTCAACTTTTTAATTGCATCTTTTCCTCTTGGCACCTCTTCCACTTTTGACAAGATAATCTTTGAAATTGCCAGATGAATCAACTGGTGGCCTCTTAAAGCTCTTGCATATGCATGTCCGTCTAGCATTTTGTCGACTGTGTTCGGTGCATAGATAGTGCTTAACAACTCTTTCAACCCACTTCCAGCCATTATGTATCCGATACATCCTAGGAATGACATCAAGAGGTGAAATCCCCCCAATCTGACAACAACATTCGAGGTAAACTCTTGTAAACCTGAAGATGCACTGACAATTTCCTTGGCTTTGATATAAAGTGGCTGGTCAAACGTCACAAAGCAGGTTTTTTGACCTGTTTCTAAGCTTTGTGTAACTGCCATCGATAATGCCGTTTGAAGACCATCATAGCTGGTAGCCGGCAAATCAATGAAGGGCAAGTAGACAATCTGGGACTGTTCATAAGGCAAAGTTTTAGTTATGTCTTGCATAAAACCACTCCATCCTCCAAGTTTTGAAATCTCCAGGTATTTTCCGACCAACCAAAATATATCAGCTACTGATAGTTTACTGGCGTTGTCTTGCGAATCTTCACTTGCATGTAAATCTATCATTTCCACTTCGGTAAGGGAACCATGGCCATGAAAGGGTTTAATTTTAACTTTACCAAGTTTTGCTACATCTGCAGCTGAAGGCCTGTGCTTCACTTTACTTATTGGTCCTAGGGGAATAACTGCAGACTTCGGTGTAACACATTTTATTCCTCCCAATATGTGTACTGTATTTAGTCCATCCAGAGTTTTAACATTAAAATCAGCATTGTCAAATATGTATTGCGAATATGACCCGTGTTTCACAAGTTCTTGAGACTCAGAACTTGTTATGGTAGAGGCCTCAAACATTTGTACATCATTGTAACTAGCACACATTCCCAAATTTGATAACATATGCAAAAGGTTCCTGGACTCATATTTTCTGTGTAGAAAGACTGACAGACCGAGAAGAACAGATGATGTGAAGGATCGTGGCCTTGTTGCCATAATAATTTGATGACCAATACTCTGGCACTTTTTTTCCACAAGCTGTAGTTTCCCTTTCCTTTTTTCCATAATTATTTTTTTTAAGAAGGTACTCAAAGTCTGCGGAATAACAGTTTCAACATCTTTCAGAAAATCATCTGTCGGAGGATATTCACTTGTTTGGTAATATTGGGACCTAATATCTTCTCGTATAATTGCGGCGGCCGCCTTAACAATGCGTAGCCTCTCTTCCGCATCACTCGACTTTCTTTCTTTATACCAGGCTTCAGTGAGGATTTTGTAACCTGTATTCTTGAAACAAACGTAGGAGGATTTGTTATGTGCGTTTGCAATTATAACATCTTCGCCATATTTTTCCTTTAGCCTAGACCTTACAGTTTTCTCGTTTGGCACGTAACCGCCTGCCTGTTGAATCAAATCTTTAACTGAAAACTGACATTCATCACTGTTTTCAAGTGTGTTGAAAATTTTGTTCATCAATTCAGATATTTCTTCATCGGCAGGGCGACCTGGTCGTTTTAGACCAATGGTACCACTTCGAAAAAAATCAGAATAACATTTCTGATGATATACTCCATTAGCTACAACTAAGTCATTGACATTTTCAAGACGTCGCTGAACACTCTTACCCCACACATCATTTCTCTTGATAGCTTCATGAAATATAGAATCCCGAAATTGTACATTTTCAACTTTACTCAATTTCGTTCTTCTTTCAAACGGTTTCTTTTTCTCCCTTTTAAATGTATCCTCACTGATTTCTACCAAGCAAAAAAAACATTTGTCTTGGATAGTTAGCTCTGCTGCAGATCGCAGTTTACTTGTGACTGAATAATTTGTAAGGATACTGTTACTGTTGTCAGGGGTACGTTGCAGACTTTCAGATTTTCTAATACTTGTTTCTCGAGTATACCGTTTCCGACATTCGGCATGGAGATTCAAATCTGACGATAGCTCAAACGCTTGAAGCTTCCCATCATTATGTCTGGAACTTGCACTTAGCAACGACCTGACACCTCTTTCATAAACTGTACAATTAATCCCTTCGGAAAGTAAAGTATTACAAATTATACACTTCTCTTCAGTATCCATGGTTCATAGATAACATAACCACAAAGAAGTCATATGCACAGATAATTAAAATACATAATATTATAGATCTTCTGTTTACCATCATACAATTATTGCGATAAGGTTATTCATACCTCATGCAGTGAATTGATTCAACTTACGACTAATGGCGTGATGTATTCAAACCAATAACACGGACGAGTGTATCTTCGCACAGAAGTGTTCTTATTCAAAAAAAATATAACATTATGGTCCTATTAATAATAATAATAACCAATAATGTCACATAATATCCTAGGAGATTATACTAACTTCTGTACACAACAATGGATAAACAAAAAACTATCGCTTTCAAAGAAATATTGACTAGGCCTAAATTTAATTTATGTCACTGCCTTCTAGAATAACGAAATACCCATTGCCCTCTAAATTTATCGCTTAGTTATAGTTAACCTTGCGAAATAACGCCAAAAACACATTTTTGTGACGTCATCGTTACCCCTACACAAAAATATGGCAAACCATTTTTGTAGAGAATTGGATGGTGAACATTTTTTACATTTAAAACTTTTGTCTATCTCCAACCATTTTAGAGATAAATGGGAAAAACCACTTTTGACCGCCATTTTTCAAGATGGTGGTCATAATTCTGCTCCGATTTTATATGATTTTTTTCTCTGTATAAAGGTCACCATCTGAAATATAATTACAAAATTTCTACTTGACTAAAAATTTACTTCTCGAAACAAAATGTGTTTCATAGATTTCTGGCGGCCATATTGGATTTCTAGGATATCGAAATTATTCTTTAAGTCGCATTATTAATCTTTAATCAAAATCATTTAAAAAATATACTTAAATTTTCATCTTAACTATTGATTTTCCAAAAAATGTGTTAAAAAATGGTCAATATTGTTTATATTAGGAATTGGCAGCCATATTGGATTTTAAAAAATGTTGAATTTGGATCGTTATCATAGTCACTATTATGTAAGTAGCAAGAATTTTTCCTCTAATGCAATATTGTACCTAATTTTGGATAGTCAAAATGGCCTTTTTTTTTGGAAATACCAACAATGGAAAAACCAAAATTCCGCATAAATGCACAAACTAATTTCGTTTCTCATATTTTTTTTCTTGATATTGAAAGCTTTCTTAAAACAATAGAAAAGTTTAATTTATTATTAAACCATTTTTTAATCGTTTTAAATGCAATTGTTCTATGCTAGGTGTATAAAATAGGAAATCAACTGGTACTTGAATAAGCAACATATATAACACGATTTTGTGAAGTCACCGTTGACCCTACCAAAAATATGGTAGACACCATTTTTGTATGGAATTTATTGTTTAATATTTTTGTCATTTAAACATTTTGTCCAAGGTCATCCATTTCGGAGATATACTAAAACAAACACGTTTTGGCCGCCATTTTCCAATATGGCGGCCGAAGCTCCAGTCCGATTGTAGGGGAGTTTTAGTATGTTAATTAGTATTATATAAGGAAGGTCTCTGCAAAAATTCAGCGACATCGCAATTTTTTCCTCCACACATCAATATAAGATCTTATTTGACAGGATTAATACTTCATGCCGCAACGATTTCGGCGCCCTTGAACTGACCAACTTAACATTATTTATAATGTCATTACCTAAAGGCACTGCCTCCTAGATGTTCGTCGTGGCTCCTCGTTCCTGCCCTGTCCATGCAACATGGTTTGATTGTTGAAGAAAATTCGCACTTTTTCCCACAGCGCTAGTTACCGTCCCCAAGAGCTTTCTTTTGTTTTCGTTGTTTACATACGATCTGCATACGATTCAAATGTCATCATGCCAGAGTGAGCTATATTTTTCTTCATAATAGGCAATGGTGCGTGCAAGAAGTTGTAAGATACCGGGATGCCATTATCTAAAACAAGTAGGCCTTTCTTTGCATGAACTACAGGGAAATAAGGAAATTGTGCCACCAGGCCCCCCACCAGACTCCCCTTTAGCACGCGCCACTGCTTGATGGAAAGTAATATTGTTTAGCTCGTGGCCTATAGTCAAGACTAGGGCCCGAGTAGGCTACCTAAGCCTATTGATTTTTAATATGATTAGGAATAGGAGGCATAGGCCCTCCAGATAAAAATAACATGCCTATTAGCCCTTGCCTTATATTATCAAACAACAAAGTTATCAATATCTACTTTTTGTTTAATTACCAGCATAATATAACTAGACAAATTTGTATATTACTATTCTGCAAACCTTGATAAGTGATGTACGTACACAAAATACGATCTACAACATTCAATTTAGTTGGATTTAACAGTAAACTACATGGGAGATGACATTTAATGTGACAACAACATCAAAAACAAAAGAAAGCTCTTGGGGACGGTAACTAGCGCTTTGGACAACAATTAACACTGTGCGCGTGGACAGGCAGGGAACGAGGAGCCACGACGAACATCTAGGAGGCAGTGCCTAAAGGAAAGGTTTATTTCTCAAAAGTTGGGGATTATTATTAGAAAATGAACCAAAAATTGCACCAAAATAACAAAATAGAAAATTCCAAAACTTGAAAATTTTGTGTTTTTATTTTTTATTCTTTAAAGTATTTCACGAAAAAAAAAATTCTTCTCAATATCCCCACCATTGATGCCTTAAACCGACAAAAATTTCAGACTTTGATCTTCGTCCGCCATCTTGTTAACAAATATTTAGTATTATTTACGGCAAATAAAATTATTGAACATTCCATGAATTACGGTGCTTCACTAATATTGGCCTATTATGACAATCAAAAACGCTAGATGCATATGGTTTGATGCAACATGGAGAAGATGCATAGACCTTTATAACGGTGTATTTGGTATTTCGATAGCTATAATATCGTGGTCTCAGAGATTTGATAAGTTTCACGAACCATTCCGTTAAACATAGGAAAGATCGCATTTTCTTATTAATTACCGGCAATACCATAATAAAGGTATATGTGCCGTTTTTCTCAAATAAAAAAATAATATACTTCAAAAGTAAGCCTTCCTCAATATTTCTACACTAACCGCATTGACTTAAAGTAAACCATTTCCGATTTAATGCACTATTTACCTATATCGGTACCCCGCAAATAACACTTTCTTATGCCTGGTTAGCGCCGCGGGAGCTGCTCCGAAACTCGGGGAATAATAAAAACGATGCTATGAAGTTCACGTTCCAGAGTTCGACCAGCGACAATGTTTTAGCCAAAGAATCAGGCTAAATAGCAATGCAAGTATTTTTTTGGTATTTCAACAATAAATGCATTTAAAATTGAACTAAAGTGTGGTAAATCATTTTTTACTCTAATTTTTGACACTTTTTTTTATTAATTTGTGACTCTTAAAATACAATATTTTGATATTTTGTTTGCAAATTCTAATAGATGTTGTTAATTCACAACTTTTAAGACCAATTTCAAGACTCTAACCCATAAAATGCCAAAGATACAGATATTTAAGTGTGTTTTAGTTTTTTTTTCACAAGTTTGCGTTAGTCTTTTGTTTTGACCAACTTCCGGTGAACTAATTTTGGCCTACTTTATACTGGAGATGTGTCATAGTGTTGAGAACATATTCTAAAATTTGTAGCCTGTTGTGCGAAAAATAAACAAACTTCTACAGTTGAAGAGCTAGCCGTTTGATAATCTTCAGCTATTACTACCCTGACAAATTTAAAGGTTGGCATAGGAATACTAACTACTTTTTAAAATTCATTTAGGCCGATGTAACAATAACATTTAGGAGACTAGGCAACTTTGTTGCGCAGAGCTCTCAGAGGGCGCTCTCAGTGGGCGCTCTCAGTGGGCGCAAGCGCCCTCCGAGAGCTTGCGCCCCTATGCTACAGCCTAGTTAGCCTAAGCATTCTATTTTGTACTTAAAAAAACTTAATTATTATTACTTACTTGTCAACAGTCAACACATGGATAGCGGTCAGCCGGTCGACTCTCAGGCTCTGCAGTCTTCCATAGAAAGCAGCCTCAGCCGCCGCGTGGAGACGGATACTCGGTCGCTGCTGGCTGCAGCGGGTATCATCCTGGGCAAGGGCGTCCGCAGGAATCTTGACCGGGGGTGGGGTGGGGGTTAGGGGGCCCCAACAACAGCGCCGCAGGCGAAAATTTGAAAATCAGGTTTTTAGAGTGCATTTGGTGCGTTTTAGAAAAAAGTAGTGTGCTGAATGCAACATCAAAATAATGTAGTTTTTGTGCAGTCGAATTGACGTTACCATGATCTTAAACTGCCCATAGAAGCATGTTAAATATTTAGCCGACGTGTGTAACCTTCACCCTTTTTAATAATAATATTAATATTTATTTAAAAATGCAACGAATATTCAGGTCCACAACTTAACTATTCTTAAATAATATATGCATATAAATAATAGAGTTGAGTTGATTTACCTGTACATTTATTTTATGTCATCGGAGATAGCAATACTAGTTGGATAGGCTGAAACGTATTGTCGTACATTTCTTGGTAAGATGGCTTTAAAAATTAGTAGCCTATTTACGGACCGGGCCAGTGGCGTAAAGTATATTTCATAATTTTGGTTTCATCCTTGCTGCACTTCAGACGATTCTAATTAATCACATCCGTCTTTCGCATTGTTACACGTTATCTTTTTTAAAATGTGTCGTATATCCATTTTAATGTAATGCCCATAGACCTTGCCCAGACACAGTATGCCATATTTGTGAATTGTAATTCTAAGGAATGAAGGGAGTAGCATGTTACTTCCAATGAAAGTCTATGATTTCGTGGTTATTAGTATAAGGGACAGACCCATAAAAATACATTGACTAAACTCGGGAGTTCCCGTCCTCCGAGAGGGTTGGTTGACAGTACTTTTATAATATATCCATGGTTGGATGAACCTTGAGTCAAAATGATCCACTTCACACAATTGTAGAAGAAAAAAGCAGAGTGAGCCTTCTTTATGCTGCATGTTACAAATTACAATTAATATTTTGCCTCAAAATCAAATTGAAAAAAGGGTATATATAGATCACATCATCGGGGGCAAGTCAGGGGGGGCAACTGTCCCCCCCCCATGCGGACGCCCATGATCCTGGGTGTAGGCCTACCCAGTGAAGTCCGTCTATTTCTTTCAAGGGCGCGGGTACTTTGCCAAGACGTCGCATGAGGAAGCGTCGGACATGTAGGGGTACTTGCTGCGTCCACAGATACATCGAGTCCTTTCAAACTGCATCACTATATTATTATCAAAGCAGATCTGAGGAAGCAACCTCCAATATCGAAGACCGGACCCCCAATTAGAACCGCGTCAACATATTGTATTATTAGCAATCTACGTAGAAAAACTAAAACTATGTGGATACATAACAAACATTGTTGAATAGCCTAGCGTTTCTTTTATTAGAGATGAGTGTTTTATTTGGAAAACTTGTTGATACGTTGATTAATATATGAGTGTGTTTATTTTTACAGTGATGCCAGTGAATGAAAAGGTATTTGTAATGTCGTGATTCGTGTGGTTTTATATAATGTTACTAATTGAAACTGTTAATGATTAATATGCTGTCGACTTGCATTTCATCCATTGTATTCTAATGTAGCATTAGCCTACCTATGACAATAGCAACTTGTGCTAATAAAGAACACTACTACTACTACTACTTACCGTTACTGCGTCCTCCTAGCCACATCCAGGATAAACAACCTTGCCACGTTCCAGAAGAAGTTGCGTGGCTCAGTAGTTGCTGCGTCCGCCGAAATAGTTTAAACATTTTGTTCGTTGACTGTTGTTACCATTTTGATATCGGAAATAATGTGTGTTTCTTAATGTCTAAGCCATATCAGGTATAGTCACGATAAAATGCCTAGTTAATGTAGAATTGAATGTTAAGTATGCTGTTGATGGCTAAATCTACCCCAAAATAAAAAGGTTCGATGCGTGCTATAGAAGCATTTAGCCATGGGGTCAAAGGCCATAAAAATATGATTTTGTGAAACTAAAACTGGGATGTTATGAATTGCAAGGCCATGTTATGTTGAGTTAATGATTCTACGATTTTTAACCATAAGACAGAAAAATAACACAACAGTTCTTCAGTTAAGAAAATGACAGTAACACATTGGGCTATAACGATGGAAAATGATAAACAAAACAAGTAGGGCTATCTGGGACCGGTAATCAGAGGTATCCGGTCGGGGCAGTCATATACCACCTTGACTGAGGGGTGTTGTGTTCCTAAGTCATAGGCTATGTCACACCGGGTGCAGTGGTAATAAGCACCATACGACGGTAATACCAGTGTAACAGAGCCACTGTTACGGGAATACATTTGGTGGAGGTGTCCACAACACCCTTGTTGTTCCAACAAAAATTGGGAACATAATAAAAATGAAAAAATCCCTGGTCAGTAGAAAGATACAAAACTTGCATTTCATTTAAACCACAAAACGTGGACAGTATGGAAGTGGCAGTTTTCAAGTTAATTTATCGTTTCATGGTTTGAAGGCTGGGCGACACTTTGAAACACCACAACACTAGCTTGCTGTGTAAGGTGGCAAAGGGTACTAGCATGTAGGTCAGTTCGGTATACTACGTATTGTTTCGGGCGTTTGCGCGCTATGCCGAAGCAAACTAACTACCGAGAATGCGGTTAATCGGATTAACCCAATAAGTGCCCAGCAAACCAATCCCTAACAATATTTGTGGGGAAAGTGTTACCAGAACTATTATGTATAACCCACAAAAATAATATATATAATATTATATATATATGGTTATCCGATGTGAATCCAGAAACTAGCAATCTGCGTGCGATACATTGGGTAACTTGGTTAACTTGTCTAAACAGGTAAAACTGTTAGGCTATGCACCACAAACTGTTTATGCGGTATAAACTGGAAAATCAGTAATGTAAAGAAAAACCAGTTATTCGGTGTAAATCAGTAAACAGGTAAACAACGATAATACTGTATAATGATGTCGGTATTTTGAGCGTATACTAAACGACTTTACCGGTGTTTGGAGATACCAATACAAAAGTTCATATCGAACAGCACGTGAAACGGTCTATGAACATATTTGAGATTCTTTCACAATTGTGAAAGCTATATTTTTATTGAAAACGAACAAGTCTTTTTGGAAAAGTGTTAGTAGAGTCCTGGGAACATATGGGAGAAATTTTTTTTTTCAAGCACAGGAAGTTTTTTTTCAAAAGTGTCCTAAGTCACCCCGTGCTTAGGAGTCTTTTCAAAATACGATTTACATGATATACATTATATACCCACTTTTTGGGGGTGACTTGGGACAGTATTATGTCTTTAAAAAACAAGTGATAATATAAAATTATAAAGTTACAAAAATATCAATACCAGTATCTGTTAGGGTGTATATAACAAATAAGTAAAAAAATAACATTTTATAATAATAAATTAAACCTCAAATTGGTATAATTAGTTATGAATATGTTAGGAACAAGTTTTCTTCATAGACACATATTGATATTCAAAAGAGTCAAGCAGAATAATTAAATGTGAATAATTTTGGCAATTTCAGACTCCACGTTGGCATTTGTTTCATTGTCCCAAGTCACCCCCAGAATGTAGTAAATAAAAATAAAAAAATCATATCTCAGCCAAAAAATATTTTATTGAATTTCTCCAAAGATAACCTTAAAGACAACACTTCATTTACTTAGAAATAAAATATCATGACCTTTTGTTTTATAAAATTTTTAATATAATATTAGTAATTTTTAGTGACAAACTTATTTTTGGATGAGATATCGAAATGGTATCTTAAAGAATTTCACTGCCTTCTAAACGTGCTCGGGTACATAGTTCTATCTTCACCCGTTAGAGCGCTACACCGCTCGGAGTGCGGGAAATACAGGAGTGTCCAACCAAAGTCACCCTGATGTCCAAAGTCACCCCGTTTCACGGGATACTAGCACCCTGGGGCTTGGCTGCAGTGTCTTAGAGGGCACCTAGATATCGAAGGTGTTGTGGTTGCCAGTATTTGTTTACATTAGGTCATTAAATAATTATACTCTCATTTTTGGCATATCACTTAACGTGAGATTTATTTACCAACTTTTTGATAAGGTTACAACTGTCTTTGTGAGGATAAGGAATGTAATAATGTGCTTAAAATCAAAACATTTCAAAGTGATCACAAATAACCAAAACAATAACACACAATTAGGTACCTAGGTAAAACAAACATGAATGGATTGTACTATGCAGGCATCAAAGATAATGGGAAAATGAAAATATACATAAGAATATGGCAAAACACACAAGACCCAGCATACACTCTCATTACCCATCACAGTAGCCAATCACCTTTAAATAATGTTCTTTTAAACAGGTTACTGAGGGGCCAAAGAGATTTCTAAATTCATGAAATTAATATGTATTATCTTATTAACATACCGGTGTTAGTTACATTTAGTATGTTCAAACACATTTTGCATTTTGACCATTTTAAATTTCCTTGGTGATTTCACAATTACATGTTAGGAAAAGTTAATTTTCCATAATCAAGTTCAGATAACAGGAGAATAATATCAGTATGTATGACAATTTATCGATACTGATACTGATATTGAGCCAAATGACATTTGAAATTGGTAAAATGCTATCAACTTTGTAAAAGTCAGCATGTAAGATCAGCAATTCTTATATTAAACTACACATAGGCTAGCATATAGAGCTGTAAAAATTATACTCAAGTTGTGTCTCGTAAAAAATAGCGGAAATATAAGTATAATCGTAGGTTAAACCATAGGCCAATAAAATCTGCAAGGTTGTACTTGTTACATCTGTAGACTTGCTTCTGCAAATACCTAGTTAAGATGTGTCGGTAAAGTTGCAGGGCTCCTCTGGACTGATAAAAAATGTAAAGCCTCTATTTAATTTTATTGAAAAATAAATTAATAAACCAAATATTATCTTGTCCCAACATACACCAATTCGGGCAAGAAACGTGAAAAGAAAAGATGGGAAAAAACTGTAAATACATCACAAATATATGGATTAAGTCTTGAACCTGCAATTTTTGCTTAGAACCTCGTCTTGTCATCCACTACTCCAAAATCAACCATTACATTGCACCATTTTTTATTTCAACCACTATATAGGTTGTAGATTAAGGTTAAGTAGTATGATAAATATTTAATTATAAAAGTTTGCTATTTATTAAAAAATACTTTTTTAGGACTAGAATAATTTATTCATGTCATTTGGTCTGAGATTTTGCATGGAATTCGTTTCATGGAACTCCGCAACATTATTGTCGAGACGTCAACATTAATCGACCATCTTTGCACCCGCAAGTCTTTGTGCATGAGTCGGCAAAGATACAAGTAAACTCTGTAAACAAAATTATTTTTGGACCGAGTTATAATAAGTTCCAGCCATGTTTGTGAAAACACTGGCTTGACTGTATCGTTACTGCACTTACTAATTTATAAGTCACCATAAAGTAATGGCCACACCCTTATTTTGACTACTCAGATTTTAAACACTATGTTATAAAGACTATTGACAAATGGCTTTGCATAATGGCCACACCTCAGTTTTTGAACTAGACATTTTGAAATATACCTGTGTCCAAATTTATGACATTGATGAAATCAAAAGTAAAAGTGGGGTTGAGAAATTAAAGAAGTAAGGCTTATTGAGTAGCTTAAGGGGAATAGATAAAAGAGTGAAGAAACAATATACAAAAAACCACAGCACAAAAGTCAATTTTGAACTAGCTGGATTGATTCGGGCAATTTGAATACAATTGTCGATTCTGAGGCTTTGTCCCGTCAAAAAAATTTCTAAAAATATATTTTTTAAATTTTGTCCCTCTTTCCTTCTACTAATTTTTCAGACGTCTTTGCTGCATTCTTTAGAAATCATATTTAGGTCTAGGAATTCCCCTTAAATCAGTGGAATAAAGGTTTTGGCCTATTTTAACAACAAGTCGGGAGTGTTTCCCGACTAACCAAATCGAGAAATAAACCCTCGCTCATACCTGCGTACGGTAATGACATTATAATTAATGTTTGGTGGTCAGTTCAAAGGCAGCAGATATTTGTTGCACTACTGTTCCATCCATTCAGATGTATAATGCAACTACAATTCAGAGTTTAAACCCGTCCTGATGGTCTAGTGGTTAAGACGCCTGTCTGGAATGCGGGAGATCCGTGGTTCGATTCCCGGTTGGGGCAGACTTTTTTAATTTCTGAATTGAAGTAAATAACAACCTAACAGAAGTTTTGTAAATTAGTAGTGTTCAATATGGCCTTTTGACATGACCAAAATTGCTATCTATTTGTTTTTTCATGGTCATAATATGCCTATTACAGCAACTTCAATGATAAATTTGGATTGTTAAACCCCACAAACAATATGATATGAGTTAGATAATTAAGAATTAACTTTGTTATTTAATCTACAAAAGTATTGAGAAGAGAGACGTTTCGTGGGAGGAGAAAGATCGAGATATTATAATAATTGGTGGCACTTGGTTAGCAGGCACAATAGTACGGTGGAAGAGCTACATATGGCTACCCAGCAACTATGAAAGCTAATGCTAATGCTCTCCCAAATCTAAATGTTATTAAATTTAGAAATGAGGAACAGTAAAAAAATGTCTTTCACATACTGCTCAGGTCTACTCTGTCTTTAATCCCAAGAAATTTTGTAACAATTCTTTAATTTTGTGTGTACTATGATTCCCTCCCCACGAAGATGGTACCATATAGGCCTATTTCAACTAGAAGAAGATCCACATATTATTGTTCGGTCGTGCCAGCAGATCATAATTAACGACGAAGAACAACAACAGATGAGTACAATAAAATATGTTAAATATGATAATAATATAATACTGTTTATACTTTATACACACAGAGGAAGTTGTGCATCATTTAACAAAATGGAATCCAAGTTCCAAATTCAGCTCTATGCTAGGTTGAACACCAAAAGCAAGTCCAGATTCAGCTTTGTGCTAGGTTGTTGAACGCCAAAAGCAAGTCCAGATTTTCAGCTTCTAAATACTTAAAGTCGAAAATAAAATCTGTACTCATGGAGTGTTTGAAGTCCCAGACGGAAAAGTCAAAGAAAGTGAATTTGCCTCTCTCGTAAGTGTCAGTTAATTCAGAAGACATCTGAGACCGTCTGAACCAGGTATGCAATCCTTTGTGGAAGCGCCATTGATGCTTCTTCAGAGCTCGCGCAGCCTGGAGCTGAGCCTCAGATCCGGGGGAATAGTAAAATAAAAAGAAGAGCTCATTTTCAGAAAGCTTTTCAAAGAATATCTCGATTGAGGGGCTATAGCACTCCTCTTTCCTTTGAGGGTAGTAAGAAGGAATGGCCACAGGTACCGGGGGAAGGTACTGACAGAAACCATCATATTTGGTTGCCGGGCTCTGATTCACCTGCAAAGAGGTCGTGTAGTTGTCGTAATCATATGGATTGCAAGCCATATTAGGAGGGGATAACACCACACTACACTCTGTAGCTATGTTTGTTGGAAGTATGGGGGATGGAAGTATGGGTGAGGACGGAGTGCTTGTCGATACTTCGGACTCCTCTTCCAAAGTGGAGTCAGAACCCAAATCTGCATCTTCTCTGTCAAATTCTTGCTGGATGTTTTGCATGACCTGGCCGTCCAGTGGCTCCTTCTCTATCTCTTGTGGAGCGACAGAGCGACCAAGCGCGTATGGCGGTTCTACACACAGCTCGAGGAGAGCTGGCAGTTTCTTGGTCAAAGGAGCCAATGTTGGTTCCAAGATCTCCGTTGCTTGTGTCAGCTGTTTAGTAGAGTTTGCAGCCACTGATGCAAATGTTGGTAACAAAGCATTAAGTAGTGATGAAGCAGAACTACATTCAGCCGGTACTTCCCACATCACCATAGGAGACACTGCACTCTGCTGTGACTGGGCCGACAGGTTCTAGAATTAAAAGTAATTTTTCTTTGGCAACCAACAATAATGAATGACCTAGCTAGATCATATAATATGTATTATAAATATTTTTCAAATGCATACAAAGGAAACACAACTTTTATATTTAATAAACTAACAACGAGGGATAGGATGTACATGTTCTCGTCCGCTCAACTTTTAATAATCAAATTAAACAATCATCATCATTCATCATCAAAGAATACAATTATTATATAATTTCAGAAGTTTGACCCATTTGCACATGTTTTGATCTAGCTGCTATGCATGTGTACTGTTACTTGGAGGGTTGGGTTTGTGTACATGGAATGTAGGGGCTACATACGTATTAACATCCGTTCAATTCTTGATTGTATGCATTTAATAATATTGGTGCACGCTGTACCATTCCCACCCCTCCTCCATCAGTGTGTGGTAAGAGGGAAGAAAAACGATGGTCAGCGAGTGTTGAGCGAAGGCTACGCCCTGACGCGCCTGTCTTACTCCCGATCAGAGACTACCTGATGTAATTTATTTATTTTTATTTATTTGTGGCTACATTACAACAGGATGCAATGTCCCACAAGTGCAATTTACCAAATATTACATAGGGTAACAAAACAATACAAAACATTACTACGTATACAGTAGAATATAAAATAAGTTTCATAAAGATGACTATAAAAATAATATAAACATGAATGCATAAGTGTTGTATGTATGTTTTAGTGCGTGTGTATGTGTAAATACTTGGAAGCTTCGCAAACGATTTTTCAGGCGCGTTGTTGGATGAGCGTAATTGTTAAAAAAAAAGCGTAAAATTGCGATTTTCATAACAAATACTTTTTCGATTACGCTCAAATTTCACACGAATAATACTAATTCATAAAATTAAGGTTCTGTGAAAAAATCATTACAATTGGATAAAGCATGTAGGTGTTTTAAGTCGAAGAAATTTTAAAAAATAAAAAAAAATGGTAAAATTGCAAATTTTCATGAGAAATAATTTTTCGATTGCACTCAAAAACGTGGCAGTTCCAAGTTCAGAGATTTTGAAGGCCTCCACAAAATTTCATTGCAATCGGAGTATCGGTATAGCCGGAATTGTGTTAACAAACAGCCAAAAATACAAAAAAAAGAAAAGAAAAAAAAAACATTCCGGATTTTTTTCTTTAGTGTAGTGAAATGGGATTTTCGCTTCGCTCGCTACGTTCATCCAATAAATTGTGAGTGCATGAAGGAGACACTGAAGACATTATTGAAGCTGATTATCGGTTATTTCTTTTACTTGATGACGAAAGTGATGAATATTACTATTGTGCAAATCTAAATTAGGCCTGTTCAATGGCAAAATATTGTTATAAGTAGACTGTAACCTTATCAAACAGGAATACTTGTGCACATCAATGTAACTGGGGGAAACATGAAACAGTTTATGTATTCGAGTGGTCTTTGGTGGCACACGATAGTTCAATGACTCGATTAGAGGCGAGTCGAGCAGGTTATTAGCAATTTTAAAGAGCAGAAGTGCAGAACAATGTCCATAAATTTCCTCCGGCTTTTTTTTGTTTCTTTGTTTGTTTGTATGTCTCGCCATAACGCTCGAACGGAGGCTCGGATCGAGTTGAAATTTAGACCATCCGCAAGCTTGGATCTGGATTGAATGCCATTAGTTTTGTGGCAAAATCGTTCAAAAAGTTATAAGTTACAGTATTTTTTAAAACTAAACGGCGACAAAATCTGAGGTGGCAAATCATTATTTTAGTCCGTCCGGTCAGAATATGTTAATTTTATTTTGATCCTATAAGTAGTGTAGATGGAAATTACATTTTAACAAAAGTAACGTTACCATGGCAACGAAAAGTCGCACGAAGCTAGAGCTTTTTTGGCTCATGATAGCGGTTGCACGAAGATACAGATCAGGTTGAAATTTGGACCATCAACAAATTATATAGCACGTGCTCGCTAATCAACGCGTCCAACTGAGCGTTTTCCTAGCATATACTATTGTATTAATGTACTCGGTTTTTCGGTTATAATGCCATGTACATTTTCGTTGGGCCTACGTTTCGAAGAGATTTCACTCATCATCTTCAGGGCCAATAAAACATAAAATATTAAAAACAAAAAATACATTACTATTGATAAATACAGAACAAAACTGGAAGGAAAAACAACAAAAGAAATCACTGCACACATGAAGAATTAACACAATTCAAAGAAAGGCATTGCAAAGCTTGTCGTTGCATGCACAACTGATGTGTTCAACTCCCACAAGCCTAAAATTTGAACTGGAAAAAATATTTGGTGCTATGAAGAATAACGGATACTCAAATGACTGGTTAAAAAAGACTATTTTTCCACAAGATATCATCAAACCTGACTTGAGTAAAGATATTGAGGTGGTTTTAAACCTAGGATTTATAAAACGGTCTGCATTTGATACCATCAGAATCTTTCAGAAAAGATCAAACGCATTTTAGCTCCGTATGGCATAAGAGTTGTTTTTAGTTTGTCTAATACGTTGCGCAGCATTCTCACCAAGACTAAACCTAGGGATGAGGTTCAGTCATCTAAGGGTGTTATTTATTCTATACCTTGCAAATGTGATGCAAGACACATTGGTGAAACCAAGAGACCTTTGATGGTAAAAATTAAAGAACACAAGAACAATGTGAAACAACATAAGATAGATACCTAAAAAATCGCCTAACATGTATATGAAAATCAACATCATATTAATTGGGCAAACACTTCAATCCTGGCACACGAGTCTAATGCCACTACACGGAAAATTAAGGAAGCTGGTTTGATTTCCTGTGTGGCCAATACAATCAGTGTGCCTAGTGTTAATTATCCAGCCATTTGGAAGAGTTTCTGCCCATCAATTTCATCACTAGATCAATAGCTTAATTTCATACATCAATAACTGTCCACCATGTCAATTTAATGTTCTGTTTTTTTTGTTTTTTATTTTTATTCATAATAAACTTTTTTGTTAATAATTTGGTACTAATGCACAGCCATATTTATAATAATTTGTGAAATGTTTTTTGTCTTGTCTGTTGTGGTTTTTTAATTGCTAATTTTGTTTGATAAAGATTTCTGGAAAGAAATCAAAATATCACATTTAAATAAATATTTTGTTAACTAACAGTGAAAAAGTCCAATGATTTATATTTATAAAAAACAAGAGTCACTAAATGTCCGTCTCTACGTTTTTCGTCATGGATCTTGTCACTCTGACAGTTGATGTATTTACTTGCAGGTCATGTGCATGTATTAACTGAGGCGTTGATTGTTGGTCTGGAGGTTTCTCAGTCAGCCTATGTGATTGTACATGGATCCCTGAAATTGAAGGTTTCCATGAAACAGATAAACGTTGGCTATCTTGCTGATTATTTAGACTGTGAGCTCGTTTATTTATCTCGATGGCTTCTCGTAACATTCTAGGAAGAAACTCCTTAACGGTGGCAATGGGTTTCATGCCAGGAAAGTCGATAACATGGCCACTTTCCTTAGTATGTTGGGCAAGGACTGATGTTCTGTCCATGTGCTCAACAGCTAGCCTGTGTTCCTGTTGTCATTGAAACATGTTTCTTTCTGTTTGACCCACATAGTATCAGTCACAATTCCCACATGGAATTTCATACACGCCACTACCTTCTAGGTGGATGTGGTCCTTACTACTTCTTAACAACTCTCCTACCTTTCTGTCTGTGTTAAAGACTGTTTTCATGTTTTGTTTGGGAAGAATTTTTCCTATTTGGTCCGTTACTCCTTTAACATACGGCAAATATGCAGTTGCAAGTGGTTCTTCTTTTTCTGTACCTACATCTTTTCCCGAGTAAGTTTGTTGTCTGGGAGCCTTTTGATTGATTCTATTTGGAAAACCATTTTGCTTGAGTCCATCTTATAGTATACGAAACTCTTCTTCAGCATGATCGGTATCAGCTATTCTGCGAGAAAATATAGCTAATGTGTATGCTACTAATCGGATCTGGGCTGGATGATGATGTGAATTAGAATTCAAATATCTGTTAGTGTGAAAAGGTTTTCTGAAGACCGTATGTCCTAGACTGTGGACCAAATTCTGTATAATTAAGACGTCAAGGTCTCAAGGAACGGAAGTTTTCCATCTTCTTCTACTGCCATAGTGAATTGAATGTCTTTGTGAATGCTATTTAGATGGTTGTGAAACTCGTCAAGATTCTCGTGACCATGCAGCCATATGGCAAACGCATCATCGATGTATCTAAGCCAGCATCTAGGTTTGAGTGGAGCCCAATGAAAATATACGTGGCATTATAACCAAAAGCCCGAGTACATTAATCCATATTGGCCCGAAAATCTCCAAAAACATATATAATAATAAATAATATTAATAACCCTAAAAATAGTGGATAGTTTTAGTTTTAGCTATCTAGGAAGTGAAGTAATGGCAAGTGGAAAGATTAAAAAGGAGATTAACATCAGAATACAAAAGGCCAGTAACTTCTACCAGTGTGTGAAAGGCCTGGTGTGGGATAGGAAAATACCTATTCAGTGTAAGATGACACTATATAAAACCTGTCGTACCGATCCTTATGTATGAATCAGAAACCTGGACAATGGGAGATCGAGAGGAGAGTCAGATGCAGGCGGCAGAGATGAGATTCCTCAGGAGCACAGTGGGCAAGACGAGAAGGGATAAAATAAGAAACACAGACATTAGAGAAATGCTATGTATAGAGAAGTTAAGTGACAGGATAGGAAGGACACGGTTGAGATGGTATGAACATATGAAATGAATGGGGGAAAATAGGATGCTCAAGAAAATGTATAGCAAAAGGATTGAAGAAGGAAGAAACGATGGGGTAGACCAGCGGCCTTCAAACTTTCTCACCCAAGTCCCAATTATTAAGCCATCAAATCGCCGCGTCCCAACACTCCTTCGGTATAACCCCCCCCCCCCCCCCCCCCCAATCGTCAGGACCGTTATTACTGTCACTTTAACATTTAAGCTCAATTTTTGTTCTTGTTTGTTGTGTAGGCTTGGGGCCTATAAGGCCACGGTACACAATGCCACTGCTTAATAAAAGTTTCCACTAACCACACCTACAAAAATATATCAACCCGGTAAAATATTGACTACTACAGACAGCTTTTCATTGCGTTGAATGGTCACTGTACGGTGGCTACTGAGCAACTGAAAACCTAGACCTGATGAACCAAATGGTATTCTACTGCCACCCTTGTAATTGGGGGCGGCAATATGGACCAAACAGCAAGGACATATTATTATTAACAGTCACACAACGAACCTCCAGTAAGGTGGCGTTGCAGTTCTGAGATTTTCATGGTGGAGCGTCATTTTCCACATGTGCATCCTTCATACATATCTTCAAAGAATGACTCATTCGACTTCAAAAGATCACAGTCAAAAGATCACTAAAGGAGTTGTGCTTATAACGGGACAATGCAGGAAGTCACACTTTATTTTAAAATTTTACTTATTTTTTTTGTGAAAACAATTATTTTTTAATTATTTATTGACTACTACTCTTCCTTACCCAATTTTCTTGGTGTCCCAAAAGCAATCCTCACTGTCCCAAGTTTGGGACGCGACCCAACTTTGAAACCGCTGGGGTAACCAGGAAGAGATGGAAGAACATCATAGCAGGAGACTTGGAGGCAAGAGGAGAAAGCTGGGAAGATGTGGAAGAGATACAATTGTGGGAGGATAGAAAGAAGTGGAAAAAATTGGTTGCTAAACCCAAGCTGACCCTGCCAGAAGCAGGAAACGGCAATGGATAATGATGATGATGAATGCTACATACGTGTGGTAGGTAATTTCCTGCCTAATACTACCAGTATAATAGGAAACATTAAAATAAGCTCATGTTTTGAGTGACGTGTGAACTGTTACTTGGTACGTTGGGAAACGTAATGACTCGTGATGGCAATTTTCATAAATTTTTGAGTAATTTTTTTCCCAACGGTACATCTGTCAATTTTCATATCATATTCACAGTTTCCCCTACCTACGTTCAAAGATTTTACAATCTGTAGTCTTTGGTTTACATGGTAATAGGCAGGACCGTAAGAACACGACCTACGGAAGACAAGTTGACTAAAAGTGCTTGATACATGGGAGATCAGATCACTCCCTGAAAATCAGTAGCAGTACGATATTTATTTATTTCTACCGACGGCATACCTAAACATATTTGATTCCGTCAACACTGCAGCTCCCTATTGTACTTCAACTATACAAGATTCCTTACTCGTCAATGCAGATTTTTGGATGAGCGTAGCGAGCGAAGCAAAGATTCCATTTCACTACACTGGAGAAAAAAATTTGTTGTGTTTTTATTCTTTCTTTTTTCTTTTTTTTTGTATTTTTATGTGTTTGTCCACACGATTCCGGCTAAACCGATACTCCAATTGCGATGAAATTTTATGGAGGCCTTCGAAATCTCTGAACTTAGAACTGCCACGTTTTTGAGCGAAATCGAAAAATTAATTCTCAAAAAAATCGTAATTTTACGATTTTTTTTTTTTGAAAAAATTTCTTCGACTTTAACACCTACATGCTTTATCCGATTGTTATGATTTTTTAACAAAACCTTAATTTTATGAATTCATATACTCAAGTGAAATTTGAGCGCAATCGAAAAATTATTTCTTATGAAAATCGCAATTTTACGATTTTTAAATTTTTTTAAAACATTCTTCGACTTATAATACCTACATGCTTTATCCGATTGTAATGATTTTTTCACAGAACCTTAATTTTATGAATTAATATATTGGTGTGAAATTTGAGCGTAATCGAAAAATAATTTCTTATGAAAATTGCAATTTTACGCTTTTTTTGTTTAAAAAAAAATTCTTCAACTTATAACATCTACATGCTTTATCCGATTAAAATGATATTTTCACAGAACCGCAATTTTATGAATTTATATATTTGTGTAAGATTTGAGCGCAATCGAAAAATAATTTCTCATGAAAATCGCAATATTACACTTTTTTCGTTTAAAAAACATACGCTCATCCAACAACGCGCCTGAAAAAGCATTTGCGAAGCTTCCTTGTTAGTAAAACATCTACTACACTTAAACAGGGTGTCTACAAAGTTTCCATTACAAAATTACCGGACTTTTCCAGGTGTTCCAGTGCACACTACATGTTATAATATGTATAAATTTTTAGATTATACATTATCATTATTAGGTGTAGGCTCATACCTCAGGCAAACTATTTGAATATATTAAATTGCTTGATATGGATTTGACTACATTCTCTAGTCCACTGAATTTCCTAGTGGACATTCAGGGAACCTCCGGCGAGCATGTGGTGCAGCGCGCGCGGAGATCTATTCAACTATTACTTTCTTATGACGTCACGCAATGTACGGAGCGTGTTAGTCCCGCTTCCCCACTAGCCAATTTAAAACCTTCATAAATACACCAAAAAAAGTTAAGTTTTTAAAATAAATTTATGTTTGTGAGTATTTATTATTATATTTTATGTTAATTACAATTAAGTTGCATAATAGAGTTGAGGAGCATTCCCTATTATGCTAATGCTTAACTTTACTATGGGGCAGATGCTCTTTCTGTCATTGTCACATTTATTTGTAATGTTAGGCACACATGTTTAAATGTTGAAGTATAAATAAATGCAAATATTAATTAATAAAATATTTAAATAAATCAATCCAATATAAATTGTTTCTTTGTGCTTTTAGTTGTCAACATATCAATAACGATGTACTCGCCAGCCGTCAGCGACGTCATATTAGAGCTTGCAGGTCAGCACTTGTCTTGTTTCTCAACTTGTTCAGCGTGGTTCTTGTTTCCCTTTTTGCATTTTAATGCAGCACTAGCGCCACCTTCAGTCGCAAGACTGCTGTGGTCTTCTTGCATTTGCATGACAATTTATGATCCATTTAAATTTTATTGTTGACATTATTTTCAAAACAATTTGCAATTATGCTATTTATTTATTTCTAAGGGTGGAAAAGGCCGATTGGCTAGTTTCTCTTTGCTTTCCCAACCTGGCAACCCTTCTCCAATCGTACTATTTATTTTTTAGCCTTGATACTAATGTTGAGATGATGTCAAATTTAATATTTTAAAGTGGTTTATTTTAACAGTAGGTAAGGAAATTGGTAATAAAGGGAAAGTTGTTTGTGTAAGCATTATGTGAAACAAATAATGAAGTTCTGTGCTACTTTGAAGACGTGAGGTGGATTTGTGTGGATCGCCTTCAAGTTCTCCATTGAAAACACCACAGCCTGGTTGCTGGATATTTCAAATGATGGTTTGAAAAGCTATTGCTACATTCATGACTTGGAATTTTTCCAATTGGTCTTTAAAATGGATAGGTAGTGACAGATAATTATTTGAAAACAGTTTTTTAATGGATGACAGTTTCAATGCATCTTGTGCTAACTTGAGGAGTTTTTTTTATCATTATCTTTTTAACAACGTTTTAAATTTGCTAAAGAACAAGATTGTTGACAGTGAGACAGTGGAAGAAGGTTTAAGAGCGTTCACCACCTGCGTTTTAGGCAATTTTCTGTTTGCTCGGCTGAATGACATCACAGTTGTTAGAAATTTTGAACATATCTCAAGAAAGTGGAAATAAAGGTTTCTATAGTAACACATTCCTAAAATTTGTTTTGAAATAATTTATAAAGAATAAATTAGATTTCACGAATTTCAATTTTGTTAAAAAGTCCAAAATTGACTATATTCGTGAATTTTTTCTGGCTGATCAAGTCAAAATTTTGAAAATCTATGACTGTAAGAACGTCCTTGTGTGCTATATTGACAAGTTTGCAAAATTGTATATACGTAGGATGCTTTTTGGCCGAGCAAACCGCTATTTACTAACAGTCAAAAGGGTGGTGAACCCTCTTAATGTGAGAATAGAGTTAGGACGGGAGTCCAGTGTACTTCATGTGACATCAGATTCAGGTCCCATTTTAAATGTGCGGGAGTCAATGGAAAGGAGTACGGTATAGAAGAAAAAAGAAAAGTGAATAGTGGTGTGGGTGCAGAAGTGAGCTATGGGGTTGGAAAAAAGGTAGGAATATGCCTTCAAACAATAGCCAAGAAACTTGAGGAAGAAAGTATAAATTTTAAATTTTTATCGTGGACATTAAACCTGTTATAGGGTGCAATGTGACCCTCTTCAAGTGAACTAGGTATGTTGCGGATAAGACAATTGTGAAGGGATGTCCGAGGGCTGTTTAAGAGGACTCAATCTCTTGCATTCGCATTAACGACTGAGGAAAACCTTGGAAAAAACCTTCAGTCAAGATTGCCGGTCTCGACGGGATTCGAACCCCGGACCTCCCGAATCAGAGTCAAGCGCTTAGCGCCCGAGCCAACACTGTCGGTGAAGAAAGTATACCTGTATCAAAAGCAATCAGACCTCTTGGCTTAGAATTGGGCTTTGACATCAAAATCAGTGGGAGCAGAACCATGCAACAACAAAGTAACAAGCCTAAGATAACCACAGGGAGGGCTGGTCTAATGGGTGGAACGGTGGCTCAAAGGAAGAGGAGGAACCACATTGGAATGGTTAAGTGCTGGTGTAGGCCTAGTAGTGAGAAGTGGAAGTTGATGGTACAAACAATGAGAAGAGCAAACAGAGTGAACAACTGAGTGAAAAGGTAGAAATGTTGGAAAAGCAGAGAGATAAAGAAGAAGGAAAGACAAGTGTGCACCAGCATGAAAGGGGTGGTGGAAGAATTCACTACAGAGGTGGTAAACATCCAGCTGGATCGGGAAAAAAACAAATTCCAGGTTGGAACAGGAAATGGGAAGAACACAAATGAGATTGATGAGTAGCGATGCAAATTTTCCGGAAATTTTGAGCGCTTGGAAAAAACCCATAAATTTCAGTTTTTTTCCGAAAAAAAAAAAAAAACGGAAAATTTGGAAAAATTTGATTTTTGTCTTCCTATGGTAGGCCTATGAATTTTCATAAATTTTATTTTTTATATTTTTCATTAGGTTTAAAGTTTAATTTAATAACAGTCATAATAGTGAAACTATGAACCTAGGACCTCCTACCTAGAGGCTTTAGTGCCAGTTGTGACTTGTGAATATTATTAAGCCTACCTCTTAATATTGTTTATTTAATGTTATTTAAACTCGTGGCCGTGGTGTACGTGAAACTGATGGAAGTGCATCGGACTCTGACACAGCCGGATACAGAGTAACTTTTTTATCAGTGTACATTTTTAAGTTTTTTAAGTTGATCATCCGGTAATGTGAATTGCGGACCACTGCCTCTAGGTTAAATAAACCTAGCCTAAAGACTGAATTAGATGGTTCAATGTTTTGTTCAAGATTCATTGAATTCAAGGACAAAATATGGTCAAGGTGAAGGAGGTATTGTTGTATTTTATTATCATTGCACATTTTGATTGTGTTTTGTACTTAAATTCAATGGATCTTCAACACAACATTGAAACGTCTAATTCAGGCATAAGCAAAATCATCACTCAAGTGGATCCACATTTTTAATTGGATGAGCGTAGCGAGCGAAGCGAAGATTCCATTTCACTACACTGGAGAAAAAAATCCGGAATGTTTTTTTTTTCTTTTTGTATTTTTGTGTGTTTGTTAACACGATTCCGGCTAAACCGATACCCCAATTGCGATGAAATTTTCTGGAGGCCTTCGAAATCTCTGAACTTAGAACTGCCACGTTTTTGAGCGCAATCAGGAAAATTTTTCTTATAAAAAACGCAATTTTACGATTTTTTTCGATTTTTAAAAAAATTCTTCGACTTATAACCAGTGGCGAAGCGTGACTATTTTACAGGGTAGACATTGGTAGACACAGGTACAAATTTAACACAGCTAGGGGGTTTGGGGGGCGGAGCCCCCCAACTTTAGCGCCGCAGGCGAAAATTTTGAAAATCGGGTTTTGTGAATGTGTTTGGAGCGTTCTAGACAAAAGTTGTGGTTTGAAAGCAATACAGAAATATCGTTGTTTTTGTACAGTAAAAACTTAATTTAAGTCGATCCTACTTATTAGATTTTTGCATTCATGTCAGAATCAGAATACCTGTATTGAAGCATCTATAACTTGTTTCCTCAATCAATACTCAAATATAGCTGTAGGGCCTATAGTGAAATTTCGTCTGTTTCACACAAGGATATATATTTTATAGCAATTTTTCAGCTGCAGTCAAACTTGCTAAAATCTATCTATGTGAAGTAAAGCTACTGCAGACTTCATCATTATTAGACTTAGCATATACTTGCTCCAACAAAGAACACACGTACACTCGAGATGAAGCACTCAGTTAATATGACAACAACTCAATCTGTAAGGCGGGAACATTTAGCCTATTCACGCACAATGAAACAAATGTATCCATGCGCACAACAATTGAAAATGCCGATGCAGCCGAAACACGAGCTAAAGCGCGAGGAGACATGTCTCATTTGCCTATGCTATTTGCGAAGAAGGAGGGGAAGTGGAGGGGAGTGGACAAGCGCTGGGCCATAGAGTTATAGGTCTAAGAGGGGAAGGCTCGGAGACAGAATCCTAGTTGTCTCAAGAGCTTGCAGGCATGGAAATAGTCCACGTCCGCGCAGAATGGTAACGCGTTCATTCGTTGCTTTGCCCGCGTACGTTTAAAATATAACTTTTCTTCTTCTTTTTTTAAAGTAGGGTAGACACTGTCTCAATGCCTACCCCGACGCTTCGCCACTGCTTATAACACTTACATGCTTTATCCGATTGTAATGATTTTTTAACAGAACCTTAATTTTATGAATTAAGATATTCGTGTGAAATTTGAGCGTAATCGAAAAATTATTTCTCATGAAAATCGAAATTTTACGGTTTTTTTCTTTTTTAAAACAATTCTTTGACATATAACACCTACATGCTTTATCCTATTGTAATGATTTTTTTATAGAACCTTAATTTTATGAATTAATATACTCGTGTAAAATTTGAGCGCAATCGAATAATTATTTCTTATGAAAATTGCAATTGTACGATTTTTTTCTTTTTTAAAAATTACGTAAAAATTACGATTTATTAAAAAAATTAAGTTAATTTTTAATTTAATTTAATTTAATTTAAAAAAAATCTTCGACTAAGTAATGATTTTTTCACAGAACAACAGAAAATCCGCGTAACACAATGCAGCTCAATGCACCAATTACGCTCATCCAACAACGCGGCGGGACTTAAGCGTTTTCCTAGTATACTAGTAAAACGCTAGGCCTATTCTATTATTACTAAAGGAAAACGCTAAAGTCCCGCCGCGTTGATGGATGAGCGTTTTTGTAAGTTTTTACTTTGCGTGAGACCACTTTTCCTTTGCAATTGCTTTGTGAATGCATTGTAGGTGATTGTTGTCAAGTTTCTATTGTTACCTGTTAATTGTTATTATAAACCTCAAAAAAACCATATTAAAACCTTTATTCCGTGGATTCTAGCAAACTTTTTCAAATTTTTCTTTCAGAAAGCAATACATCACCATTACCTTAATGTCCCATGTAAAATATGAACGTTGTAGCCCCACCCGTCTGGTCAGAATCGGCCCTAACGTCACGAAAATATCGCACTAAAAATCGGAAAAAATCGTAAAAGTACGATATTTATGAAAAATATTTCGTCGATTGTACCCAAAAACGTGGCAGGTCTAAGTTCAGAGATCTCAAAGGTCTCCAAAAAATTTCATTGCAATTGGAATATCGGTTTAGCCGGAATCGTGTTAACAAACACTCAAAAATACAAACAGAAAAAACAAGAAAAACGAAAAAAAAGTAAAGAAGTGATTTTCATGAGAAATAATTTTTCGATTGCGCTCAAAAAAGTGTTAATTCTAAGTTTAGAGATTTCAAAGGTCTCCTGAAAATTTCATCGCAATTGGAGTATCGGTTTAGCCGGAATCGTGTTAACAATCACACAAAAATACAAACAAAAACAAAAAAGAAAAACGAAAAAAATCGTAAAATTGCGATTTTTAAGAGAAATAATTTTTTGATCGATTTTTCGTACGGTGCAATTCTAAGTTCAGAGATTTCGAAGGTCTCCATAAAATTTCATCGCAATCGGAGTATCGGTTTAGCCGGAATCGTGTTCACAGACACACAAAAATACAAAAAAAAAGAAAAAGAAAGAAAGAAAAAAAAACATTCCGGATTTTTTTCTCCAGTGTAGTGGAATGGAATCTTCGCTTCGCTTGCTATTTGCTACGCTCGCTACGCTCATCCAATTATTTTTGGCCTATTATTCTATTGTGCTAAAAAGAATATGTTTCATACAAATGATGATTTTTTAATTTAATTTGAATAAAAATAAATGAAAAAGTAAAATTGAAAATTTCCCAAAAAGCCTATTTTTCCGCGTCTCAAAGAAAAAAACAAAAAAACGTGTTTTTCCCCCCCAAAAACTGGGTTTTTTCCAAGCCTTTACATCCCTATTGATGAGCATTGGAGAGGACTTGGAGGAGGAACAGGAGGGAAGAAAAATGTTAGATAATAGATTAAATAATATGTGGGAAGAGATACGACACAACAAAGGGCATTAGGGCCCCTATTGTTTATATCAATGACGTCAACAAGTGCATGGATAATGTGCTGTTTAAAAAGTTTATGAGAAAGTTAGGTATAGAACTAAGACTAAAGGAGGTAGTCAACACAGATCTAAGAGAAGAACAATATGGGTTCAGAAGTGGACGGTCTACTATTGATCCAATATATGCTAGGGCCTATAAGACAAACAATGGAGGGGAGATGGAAGTGGGAAAGAAAATAAATGCATATTGCATTTCTGGATCTGGAAAAGGCATACGATCGCCTGCCTAGAGAAAAAGTAGGAGAGTGTCTGTCTAGAGATAAAAGGAGTTGGAAGAGGTTTAATAGACAGGATACGAAGTACGTATCAAAGGAGTGAAAGTTGTGTACAGACAGATATGGGTAGGTCAGAACGGTTCCAAGTAAATGAGGACTTGCGACAAGGTAGTGTGTTATCTCCAACACTCTTTACTGATGTAATGGACGAAATTATAAGAAGAGTGGAAACAAATACAGATGAAAGGGACACAAGAACCTTAGAGATTGTGGACGATGTGTTGATTTGGGGTGAGCCGTGAGAGTGCCAGAGAAGTGCAGGAGAAGGTGGACAGATGGAATGAAGTTACTACAGAGTTTGGTCTAAAAATCAATCAGAAAAAGAGTGAATGTTTGCGTATGCAAAAGAAGACAAAAGGGCAGGCCTAGAGATCGGGAAAATATTGTACTCCGTGGAGAAGTCTTTGAAGAAAAAGAAAGTATATGACAAACAATGCAAAAGTGGGTAGGGAAGTGTCATCTAGAGTGCAAAAAGCCGAAGGGGTTTTACCAATTGGTGAGAAAGCTACTTTGGACTGAGTTGTTCCCACGAAAAATGAAAAATTTTGCTGTACAAGGCACATTTTGTACCTATGATAACCGTTTGCTGCCTCGCTGGCTTCGATGTCATGTGTTTGGCTTCCGTTATCGACTGATCGCGTATTTCCAAACATAAATCTCGAGTGTGGTGTGACACCATAATGATAATGATGATGATATAATGACTTTAGATTATCGTATTATCGATCGATAATATCGATTATCGTGTGCATCCCTCCTTGTAACTGTAGGCCTACATGTACTAAAATATGTTGTGGAAATAAAACTATCTACCGGTACGTAAAAAATTAAAATCTACTACTTTCCAAGGTTTATGAACTAGAAACGTCTAAGGCTACGTCAAGTCTAGGCCAAATGAATCGTAACTGTAAAACGTACCAAGTGTTGTTCTTTCTGTGATCTGAAGAATAAAGATGATCGAGATAGCTTTGGTTGTACCTTAAAAATATGAAGTCAGAAGTTCTGCCATTTGAAATAAATAATATTTGAATATTTGAAATAAATAAAATAAATAAATAAATAAATAAAGAAATAAATTTGTATTTAGAATACCCACTCGGTCACATAAATGATTTTCAGTGGGGGACATTAAACCAAAAGCGACAAAGCCAACCCTGTAACAAACAACCTCGACACAATCGACGAGTGAGCGATCGATAACCAAACAAAGATCGATATTTTTTTAATAGGAAATATAGCATGGATAGTGCAAACACCCACGGATTAAAACCAGAATCAACAAGGCCGATTCACAACAACTTTAAATTCATTATGTGCCTTGTTGCTAGGACGGCTCCAAAGACAACGTTTACAAATTCCTAAGCAAAGAACTGATGGACTTAAGTTCAAATTAGAAGTTTAAAAACTTCTGCCTAGAGCGGGAATCGAACCCTGGACCTTCAGCATTGGAAGCAGAGATGCTTAACACAAGACCAACGAGCCACACAATATCAATACCAATTCGACCCTCGTCTTCGCATACCGTATGCCATGCATACCGCAATGCAACACTTGGTCTCGGACCACGAATTTCAAAACATTGATTATAAAAAATATTTGCAACAAAAAGACACTTGGCACAATTGGTTCTGAATTATTGGAGCCAAAAACATAACACATATTATGTAGACATACATATATTATAACATAATATGTCGTGTGGTTCGTTGGTCTTGTAGTTAGAGTCAATGCTTCCAATGCAGAAGATCCAGGGATCGATTCCCGCTTTAGGCAGAAGTTTTTTAACTTTGGATTATGATTTAAGTCAATCAGTTATAGGCACCGTGCGTTCGTACAAGCAGCGCTCGCAGCGGCCACTCTTTGTAATTTGGAAATGCACTAGCTCGCGCGCACTAGCTGTCATCATACGGCGTACCACGTTATTGAGGTTCTCTATGCTGTAATGTTTGCTACAATTTGTCTAATATTGTAATGTTTATATGGACAATGACAGTAGTAGTTCTATTGTTATTTGTTAGATGCATAACCTGTACAAGAATATCTCGAAATATGTAATATTATCTCAGTTTTCCGAGCTGGCCGTGGGAGCGATTGGGGAGTTTGCTTAGTCATTTAAAATTTTAATATTATAGAAAGTAGGCCTAGATGGGTGGGCTCTTTATGACATTGTTTTCTCACAAAATAATGAATAAACTTGAATGTAATTTAGAACAAGAAATGCAAGGAACTTATATGTTTATGTGTAAGATTAATTATTTTTAGGTATAACTTATAGGCCTACTACTTACAAGACCAGACCCTATGATTCTTACATTTAACATTAGTATCGGCTGTATCGTGTAGTAAAGTACGACGGAACCGACGGTGTCGATTCTGTCAACCCTCTGGCAAGTTTTTTCTAGGGGTTTTCCTTGGTAGGGATTGAGTCCTCTTAAACATCCCTTAACAATCCCTTCACAATAATTGTCATAACTAACATCAATAGGCCTATATAAATAGCTAGACTCTTGAAGCACCATTGCACCCTGATATGTTAAACACGAGAAATGTATGTGTAAAAGTATCGCGAAGAACACCGTCTTCCAAACTCTTGTAGTAGAGTTTTTTAAACAGGTATACACGTTTCTATTGTTTTGTTTTGGCATTATTTTTCCGATGCCGGATTATTCACAATACAGAATAATATGATCTAGGTTGATTGTTTGAGATCGAACATAACTTTCAGATAAGGGATGTGTTTATTTTATGTTGAACATGAACTATATTTGAACAAATAGAAAATGAATAGTTTATTTTTTCTTATTATTGTATGCCATTTATAGAACGTTAGATCATTTGTCAGTGAAGTATTAGAAAATCTACACTCACAATTAGATCGTAAATCATCAATGTACGGACAATACGGGGTGCAATGGATTTGTTTGGAAAATAATTCTTTAGATTTATAACTAATAATTATTGTATTATTGCTTCGCGAACGATTTTTCCAGTCGCGTTGATGGATGAGCTTTTTTTTGAATATTTCAGTCCAATGATTACGTTTTTTTGTGGAATCTCCTTACTTTTTCTATAGTTACTTGATATTACTTGTTCATTATACACCTGTAAAAGGCTTATATTAAAACCTTTATTTCTATGAATTTTGACCAACTTTTTCAACTCTTTCTTTCAAGAGGCACTACATCACCATAATCTTTATGTCAATGTAAAATATGAACGTTGTAGCCCCACCCGTTTGGTCAAAATCGGCCCAAATATCACGAAAATATCGTATTAAAAACTGGAGAAAAAATCGTAAAAGTACGATTTCTATAAGAAATATTTTTTCAAATGACTCTAAAATCATAACATATATGACTTCAGTGATTTTAAACGTTCCTATAAAGTTTCATCAATATCGGAGTAGCCGTTTGCCAAATATCACGAAAATATCGCACTAAAAATAAATAAAAAAATCGTAAAAGTACGATATTCATGAGAAATATTTCTTCGATTGTACCCAAAAACAATACAGCTCTAAGTTCAGAGATTTCGAAGGTCCCCTCCAATTTTCATCAAGATCGCATATGCCGTTTTCCCGGTAGAGAGCGAACAAACAGACAAAAATACTAACAAAAACAAAACACCCGAGCTATTTTTCTTGGGGTAACGTAAGTAAAAAACAAACAAAAAACACAAAGTCAAATTGAAGTCTTTGCTTTGCTCATCCAATTATTGTCTGCCTTTCTATGAAGTATGTAAATATACTCCTCTTATTTCAATTCTATTGTATGCTGATGCCATTAAAAACGATATTAAGGTATTTTCGCTGGTCATCACTCAGTGTTTGACGTACAACAATGATTGAAACTGTTCTATACCTAATAATGGTGACTCATGCATTTTACAGGGACTTTTTTCTGAACGTCATCTCTTCGATTCCGAGGTTGAAAAACGAATCGACACCTGTTAAATAAATAACTCTTGGACATATTCCCACCATCATTCATTCTCAACCATCCTCGCACTATAAGTAAATAAGTAACTGGAAAGAGGAACCCAGTTTTATAATATTATATTACCAATTCGAATTTGGCAGGTTATTGCATCATTTTCAAATGTTTTGTTTTATTATTTTTGTTTGTTTCTCTAGTTTTCTATAAAACAATAATTAACTATTGAAATAATTGCGAATACAGACTGCAACCTTCCTTCGGTAACCAACTGTTTGATATTATTTCGTGGTTAGTCGCATGAATCTAAATTATATTCCTTGTTTAAATTTAAAACTCATTAATTTAATGTCTAGCATATTTATAATTACCTTGCAAGGACGATTCTTAAGTCGCCGTTTGCTTTGCATATTATAATTATTATATTGTTGAACATTAATTATATTTTGATGATTAAAAAATCTAGACTGAATCGCAATATTTTGATCCAGCGACCTTCTGTATTGGAAGCAGGAATACAAACACAGGACCATTGAGCTACACAAATTATATGCTGCAATGCGTGAAATATAACAATAATGGTAATTTGGTAATATCTGACACATTTAATAATTATTCCGAGAAAACACCAGTGCCCATTTCCAGAGGAGATTCTTCAAATCAAGGGCCATGTGCATAAAATAAATGAGTCCCCCTACCACCTTATCCTTACTCGCATGCTGATTTTCTTAGCTGATAGTTTTTGTTTATTATTATTTCTGGAAATGCTAGTTTGAACAAAATATATTTTTGATTGAATTTTTAATTACCTATTATCTATACCTTTGCAAGCAATAAACTATTTTTCAACACCTTAGATTTCTCTATATTTCGAGTAGGCCTGGATTAAACAACGTTCCAGGGCAACTATTATTTTCTTATTCAAAAGCAAAAATTATAGTTTCTGTTGAAATATTTTTAGGGTGAGAGAACTTTTTTCTGCTATCACCTCATTTCGAAGTGAGATGGTGTGTGGATATTATATATTATGAATAGTTAGCCTGGCCCTTTACTCAACGATTATAGAAATCATTCATTGCATTAACATTTTAAAATTCACATTGAATAATAAATTCTTAGAGCCGACGATAGATTAGTTTCCCACTGACAGAGCACCCGCGAATCTCAGGCTACATTCGACAATTGCGCGGCTTTGCCAAATTCATCGATCTCACTAGCGCGCTCAGTGGCCAAACACGGTGCCCATTGGGTTAGGAATTTGGAAATGGTGACTTTGGAGCCGTCCTTGCAACGAGGCACTAATAAATTCAAAGTTGTTCTGAATCGGTCTTGTTGATTCTGGCGTTGATCTGCGGGTGTTCGCACTGTCTATGCCACTGATAGCTGTATTTCCTATTAAGGTTATGTAGAAAGAATGCCAATCGGCTGGAGTATATTGGTGTTGGATAGGATCCAACAGCTTCCCTTCGAAAAGTGATGGTGGCTGTTGAGTTTACTGAAGAATAGTAACATAAATATATTCAAAACACAGAAAAACACGAGACGTTTCGACACGAGGTCTTGTTCACTCAACAGAGAAAGGACATTGGCCAATTATTGCAACAATAAAAAAACAAAACAAAAAACAAAAAGGCGTCACAGCCACACCCACCTACAGCGCCTTGTAAATTTGTCCATAATCTCTGCTTTGTTTATTTTTAACCGCCTTTTTGTTTTTTGTTGTTTTTTGATTGTTGCAATCATTGGCCATTTTCCTTTCTCTCTTGAGTGAACAAGACCTCGTGTCGAAACGTCTCGTGTTTTTCTGTGTTTTGTATATATTTATGTTACTATTCTTCAATAAACTCAACAGCCACCATCACTTTTCGAAGGGAAGCTGTTGGATCCTATCCAACACCAATATATTTCCTATTAAAAATATTGATCTTTGGTTGGTTACTTATCGCTCACTCGTTGGTTGCGTCAGGGCCTACAGGGTTGTCTTGGTCGCTTTGGTTTAATGTCCCCCACTGAAAATCAGTTATATGACTGAGTGGGTACTCTAAATATGAATTTATTTTTATTTATTTATTTAGGCTACATATGAGAAGAATGGAGAAGAATAGAATCCCAAGACAAGCATTTGAGCTAAAGAATGATAGAAGGGTGGGAAGACCTCGAGATAGATGGCAGATGGCGAGTACAGGCAGATGTGGAGGAGAGAAGAGAGGAGTGGGCAGTCGTTGAAGAGAGAGAAAGAAGGTGGGAGGACAGGAAAAAGTGGAGAGAGCTGGTGTTGCGACAAGAGAATGAGGAAGAAGATGAGGTGCCGAACTTGGCAGGTCGATGCTGATTCGGTGATGCCCAAGATAATGGTGGAAACACCCCTTAACCAAACTAAATGTTGTTGTAAAAAAGGCTGTTTTGAGGTAAAACTGCGTGTGATGATTTATAATAAAATAATATTTTATTACCGACGTTTCACTAGGGTTTCACCTAGCTTTATCAAGGTTTAGAAACAAAAAAAGTTTTTTTTTTCAGTTTTACCTCAAAACATATATTTTCATATCATGTACTGCAAAAGCCTTAAATCTAATATACATATATTTAATTCCTGCACGAAAGCGTTGTCAATCCGATTCCTTGGCAAAGCTCCATGCTGGCTCCAAGTGTGATGTGAACTAACCTGAGAGACCTTGGCTGAGCTCAACCGCGACGTTGCTGCTGGCGGAGTTGTTCCTTTCTGTTTTGAACCCGGCTTTAGTTTCTTCACATCATCGCTTTCAGGGACACTGATAAGTACGCTCTCTGGAACATCATTTGCTTTTGGGGGAGTCAAGCTTGAGCAGCCACCTTCCAATGTGCGTGGCGATGGAACGTCCAACTGCATGGAGAAACATACAAACAATAATGGTAAACCTATTTATGTTGAGGAATGCTTTTGTGGACTGTCATTATGTGATAAGATGTGATTACTATAGTTTATTTAAAAACTTACTAAATATTTAAAGGTTAAATAAACTCAAGTAATTGGCATTTAAACAGTAAAATATGCATTATTTTTTTATCACACATCTTCAATCATAATCATTCCTTGTTTTTGTCACTCCAATACATTAACATCTTTCTGAATACTTGAATACGTACATAATTTTACACTCAATTTTACAATTAAGATTTGAATTTTGTATTATTTAAAAGTTAGCTGATATGAAAATTGTATAAAATTCCGACCACGTTCCGACCAGTTTGTTTTAACACGAGTTGTAGAATTTATCTGTGTTATCTAGAAGATGGTGGGAGGTTGTTATATTAATTCATATGGCGTAATTGACTGGTCACACTAGACGCACTGAGTGTGGTGTGCCTGTTTGACTGGTGTATTATTTTACAGTTTACATTTCTTTTAATTTTGTACAATGTTTGTTGCATATTTGAGAAATATAAAAAACACCTATTTTATTCAAATTTGTGTCAAAAAGGCAGGCCTATTATTTTACACTTGTTCATATTTTGTAAATGTTTATTACTAGGTATTTTTGACAATATTTATGACTTTATTATGCCTTTTTAATCATACCTCTTTTAAAAAAATATTTAAAATTAAACTTTTTTCAATTTGTCCCAAGAAAGAATTGGTAGGCTTAGTGATAAACTTACCCCAAATACCTCAATTTCATCAATCCCGTCAATATCTTCATATAAAAAGTCATTCTCTTTAAAATCTGCTTGGTCACTAAATTCAATGTAATAGTTGACATCGTCTTGCAAATCAATTACTTGAGATACCTCCACAGACATATTGTCCAACATTCGTAAGAGTGTTTCTAATTTCTTAATGTGAAAAGCATGTTTTTCCATCCGAATCTTTAGCTGATCTCTGCGGTCATTTTCATAGTTTGAAAGTCTTTTCTTTTGAGACAACGATTCATCTTCACACTCAAATTGATCAAACTGTACATTAAGAGTATCAATTGATGTACTAAGCCAGGTAAACACATCATCCCTCACTTTCTGAATGGGATCCAAATTTTGGGAGACAAGCCCTTCTTTAGAAAACATTTTCTTTTTTGCCTCTCGTTCATTAAGCTTAAAGCGCTCCATTTGTGTTTCAATTAATTTACGATTCTCGATGAGAATGCTCTTTTCTTTAATTTCATCGCAGAGCAGCCATGATCTTATCTGGTCACGATATCGCTGCAATTTCTTGATTTCCCGTTTCAGATCGTCTTGAAATTTTGTAACATTTCCATTATTTGAGCGAAGTTTGTTCCAAATTTCTTCAAAGTCTGCAACACCTTCTGCTACTCTTTTCAAGCAGCGTTCAATTTCAGTTTGCAACTTCCTGGTTGCAGCCATGGCTAGTGAACAGATCAGAGAACTTTTTTAATACTATCACTCAGAAATCTTAAAAACAACAACCCCACCAAAATAATTGCATCCACCTTCCAGAAATATTGTGTAAAGCCTACATACATAGTGATGCAAGCCTTGTAATATTTCATGTAAAATATTTTGCTTTTGACAAAATAATATGATAACTAAAATTGAAACATCATGATGAGCATTTCCCTACTCAATATTTCTCGTTGATTGTCGTTCTCCTGCAATCCTCAATTGGAAGGGTCATAATTCATTTTATTGATTCCGTATGTCGATAACAATAGGTACATTGAATTATTATATTACTGTACACTGTACAGTATACTTTGCACCAAGATCGTAGAGCACCTTCTAGCTCTATTCACAAAAGATCAAATGCCCACTTAACTTCCTCAAAAGAGCTTCTCAGCGGGTACACGGACAGTGGACATGTCCTAGTAATGTCACCAAACGGAATACAAACATCGACCAGTCCATCAACACATCACACAAACAAAGCATTACCTGACCTGCAGTGCGATTCTGTAAAAATAGTCGCTATGATAGCGATAGCGATCACGGTTGATATGAAATATCAATCGTTATAAATTATCGTTATCGACCTGATTCTGTAAGGTAGTCGCTACGGCCGCCATAGGGGGCAGTGGATAGCATAGCGACACCTTTTTCATTCTCGTTATCATAGCGATCGCTACCGTAACGATATCGTTATATCATTTTTAAAGAATCAGTCGACACGCAAAATTGTCGCTAAAGTGCCGGATAACGATCGTAATCTTCCATAACGATCTTACAGAATCAGACCGCTGGTCTACCGAAGGGTTGAAATTATGTTTTCAACGTCTTTAATAGAAAAACACAAAATTCTTGTTGGCAGCCAAAGTGCACACTTTGAAGAAAGAATGCTGGCTTTGCCTATAAAACTTATTGCCTTAATAATGTTGAATTAAAGTATGCATAGGTATGCAGAGTTGTGTAATATGACAACATCCCATAGGCCCTACAGGTAGGGTTACCAACTTGGGTCAACTAGAATTCCGGACAAAGCTCCAATTTTAGTGGGTCAGCCCCAGCCGCCGGAGGCAAAAATTTTTTGGACCCTTTTAACCTTCAAAACAGCCGGATACGTAATTTAAAGATTCAATGACTTGGATATATTGTTGGATTGGAATCTGGGATCAACTCATACATTAATTATAAAAACAAAGCTTACTATTTAATTCTAGCATTTTGTTTAATTTATTACGTAAAAACATTTCGGAAAGATGAAATATAGTTAAAAGTTATAAAAATGAAATCCAGTTTAACGTTATCCAATTTGTATATTATTAGGTATTATTATATTTTGTTGAACAATAACTATTTACTAAAATTAATGATGATTCATATAATTACCGTGGTCCGTAGGTACCATTTACTAGTTTAAACTGAAATCTCATGTTTCTGCTTGCGCGCCAGTGCCTTGGCCTTGGCCGGCGGAGTTCAAGTAGCGCCTGCGCCTCGCCAAGTGAGCATACAATACAAAGGGGTTGGGGAGGGGTAGTGGAACAGGGCAGTCTCGAGCACGACTAGCTAGGAGTAGGACCACGGAAAGGCGGCTACATGAAAGAAACTAACTTTTATTTCAAATTACCAAACCAACTGATGTACCAACTTTAGAGAGAAAAAACACTAATTCACTGCAATACTCTAAAATTCAATAAAATGTAGTACAAATATGACTTTTTCACAAATTCCGGACAAACTGCTGTCCGGAATGAGGCAATTCCTCTTTCCGGACAAAGGCATCAAAATCAGGACTGTCCGGAGAAATTCCGGACGGTTGGCAACCCTACCTACAGGTGGATTTTTTTTTTATTTGGATTAAGGACGCGTCAACCGTTAGGTCATAATGCACCACTCTAGCCTAAGGGGGGGGGGGAGGTGCCCATGCTGGTCAGAACCAGCCACGGGTAAGGGGAGGAAGGGGGGTTTCTCACGTCGCGGTCGTCATCGTCTTTGTCATCGTTCGTGGTGTCATTGTCTTTGTCATCGTCGCCGGGGGGTCGTCAAGGGAAGGGGACAAGGACCCCGACGACGATTGCCAGAGCTCGCCTCTAGTTTTGGGGAGTAAGATTCTCCGCTCTTTCTAGCTGATGTTTGCAAGGTGGACTTTTTCTCTTGAATCGCCTTTTACGATTAACAGAGCCATGCTCTGGGCCAATTCTACCCCGGGCCCAGACGGGATCCTACAGGTGGAGGGTGTACTTTTTAAAGACAGTGACATTTCACTAGAAAAAAGCATGAAATATTTCACAAAATATAGAATCATTAAATTTTACAAAAGTATAAAGACTGCACACTGGAGACCATTAGATTCAATACTATTTAATTAAGCGAGCGTTTCCATTTGACTCTGACGGAAAAAATAGTCACTGGTTTTGTTTTTCAAAAAGTTACAAAGTTACATTAATCAAAAGCTTTATTTTCAAACTAAACGGCGACAAAATCTGAGGTGGCCAAATCATCTAGAATGTCCGTCCGGCCACGAATATGTTAATTTTATTTTGATCCGATAAGTAGTGTAGATGGAAATTACATTTTAACAAAAGAAACGTTACCATGGCAACGAAAAGTCGCACAAGGTTTCTGGCCACTATGCACTGCCACCTGGAAGTAATCAAAATACTATCGAGGAAGCAGTGTATTATTTGTTACCAAAAAGTTAAAATAGTTTTCCCAAGGAAAATATGATGTCAAGGTCCTCTCGATGGCGGTGGATTTTATCCACAAAGTAAAGGTTTACCCACGGGTTTCTTCTTGTCAATAATAAATAATATTGGAAAGATGGCCCCGTGGACAGCGAACGTCGCAAATTTAAAAATTTAAAAAAATGTGCAACGTGGGTATAGCTATAGCACGTGCTCGCTTATCAACGCGTCCAACTGAGCGTTTCCTAGTGTAGAATAACCTAACTATGACTAGATTAGTATCGAATGCATCAGGGCCTCGAACCAGGCGCGCTTCTAGTTTAAAAAACTTTGGGCGGCCCAACTATACTTGAAGTCAGGTTTAGAAGGAACTAAACCGGATGGGACGTTATGAGGTGGGTGGGGTTTGTTCTCGCGGTTGTTTGAAAAAAGGGTTCTTAAGGGCTACTTTTGTGTGCTGCACGTGGTTACGGCAGGTGGTCAAGACTCGTGAGGGTTACTACCTGACCAACCAATTAGGATACAATCTTGAAAAGACGTTTTCCTTGAAAAGTTTTGTTGTCGCATCTCTGTTCAGTCCATCGTCACTATTGCTCACACAATGCGCTCGTTTCTGCGACACCAGTAGAAAGGGTAGGCCTAGATCTTGCAATACCGTGGGCTGTTTTCAAGTCGCCCGCGTTGAAATGTTACTCCCTCCACACCATCCGAGTTGGTTCCGGCTAAAGGTGCAGGGAACTATAGTTTGGCCGGAGGGGGGGGTGGGGGTGCCCCCTGAATTGCCCTGCAGGGCGTTTTTTTAGCTAGCTTTTTTTTTAGTTTTTTTAGAAGCAGTGTATTATTTGTTACCAAAAAGTTAAAATAGTTTTCCCAAGGAAAAT
This sequence comes from Sweltsa coloradensis, assembly GCA_024449915.1. NCBI lineage: Eukaryota > Metazoa > Arthropoda > Insecta > Plecoptera > Chloroperlidae > Sweltsa > Sweltsa coloradensis. Next base: position 415,987 of record JAMZAV010001774.1, read on the forward strand.
ATGATGTCAAGGTCCTCTCGATGGCGGTGGATTTTATCCACAAAGTAAAGGTTTACCCACGGGTTTCTTCTTGTCAATAATAAATAATATTGGAAAGATGGCCCCGTGGACAGCAAACGTCGCAAATTTAAAAATTAAAAAAATGTGCAACGTGGGTATAGCTATAGCACGTGCTCGCTTATCAACGCGTCCAACTGAGCGTTTCCTAGTGTAGAATAACTAACTATGACTAGATTAGTATCGAATGCATCAGGGCTCGAACAGGCGCGCTTCTAGTTTAAAAAACTTTGGGCGGCCCAACTATACTTGAAGTCAGGTTTCGAAGGAACCAAACCGGATGGGATGTTATGAGGTGGGTGGGGTTTGTTCACGCGATTGTTTGAAAAAAGGGTTCTTAAGGGCTACTTTTGTGTGCTGCACGTGGTTACGGCGGGCGGTCAAGTGTCGCGAGGGGTGAGGGGCACTACCTGACCAGCCAGTTCGGATACAATCTTGAAAAGACGTTTTCCTAGAAAAGCTTTGTTGTCGCATCTCTGTTCAGTTCATCGTCACTATTCCTCACACAATGCGCTCGTTTCTGTGACACCAGTAGGAAGGGTAGATCTTGCAATACCGTGGGCTGTTTTCAAGTCGCCCGCGTTGAAATGTTACTCCCTCCACACCATCCGAGTTGGTTCCGGCTAAAGGTGCAGGGAACTATAGTTTGGCCGGGGGGGGGGGGGGGTGCCCCCTGAATTGCCCTGCAGGGCATTTTTTTATTTTTATGTTTGTAAGGTGTATTTTTGGCTCTACAGAAATTCTGGAGATTTCAATGGGGATTTATGGGTATATTTAGGTACAGTAGGCCCTAGGCCTATTTAAATTCATAGTTTTAATTTTAATTTTGATCTCACAAACAAGAAAAATGGGGTTCAAAGCTCAGAAAATTCTTTTAATGTGCAAGTTGGTATAGAAAATTTTAATTTTGTTTATACAAAAAAGTAACAATGTCTAACGGAATTAGCAACAGCGTTAATAGATAGGAGTATGCATATAAATAAATTAGATAATTGGATGAGCAAAGCGAAGACTTCAATTCCATTTTTTTTTCACCTTCGTTACCTCAAGAAAAATAGCTAAGGTGTTTTGTTTCAGTTTGTTACTTTTTGTCTGTTTGTTCGCTCTCTACCGGGCAAACGGCATAAGCAATCTTGATGAAAATTGGAGGGGACTTTCGAAATCTTTGAACTTAGACCTGCTACATTTTTGGGTACAATCGAAGAAATATTTCTCATGAATATCGTACTTTTACGATTTTTTCTGATTTCCAGTGCAATATTTTCGTGACATTTGGGTCGATTCTGACCAAACAGATGGGGCTACAACGTTTATATTTTACATGGACATTAAGGTAATGGTGGTGTAGTGAAAAAGTTGAAAAAGTTAGCCAGAATCCATAGAAATAAAGGTTTTAGGTAATATAATTTTTTTGAGGTAGGGTACATATAATAATAATTAACAAGTAACTGAAGGGTACTAGCAGCTACGTCACGAATCCAGGAGCATGCCGGGTATTCTCCGCTTCGAGACCAACTGATGGACAAGCAACCCTCGTTTCGCAAGTCGACACCTGCTGAACGGCGCAACACTTATCACGCTCCAACTTTTATATTTTATTCATTATTGTGTCAAAACTTAACGAGGTATAATATTTAGCAAACATATCATTACTTCTAACAGCGATTATTGTGAATTTTTAGACAGCCGTTAACGTGGTATACTGATGTACAGATTGAAATAGAATTTAAGGCTTGTACTTGTTTTTTGATATAATAATATGAAATTAAATTAAACAACTTCAATTGACAAAAACCTAGTGATTGAATTTCTTCAAGACCTCTTTCAAAATATGTATTGTACTGTTAAGACAAGAAATAAATTAACTTTCTGGATAGAAAGTGCACTGAACAAAAATTTACAGCATAGGGTAAGTACTGTGTTTTCATCTAAAATACCCATTTTTGACGTGCCGATGAGCCATGAAAAACTGCACGCTATGCTGTAAACTTTTGTTCAGTGCTTTTTCTATCTAGAAAGTTCATTTATTTCTTGTCTAAATAGTTTGATGCATATTAGAGAGAATTCTTGTTGAAATCCGACCAGTACTTTTTTGTCAATTAAAGTTGAGAAGACTTATAGTCGTTCATAATTTTGATATTTATAATGTGCACGGTACATTGTTACAACAAGCTAACGACTGTGTAAAAAGAATCAAAATAATCACTATTAGAAGGAATTATATGTTTGCTAAATATTATTGCTCAAGTTTTGTCCAAATAATGAATAGAATAAAAGTTAGGAGCTTGATATTTGTTGCGCCATTCTGCGGGCGTCAACTTGCGAAATGAGGATGCTTGTCCATCAGTACGGTTTGCGGCCAAGTGACTACTAGCTGTGACGTCACATGACGGTTCCCTATAGAAACTTGACAACAATCACCTACAACTACGCGTACAAATAGCATGTCTTCGGGCCTCCAAATATTTTACATTCTAATAATTACCATAGCAGGCCTAGTACTATTATATAAAAATCATCTAATTTAACTTTTTTTTTAACTTACAAAAAAGCTCATCCATCAACGCGACTAAAAAAGCGTTCGCGAAGCAGCCTAGTATATTGAAAGGTACCCTAGTCTTAAATGGCTTTAAAATAAAATTGCATATAGGCCCTACATTGTTATCAACTTACGTGTCACAGTTTATTCCACAGAAATACGTCACCACCAATAAAAAATTCACGCCAGCACCCTAACGAGAGCAAATGACCATTTAAAAATTTGCTTAATCGGCAAATCCAGCTAATTTCACATAGGCCTACAGTCTGGACCATTTTACGAGGCCCCCCAATTTTCACCCTTAATTTTTTCGGGACGATGTTAATAAGGGATGAGCGCATGTTGTTATCAGAGCACATTTTAACATTTCAAATATTTTTCTCTACAAAAGCATGTGAAATTACCACAAACTACCTTTTTGGTGGCACATTTACGGTCAGTTACTAACAAAAGTGAGCAATTATTGGAAAAAACATTTTGGTGCAAACCATTACCTGACAGGACAATGATGGCTTCCAAGTGATCCAGACTAAATCTCTGCGTAAAAAGCTGGTTTTCTCTCGAGCTCGGCCAACAGTCTTATAAAGTGATTAATTTATTTCCTCTGGGTTTTGATAGTTGGCGACTTTTGCCAGTCAAGGGGGGGGGGGGATCTTGTGTAAAACATGGATGATCTGATGAAATATAATTTTTAAGTTGACAGATAAACAATAAGACATATTCCCAATTTCTATAATATATTAGGATATTTAAAAGAATTAATAAACATTTAAAAATAATTTATTTTTATTATTTAATTTTCCTCCCAATAATATCATATGCATCCGTGACATGGACAATAGGAGGAAAGGAAGACAGCAGATTACAAGCAGCAGAGATGAAATTTTTAAGAAGTTCTGTAGCCTTAACAAAAATAGACAAGGTACGGAGCAAAACAATAAGAAACAAACTAGGAGTGGAAAGTTTACGAAATAAAATAGGAAAAGAAAGACTTCGATGGTATGGGCACGTACGAAGAATGAAACAAGATAGAATACCAAGAAGAGAATTTGAACACACATGGGGGGGAGTAAGAAGAGTTGGACGCCCAAGAGATAAATGGAGGGACCAAATAAAATGGAACATTGAAGAACGAGGAAAATCATGGGAAAGAATTAATGAAGAAAGACTCTGGGAGGATAGAAAGAAATGGAGAGAACTGGTAGAAATGCCTGTCATAGAAGACATCGAAGTAGATGAGGAGGTGTTGAGCCTGGCTAGCAAACACTGAAAGTCCACAGCCCGAGAAATTGGTGATACGTCACCCCCCGACCTGACTTATGTTGGAACCGGGTGTTTGATTATTATTATTATTATTATTTAATTTTGTATTTATTTATTTAAAAATCGGGCCACCCCGTAAAATTGCATTGAACTGGTTTGAACCGAAAAAATCTATATTTGTTCGGTTTTCAATTTTTACATCAGGGCAGTTTCAGATTTAACAACTTAGTCTCAAAATCGACAAATTTGCAAAAGAAACAGATTGCTTTCTTTTTAGAAGTTCAACCCATACCTTCTTTTGTCGGGTAACCTGTTGTTGATAAAAGAAAGGGGTGAAGAATTGTGCATTTCATATAGGCCTATGCCTTCTTGTGTAGGCTTACGGCAAACAAAATCCTTTCGACAAAAACAAAATTGGTTTCCCGGGAAGTGGAGATCAAGAATCATGCAATGCAGAAGTTGACACAAACTTGAAGGCATTAAATCACATTGGATGAAGGATTTTTTTAATACAAGAAGATGTACAAAAAATAAGAATGTCGGAAATTTTGACAACCTTGGATGGGGCCTTCCTTCTACACCCAACTATAATGGTTTGTTTTGACGCGCCCCTAGGGGCATGTGACGCAGGTGGATGCCTGCTGAGAGCTGACCGAGCCGGCCGGGCGAGGCTAGACACTCGGTTAGAACACGTGTTGAATTAGTAAGGGGTTGACATTCTGTGTAGATGGAGCATTGCAGATTTGTTCTAGCACAGTGACAGCTCAACAAGTGTTTTATGTAGGCCTACTAATTGAATTAATGTGATAAGTGAATAGCACTACAAGGTTTGTCAAGATATGTGAAGAGTACGGATGGCTCAGTGACTACAGTTAACAAACATACCCTACCTAGTTGAAGTGTGGGTTTTGTCTTTTTTTAGGTTCTAGATTGTTTTTTTAAAGTTAGTGATAAGTGTGTCATACAAAGAGAGAGAAGGGAGCTAATCCTAACATCCTGTACGTACGCCTACTTAGAACAAACACTTTTCAACTGACGCGTCCCGTGCCGGATGGTATTGAATGGGCGGGCAATGAAGCACCTGCATTCAGTCGAGTTGATCGGTAGCGAAACTCACAAGGCATCCAACTACGTGGTGACGTTATGCACTGTACAATTTCCACAATATTGGTCGTACCATGTTTAAATTTTAACCGATTTCTTTAATTTTTTTTCTAAATTCCTAAAATAAATTTAAGTTTAACATAAGTAAGCAACATTTCAATGAGAATATGGCTTTAAAACAATAATTACAGGGTTGCAATTGCCAGTGGACATTAGAAGGTGGAGCACGCAAATTGGTTAAAACATAATATGATTACAATGTTTACAACGTTTCAAAAATTATATGTAGGCGTATTGATTTTCTTACTTATAAAATGTAGGCCTACTAAACATACCCGGTTTGAACTAAATCTTTATTTTTAGAGGGGTCGAACGGACCGAAAATGTCTAGTAGCTAATCAAAAACCGGACATCAATAGATCTAGGGAGGCCATATGGCCTAGCCTAGGCCAAGGCCCTACCTAAACAAAATGTAGGGCAGGGCCTACGCAGTGTACAGTGGACAGTGACAAAGCATGGTCTTGAAGTAAGGGTAGACTAGGCCACTACGCACAATCTTTTTTTAGTTTTTTTAGATGGATGAGCTTTTTTGTAAGTTTTTAGTTTGCGTGGGATCTCTTTACTTTTGCAAGTGCTTTTTGAATGCATTGTAGGTGATTGTTGTCATGTTTCTATTGTTAAAAAAACTATATTAAAACCTTTATTTCTATGGATTCTGGCTAACTTTTCCAACTTTTTCTATCAAAAGGTACTACACCACCATAACCTTTATGTCCATGTAAAATACCCCAACACCCTCTGAACCTCGCCAACGGCACTCAAGAGACTCGTACTTCTCCTTCAGATTCTTGGAAAAATGATGAAAATAGCGCTCTGAGCATGCGCAGGTTTGAAATGTCTCTACCTGTGTCTCTCCCCTGTCAAATCAATTAAGTGCTAAGGATCGCCCCTACCATCAGATTCAAATTGCAACGGTAGATGGCGCGACAGTGGTGTTGCCGCTGTTACAAGCTATTCCACACTGTCGTCGGTTCAATTCAAACTTCCGCGGGACAAGAGACCAACTTGTATTAGAAAATTAATCACGACATTCTATAGGCCTGTAACTTTTGATGACACCACTGCACAGTGCACACAGAGTCACAGTTGGGGGGTGGGTCCGCCACACCCCCATTTTACCAAGATATAGGGCTAGACAGAATCTACGTCACAGGCTGTTAGTTCACTAGGAACCGCTAGATCGCTCTAGTAGCGCGCGTCACTGTCACCCGAGTGGGCGTGGAGGGGGGGTACAAATTTTACCATTGAGAATGGGCGCTACAGCAGTTTCTCACTGTTTTACACTCGTTTGAATACTTTGTAGATCAATATATCAACAAAACATCATTGTTTTGTTATTTGCCACTCGTATTCTAAGTTCACTAACAAAGAATACGTGAAATACGTATATTATTAAGTATTAACCACTTTCCAAAGCCTTCCGTATGGACTGTGGGAAATTGATATAAATCCCTTGTAGGCTATGTTTTTCACCACGAACAATGTTAGCCTAAGCCAATGATAATGAACATATTATGTTCAAAGCAAAATAACACCATGATGCATATAGTATTTTATGTTACTATTCTTTCTAGTAATTTAATTAACAGTTTTGTTGGATTTAGCCGGGTCAACAAAAGCTAGGTTGAATTAAAATATGTTTTCCCTATGAGGATTATAATTGGATGAGCAAAGCAAAGACTTCAATTTCACTGACCCCCCAAAAAATTTAGCTTGAGTGTTTTTTTTTTTCTGTCTGTTTGTTCGCTCTCTACCGGGCAAACGGCATATAGCCTATGCGATCTGGATGAAAATTTGAGGGGACCTTCGAAATCTCTAAACTTAGACTTGCTACATTTTTGGGTACAATCGAAGAAATATTTCTCATGAATATCGTACTTTTACGATTTTTTTCGATTTTTAGTGTGATATTTTTGCGACATTTGGGCCGATTCTGACCAAACGGGTGGGGCTACAACGTTCATATTTGACATTAAGGTTATGGTGATGTAGTACCTTTTGAAAGAAAAAGTTGAAAAAGTTAGCCAGAATCCATAGAAATAAAGCTTTTAATATAAGTTTTTTGATTTTTGTGCGATATTTTTGTGCCATTTGGGCCAATTCTGACCAAACGGGTGGGGCTTCAACGTTCATATTATACATGGACATTAAGGTTATGGTGATGTAGTACCTTTTGAAAGAAAAAATTGAAAAAGTTAGCCAGACCAGAATTCATAGAAATAAAGCTTTTAATGTAATTTTTTTACGGTAAATAATAACAAATTGACAAGTAACAATAGAAACTTGACATCAGTCACCTACAATGCGGAGGCAGCAAAACAAAGCACTTGCAAAGGTAAAGATATCCCACGCAAACTAAAAACTAAAAAAAAGCTCATCCATCAACGCGACTAAAAAAAGCGTTTGCGAAGCTTCCTAGTTTTAAGAATACATAGTACACAATAGGAATGGGGGGAAAACGGGTAGTTTCCTAAACGTTTAACCCCTTGAACTTATCACGTTTAAACGGTAAACCAATAAACGTCAACTGGCCTGCTTGTCTAAAGTGTCACTTGACTTGTCAGTAGTAGCATGTAGGTAGGCCCTACGTTTCGTATGGAACGATGAAGTTGGAGAAATTGATGCCAATTGTAAGCATCGGACTAAACATTGCATCACTATGTAAATGAATTACTGTTATTGTGCACCAGTCAAAAAGGGATCTTTTAAAATTAAATTTTTATTTAATTTACTAACCACAAGACAAATTTAATAACCTCTACCCGCCCACTTAACGAAATTTACGATACACCTTCCTATCATCGCTACTATATGCAACAAGTAATTATACTTTAATAGGCCAACAATTAACAAATACGTAGGTACATACAACAATATCAAGTAATAGCTACAAATAAGTTATGAAACTAAAACATGATATCAGCTATTAAAGTAAAAGCTAATTTAAAAGATGATAATGAAAATCGAACGTAACGTGATCGAAGAGCACTTTGATAAATATGTTCAAATGCATGAAAATTTAAAGATTAATTTTGGACCAACCCAGGAGTAAAATATTCATGTGTCCAAGGAAGCTGTGAAAATTTACAGTTTGAATAAGTTACTATAAGCTTTGGGGACTTCATTATTGTTGGTTAAGTTGTTGAACAAGATAACCGCCTTCCATTTTTGGATGTGTTGGTAATGAAAACACATGACGAAAGCTTTGCCCATACCGTATATCGTAAACCGACACATACTAATAGATATTTAAATGCTTCATCACACCACCATCCTGCTCAACTATTCTCAGTTGTTAACACTCTCGCTACACGATCAAAGAGGCTATCTGACCAACACCATATAACAGAAGAAATGAAGGGACTTCGGGAAGCTCTTCTTTCGAATGGTTATTCTGACAAATCTATTTCCAAAGCGTTTAACAGAATTCCTAAGAAGAAGGACTTAAATCCTCCAGAAGTAGAGAAATACCGAAGCATGGCATATTTACCGTATGTACAAGGCACCACAGATAAAATAAGCAGACTCCTAAAGAAAAACAACATTGGAACCATCTTTAAAGCTGAACTTAAGATCTCATCAATGCTTAGAAATGTGAAAGATGTGATTCCTCATGAAGCTCATGGAATATACGAAATTCCTTGCGGGTGTTGTGAGAAAACATATATCGGAAGGACGAACAGTAAAATCTCAGCACGTCTGGACGAGCATAGAACTGCAATAAAAAACAGGCAAACTACATCTGCTCTTTTCCAGCACTATTTTGAGAAGGAGCACTGGATAGATTTCGCGAACGCAAACACTGTTGCCAGAGTGGACCATGAAGTATCTCGTATTGTTAGAGAAGCCGTCGAAATGGAGAAACGACCGCATAACTTAAACATACGAGATGATGCGAAAAGACTAGCACCCACCTGGAAACAGGCGCTACGTGATAGCCATGTGGTGCCGATAATACCCCCAGTTGCCACGGAAAATGTAGTTCCTCCAGCTAGAGTGGATAGGAGAAGAAAGAAGCCACCTGAAGCTCCACCTACCAAACGCCTGTTAAGGTCATCGCAAAGATCTTAAATGTAATGCTGAGCAGTTGCAGTGACTTGTTTTGTCTTTTATATTATTTGTTATTGTCTTGTTTGTTTACTCAATGTTTTTTAATTTGTATGTCGTTACCTTGAGAATGAGCAGGGAGAACTGTTCGAAACGTTGGTAATAAAACTTATTTAACTCGGAAACTCGAAAGAATTTCATTATGTCACATTATATCCGAGAAAATCTACGTAAAAACATATATATATATATATATATATGAATATAAGATTTTTTAAGCATAAGCCCGCTTTAAGGACATAGTTATTGATTCATAGCAGTTGTCGAAAAAGTTTGCCCCGACTGGGGTTCGAACCCAGAACCTCCGGCTTAACGTGCCATAGCTCTACCAATTAAACTACCGGGACCACAGAACAAACCTTTAGAAAACTGATATCTGTTGTGATTGTTGACCTCCATGACATAAATCGAACAGAAGACTGCAATGTAGCTGTCAAATCTGAAAGATCACATGGAAAAATCCAAACACATCTCATCTCCCATGAGTTGGGTAGTATGTGTGATGTTTGTGCCCTATGTCATGGTACCCCTGTATATTGTACAAGTTGAGCGTGCTTTATTATGTTGGCACGCCTGTGGATTTCCCGAGGTTCTAGACACGGAACGATGTCTCGTAGTTGAACCTGGGACACCGAGCTGTAAGGTGTTCAACTGTACAGAGTAGTCATGTAATAGAAGGGCCTACGTGCTGTGCCTAGTATTGTATCGGCTTGGATGTATGTCTACTAAACAAGAGTAAAGGTAACTACTGAATACATTGTCTATTGTTACTTAGTTGTACCTACCGTCCTTGGCCAGTCCGGTCAGTTCCGAACATAACATTTTTGGCGACGAATAAAAACATTTAGGAAACGCGTGTTTTGAACATCAAGTAAAAGTCGATCTAGTCAAGTCATAGGCCTACCCAAGCCAGTCAAAGTCAACGTCAAAGTAGTCAAGTCAGGTCAAAGTCAAGTCAAAGGCCTACCCAAGCCAGTCAAAGTCAACGTCAAGCTAGTCAAGTCAGTCAAGATGAGGCCATCGTTTACGTCAGATCACGTCGCGTCAAGTCAATGAGGTCACAGCCGGGGTCGGTCAAGGTCGAAGTAACCGTTATACCCGTCAAGTCATGTCCGCCTAGGCCTAGGCTAGGCCTACGTGATGCCTAAATCTAGCTCATCACAAGTCGATTCTCAAAAAGAAGATATGTCTGTAAAGAAATGTACCTCCTTAATTGGAATGATGGATGCATATTCCCCAGGGAATGAAGATATAATATCATATTTGGAGCGCCTAGAACAATTTTTCGTGCTAAATAACATGAAAGAGGATACAGTCAAAGTGCCCATGTTCATAACCCTGTGTGGTCCAACAACATATGCTATTCTTAAGAACGTTTTATTACCTAGAAAAACCTGCTGAAGTAAGTTTTCAAGATATTACGTCCGTGCTGAAAAGTCAATTCGCCCCTAAGCGCCTAGTCATAGCGGAGCGATACCATTTCCATTCTTGCAGTCAGAAAGAAGGGGAAAGCATAAATCAGTTCATTGTGAACATGAAGAGATTGTCCGAACATTGCGAATTTAATGACTTCCTGAATGAAGCTCTACGAGATAGGTTAGTCTGTGGTTTATTTCAGACAGCATCAGGCGTAAGCTGCTGATGGAAAAAACATTAACCTTCGAGGACGCAAGCTCGATTGCCCTCAGTATGGAGCTAGCCGAAGTTCAGTCAAAGTTATCGCAGTCTTCAATCCATCGAGTCCCGATGAGGTCGAAGGGTCGTTCGCATCAATATACCAAGCAGGAGCACCGAGATGGAAAGTCCGTCCCAAACCGCCAGTCAACCAGCGGGTCACACCGTCAGACCAGTCAGTCAAGTCGAGTCTAGTAAGTAAGTAAGTAAGTAATGTTTTATTCATTTGACTAATACAGAGTAGAAGTATAACACTATCACCTATTCTCTAGAGAGAGTACCACCCTCCAAGGTCGTGTCGTCGCTGCGGGCGTAACCACAGCGAGGAAACCTGCCCTGCCCGAGAATGGAACTGCTTCCTATGCAACAAGAGAGGGCATACGTCACGAGTATGCAAAAAGAAGAAGTCCGTCCATGAAGTGGAGGAAGAATCCGGGGAAAGCGCCAGTGATTCCAGTATCGATCAGTCCGTGAAGGCAGTTAGCGGTACCAAAAGTCGCAGGATGTCCAAGGTAACCCAAGTAGTCAGTCAAAATAATATAAAAGTGTCAGCTAAACCCAGTGATAGTAAGATCAGTGCACGTAAGTCTACCAATGTTCAGTTGCCTAGTAATCCGAATCAGGAATCCCAGACAGGCACCACTGTTTATTTGGCTAGTAACCCGATTCAACAGGGACCACTGATAGTAAATTTACTAGTAGAAAATAAAAATATAGAATTTGAAGTCGATAGTGGGGCTAGTGTTAGCCTAGTGTCAGCAGACACTTACTCAAGATGTTTCAGTCATAAACCACTTAAAGTAAGCGCACTCTCATTAAAGTCAGTCACAGGAGAAAAATTAAAAGTTTTAGGACAAATTAAGGTCAATGTAAGTCTTATAGATAGACCCAGTCAAGTCCTGAAATTAATTGTCTGTGAGCCGAGCCATCAACTTAAGCCTTTGTTAGGCAGACCGTGGTTAGATACTCTGTCACCAAATTGGAGACAGGTATTTGGGGATACAGGAGTAGGACTAGCTATCCAAAACCAAGTGGTAAATTCTAGCAGCCATTTTGTAGAGGAAGATTTCATGTCTTGTTTCAAGGTTGAGGTGGAAAATGGAATTAAGGGAATTGAACCGGTGGTTGAAACTAAAACTGTCATGAAAGAGCTTAACTCCAAATTCCCAAATGTATTCTCTGATGACAAGTCAGAAGCTATTAAGGGATTTAAAGCTAACCTGGTGCTAAAGGAAGATGTCATCCCTGTTTTCCATAAAGCGTACAATGTACCCTTTGCACTCAAGGCCGAAGTGAAGCAGCAGTTAGATGATATGGTAAAATCAGGAATCTTGGTTCCGGTACGCCATTCTGAATGGGCGTCACCTATAGTTTGTGTACCTAAGCCAAACGGAAAACTGAGAATATGCGTAGACTTCAAGGTAACGTTAAATTCAGCCTTGAAAACAGATTTTTATCCATTGCCCAAACTGGATGACGTGTTTGCATCCCTCGCTGGAGGCAAAATCTTTACTGTGTTAGATTTTACAAAATGCATATTTACAGTTATCTGTGGGCCTAGAATCTCAAAAATATTTGACAATAAATACTGAGTTCGGATTGTTCCGTTACACTAAATTAGCCTACGGGATTCCAGTTCTCCAGGCATTTTCCAGTCAACCATGCAGGAAATACTGAAGGATTTACCGGGGGTAATCTGCTACCTGGATGATCTGTTAGTTTCTGGAAAAGATCTGGAGGAGTGTAAACAAAATCTTTATAGGGTTTTGTACAGGTTAAATGAATATAATGTTCGTGTTAATCTATCTAAATGTAAGTTTTTCTGTAAACAAGTGGACTATCTAGGGCACACCCTAAATGAAAATGGAGTAAAACCATCCAGTCTTAAGATCGAAGCTGTTGTAGATGCCAGAGAGCCCACAAATGTATCAGAACTAAGATCCTATATAGGAATGCTAAATTTCTATCATAGATTCTTGCCAAATGTATCTTCATTGTTAAAACCACTGTATAATCTTACCAAGAAGGGAGTTAGTTGGACATGGACAACGGAATGTGCCCAAACCTTCCAGAGAAGTAAGGAACTCCTATTAAATAATCAGTTGTTGGTACATTACAACCCAAGCTATCCGATTGTGGTTGCTGCAGATGCATCACCATATGGAGTAGGGGGTGTTTTTCAGCCACATTATTAATGGTGTTGAGAAACCAATTATGTTTGTCTCTAGCACATTATCTAAAGCCCAACAACATTACTCACAGCTTGATAGAGAAGCTTTATCTTTAGTATTCGCGGTCAAGCGATTCCACAAATATCTATTCGGACAAAGCTTTACCCTGGTGACTGATCACCAGCCATTACGACATATCTTTGCTCAAAATAAAGCCATTCCAGTAGTAGCCGCGTCTCGCCTACAGCGATGGGCCGTAATATTGTCAGCATATCAGTACAAAATTGTTTATAGGAAGGGTTCGTTAATGTGTCCAGCCGATGCTATGTCCAGACTACCCTTACCGCAACAATGTATTGAAGAATACCAGGTATCTTGGTTAACTAATGAAGTACCGATAACATTTGCAGAAGTAGCTAGGGAAAACCCTCCAAGATCCTACTTTACATAAAGTATTAGAGCTTACCAGAAATGGATGGCCTAACCATGTTACCAACATTGGCCTCCTACCGTTTTTCAAGAGAAGAATGGATCTTTCTTTAGAACAAGGTTGTATTTTAGCTGGTAATAAAGTTGTTATTCCTACGTCATTGCAGGAAAATCTAATAAACCTGTACACATGCAACACCCTGGTATAGTCAGAATGAAGGCTTTAGCCCGAACAGCATGTTGGTGGCCTACTATTAATTCTGACATTGAACAGAAAGTAAGGTCATGTGAAGAATGTCAACTTTGTAAATTTTAGACCTAGCACAAATATGACCCTCAAATGGCCGAGTGTGGAACCATGGTTCCGTGTACATGTAGATTTCTTTGTTAAAGGGCAGAAAACATTTCTTATTCTGATTGACAGCGCCTCACGCTGGATAGACGTTTGGTTGATGTCGCACGGAACTAATTCTAAAGAAGTGATAAAGAGATTAACTAAATGTTTCAGTGTTTTGGGATTTCCTCAACAACTGGTTTCGGATAACGGTCCCCCGTTCAACTCAGAAGAGTTTGAAACTTTCTGCCACTCATGTGGAATAGTTGTAACTAAAAGCCCTGCGTACCATCCTAACTCAAATGGTGCTTGTGAACGAGCAGTTCAAACAATTAAGAAAGCCTTATCTAAGGAACTTGGTTTGAATCAACCCAATGTATCAAAGGCAAAGATCCAAGAAACCCTATGTAAACTTTTGCTTACCTATCGGACTACCCCAATGTCTGATAATGATTTAAGTCCCTCTGAATACTTATTGAAACGAAAACCAAGAACTTTGCTTTCTTTGATAAAACCCCAGCCAGGTAAGGTAATAGATGTACCTACCAAGGTGGTGAAGTTTGAAGTAGATAGTAAGGTGTTAGTAAAGGTAAAACCCTCAGACTATCCAGTACATGGAGTCATCCAAAAAGCAATTAAGTGCAACCACTTATCTTGTGGATGTTGGAGGAACTATACGCCTGGTTCACATTAATCAGATGAAACTGTTTGTAAAGGAGCTTCCTAGCCCCTCCTACCCAACCAGGCCTACTGCATATGTTCCTAATCCACTTATATTACCCACATCACGTGCCATGTCACCCCACATGTCTAATTCACACCCTGTAATTACTGAACCATTTTTAACAGAGCCTCAATTGCCATACCCACCTGTCACACAAAAATCTCCGAAATCCAACGCCCCTGTGTCACCCGCCTTAAGACGTTCTTCCCGAACCCCCAAGGCCCCTGACCGACTAAATTTATAATTTAAGCCTTGTTATCAAATGTGCATTATCTATATTTATAATTTAAGCCTTGTTATCAAATGTACATGATCTATTTATAATTTTAGTCTTGTTATAAAATGTACATTATCTCTATTGTGAAATTTAAGTAATATTCTAGTAGGGGAAGAGTGTGATGTTTGTGCCCTATGTCATGGTACCCCTGTATATCGTACAAGTTGAGCGTGCTTTATTATGTTGGCACGCCTGTGGATTTCCCGAGGTTCTAGACACGGAACGATGTCTCGTAGTTGAACCTGGGACACCGAGCTGTAAGGTGTTCAACTGTACAGAGTAGTCATGTAATAGAAGGGCCTACGTGCTGTGCCTAGTATTGTATCGGCTTGGATGTATGTCTACTAGAACAAGAGTAAAGGTAACTACTGAATACATTGTCTATTGTTACTTAGTTGTACCTACCGTCCTTGGCCAGTCCGGTCAGTTCCGAACATAACAGTATGAATATAAGATTTTTAAGCATAAGCCCGCTTTAAGGACATAGTTATTGATTCATAGCAGTTGTCGAAAAAGTTTGCCCCGACTGGGGTTCGAAGCCCAGAACCTCCGGCTTAACGTTGCCCCTAGCTCTACCAATTGAGCTACCGGGACCACAGAACAAACCTTTACTAAACTGCTATCTGTTGTGATTGTTGACCTCCATGACATAAATCGAAACAGAAGACTGCAATGTAGCTGTCAAATCTGAAAGATAACATGGAAAAATCCAAACACATCTCATCTCCCATGAGTTGGGTAGTAAGAATATAAAATTTTTAAGCATAAGCCTGCTTTAAGGACATAGTTATTGATTCATAGCAGTTGTCGAAAAAGTTTGCCCCGACTGGGGTTCGAACCCAGAACCTTCGGCTTAACGTGCCATAGCTCTACCAATTGAGCTACCGGGACCACAGAACAAACCTTTACTAAACTGCTATCTGTTGTGATTGTTGACCTCCATGACATAAATCGAACAGAAGACTGCAATGTAGCTGTCAAATCTGAAAGATCACATGGAAAAATCCAAACACATCTTATCTCCCATGAGTTGGGTAGTATGAATATAAGATTTTTAAGCATAAGCCCGCTTTAAGGACATAGTTATTGATTCATAGCAGTTGTCGAAAAAGTTTGCCCCGACTGGGGTTATATATTATATATATATATATATATATAAAAAATACAATTAGCAAAAACCCCAATGTGCTGTATTTAAAAAAAATCAAATCTCAAAGTTGAATAGGCCTACCCTCCGCAAAAATGGTACCGGTAATGTAATTACTGCACATGAAGTAGGCCTACACCTTATATTAACTTTAACACCCGTTTACTCAAAACAATACTTTCTTTATCTACGGTAGGCCTACTTATAAGTTAGGCAGTTTTGAAGCTGGAGCCTTGAAATTTTCAGGACTAATTCTTTATTGTGTTTTAAAGAAACTGTGTGTGGGGAATTTTGAAACAATATCATCATCCAATTTTAACCCATAAATTGTTTTGAAAAATGTCAATTTTCTGGGATTTTTTTGATAATTTAAAAAAAAATCTGGTAGGCCTAGGCCTAACCACAGATTTTCAAAATTCAAAAATCCCCACACACAGTTTCTCTGTAACAGGCTAATCTAGAAGGGGAAAAAAATTTAGTCTTTAAGACTAAATGCTAGGAAGTAAATGGTACCGGAATTTAGGCAATTTAATCATGCGCGACATAGGCCATTCCTGCCCCCCCTTAAACGTTTCTATTTTGGGCAAAACTCTTTTTTTGTTTTGGTTGAAAGTCCTTTAAATATTTTAGTAATAGTGAAGAATCACTCAGCGGACCAAAATTTCTTGGGAAGGTAATTTAAATGATTGAGTGGTGTTACTTTAAAAGCATCATTCACAACTAGTTCTAAGGCGTAAGGCGCAAGGTCTAGGCGTAATATTTTGTATTACCGAGTATGTTTTTGCAAATCAGAAGGATCACAACTCGTCCTAAGTTCGCAAGGCGCAAGTCGAAACGAATTGCCCAAAATCCCATTCTTACGACTAGGCCTTTACGACGAGCCAATCAGAACAGTTTAGCTGTGTGTGTGCGAGTGAGAAAAGAGAGAGAAGCAAGGCAGTTGTGAATAAACTCACATTTCTTACGACTTAAACCTTATGCCTTAGAATTAGTTGTAAATGATGCTTTACATGGTTTGTAGTGTTTTAAGTCGGCATGTTGATCTGGGTATGTTTTTTGGTCATTTGAAAGGTAGGTTGTGTTGATTGACATAGTGTTGATGTTTACGTTGTGAACTTGTGAGAGAGTGTGTTGTTGTTGTATGTCGACTGGAGCGACAGCGAGGTGGGGGAATGACGTATTGCAGTGCTGACAACTAAAGCCCTTGTATTTTTGGGGGATTGACTGGTTTACCTGACAGTGAGTTTAGCGTTCATCGGGAATGAGTTGTGTGTTTGTGGTTTTTGTTGTTGGGTTTTAGTTGGGGTCCAGAGGCAGAGCCCGGTAGAGTTTGGGGGGCAACGGGCAACACTTATCAATCAAATTTCATTTTGGAATTCATACCGTAGTTGATAGCACTGGTTTTATGTTCGATTTGAGTTTGAAGATAGCGGCGTGTGAAGGTGACGGTGGTTGTTTGATACGTGTTGTCAGTGTCTTATTTTGTACACCTGTGTACGCCTGTTTAAAAAATAGGTACCTATTTAAAACTAGGACAACGCTTAAGTCCCGCCGCGTTGTTGGATGAGCGTATATGGTGCATTGAGCTGCCATGTGTTACGCGGATTTTCTGTTGTTCTGTGAAAAATTAATTACTTAGTCGAAGATTTTTTTTAATTAAATTAAATTAAATAAAAATTAACTTAATTTTTTTAATTAAACTAAATTAAATAAAAAATTAACTTAATTTTTTAATTAATCGTAATTTTTTTAAAAGAAAAAAATCGTAAAATTGCAATTTTCATAGAAAATAATTATTCGATTGCGCTCAAATTTAACACGAATATATTAATTCATGAAATGAAGGTTCTGTAAAAAAATCATTACAATAGGATAAAGCATGTAGGTGTTATAAGTCGAAGAAATTTTTTAAAAATCGAAAAAAATCGTAAAATTTGCGTTTTTTTATGAGAAAAAAATTTCCCGATATCGCTCAAAAACGTGGCAGTTCTAAGTTCAGAGATTTCGAAGGCCTCCATAAAATTTCATCGCAATCGGAGTATCGGTTTAGCCGGAATCGTGTTAACAAACACACAAAAATACAAAAAAAAAAAGAAAAAAAAACATTCCGGATTTTTTTCTCCAGTGTAGTTGAAATGGAATCTTCGCTTCGCTCGCTACGCTCGCTACGCTCATCCAATTACCGAACATGGTTGTTGGTGTTTATTCAACAAAAAAAAAAATGGATTAAAAACATTGCTGAGTAGGCCTAACCCTTCACTTAGCCTACCATTAAACCCCATGTAGGGCCTAGGCTATATTGATACCCCCTACATTAGACGTACAAAATCGCAAATTAGTAATTCATACGTTGGATGCTTGCTATTGGTGGGGTCTCAACGTTAACTATGGAGGACAAAATAGTATGTTGGGAACATAATAGAATCATAATTTATTTCACTAAAATATTACATAAAAAAATAATTTTTTGAAAACAACGCTCATATTTAAATGTACTAAAAAAGTAAAAAATAAATTTTTCGCCAAACAAATTTTTGCCTTACTCGGAAAAATAAAGCGTGGGCGCTTTCGTATTGACATAGATTACAGAATTTTGTTGTTCATGGAGGGAAAGCGCCCAACGCTTTTATTTTCCGAGTAAGGCAAAAATTT
Source organism: Sweltsa coloradensis (assembly GCA_024449915.1). NCBI lineage: Eukaryota > Metazoa > Arthropoda > Insecta > Plecoptera > Chloroperlidae > Sweltsa > Sweltsa coloradensis. Next base: position 434,525 of record JAMZAV010001774.1, read on the forward strand.
GATGGGCAAAAATTTATTTTTTTACTTTTTAGTAAATGAGCGTTGTTTAAAAAAAAAAAAAATTCATGAAATATTATTTTATTCTTTCTTTCTTTCTTTTTTCTTAACGAATGTTGTAGGCCAATCGAATATGTGCTCACTGGGCGCGTCCGAATTTCTGCATCTTGTTGGACCATCCTCACTAGCTGTGACTACCAGTAATTTCCCATATGAAGCTTTGTTTTTATTAACTAGGGAAACGCCAAAGTCGTTGTTAAACGAGTGAGTGAGCCATGTGTTGAGTACCCGATTATATTTCTTTTCTTCCCCCTACCTTAGGCCTACCTAGCCTATCATAGGCTAGAGAGGCGCATTATGACCTTACAGTTGACGCGCCCGTCCCCGTAATACCAACTAAACTTTAAAAAACATATTATTTATACGAATATAATCAAACTTAAATGCAAATGTTCCCGGGTACTCCACCACATGACTCGCTCACTCGTCTAACTACGACTTTGGCGCTTCCCTAGTCTAGTTGGCTAAGGCGCCCTTGTAGCCGAGATGGTGAAAGAAGTGGGTTCAATCCCCTGGTCGGGAAAGATTTGTGAATTTCTGGATTGTAGTTCAAAAATAATTAGGGGCCTAAACATGTTTTGAAATGCATATAACGCTGTGTAGTCCATCATGTGGCAATAGGGCCTACTATGGTAAACATAGCCAGTACGAAATACGTGAATATATTGCAAGGTTTACTCAATCTACGAGCGAAATTTGGGGGTACCTTGACGTGCAATATTCGACAGACCTCGCAGGGGCACGGCATTTCACGGCCAGGCGAATAACAAACAAAAAATATCTTTTCAAAATCTAAGACATTGTCGTTAAAATAATTTCTAAACATTGGAAGTCTATTTTTCAGTTTATTATTTCTTGTAGGTTTAAATCGCCATGAATCTTGCTGATTTTGTTAGCAGTTCTCAATAAACTCGTACCGGATGTCTGTTTAAAATTTCAGCGCAATCTGTTCAGCGATTCGGCTGATTTTCAACGTACACACACACACACACAACACACACACGCACGCACGCAGAAAAACAATAAGGGCCGTTTAAGTCGAATGGAAATCACTACGTTCGCTACGCTCACTCGTTCAATTAATTATGATGAATTAATTGATACCCTATAGTGAATGTGATAAATTGATTCAATGTATTATCATCAAGAATATACGTCTGTGTGAAAAATTTCAGCTCTATTGGACATTTGGAAGTGGGTGAAATATCTATTCCCAAATAAAACTCTGATTTATTAATCATGATTAATTAATTGATTAATTAGTGAATCTATTAATTGATTCATCTATTGTCATCAAGAATGTGCCTGTGTGAAAAATTTCAGCTCGATCGGACATTGGGTAGCGGGTGAAATATCGATTCCTATTTAAAACTTTAATTATTAGGCCTAATTATGATGAATTAATTGATTAATTAGTGAATCTGTTAATTGATTCATCTATTGTCATCAAGAATATGTAGGCCTACCCCGTAAATACGGTATGTGAAAAATTTCAGCTCAATTGGTCATTGAGAAGTGGGTGAAATATCGATTATAAGATTCCGTCCAGACAGACAGACAAACACATGAAGCTAATATACTAAGCGTTGTAAAAATAAAATACTCTAAAATACACAATTTGACGTGGAAAAAAAAATACAAAACCTTTAACGTTTCAATTTTAAATATGCCTATAGGCCATAGCCCTAAAGGACTTTCAACCGAAAAGGAGTTTTGCAAAAAGTAGAAAAAGCGGGGCGATTGGCCTCGCACAATGTACGATTTACACAGCGAATATTGATGTCCAGTGAATAGGCCTACCCTAACATAACTGAGAATCCAACGTACAAATACCCTATAGGCCTAAGCCCTGCTACACTCCGGTATTTAAAATATAAACGTTTTGGTTTTGTAGCCTACGGTAGCCTAGGCCTAGTTTGGTTTTGTTTTGTATTTAGGCTAGGCCCTAGGAGTATTTTAGTGAAAAACATGGTTTTATTTTGGACCCCCCAACCGAAGAAGTAGGCTAGGCCTAGCTAGCCCAAGCCTCCAGTAAAACGTTTAATAAAATGATTTTTGTCTGATTTTTGTCTGGTTAGCGGCTAGCCCTAAGACGTAATCGAAGCCACCTAGACCTAGCCTACTAGGCCTAGACCCTAGGCCCATCCTAGCTAAACCTTCTTCTCAATAGGCCTCTGCCATTTGGATACACAAAGCCTCTGCTACAATAGGCCTAGGCTTAGCCTAGGGCCTAAGCTAGGAATACCGAAAACGGCACCGAAACTAGCTATGCCCTACCAAAGATGTTATAAGGCCTAGGGCCTAGGCCTACTACGGGGCCCTACCTACCTTTATCAGCCGCAGCAGCAGTTGTAGGCTAGGCCCTAGGGCTAGGCCTTTCCTGGCTAGCCTTAATCACCAATAATAGGCCTATGGCCTACTAGCCTATCCTTTGAGATCTTTGATAGGTAGATCATAAGCACAAAGGTAGGGCCTACTTTAGCCTATGCCTAGATAATATAATGCCAGATACTTAGTTGCGTTACCTTCGAAGTAGAAGTCAACCAAGATGAGACGAAACAAACGCCGATGACGCCGATTCTCCAACGTACGTCGTCTCGTCGTCGTCGGGACGTACGTAAACAACCGCTACGCAGCCTACACAGCAGTCAGTGGCAAGGTCAGGGTGTCGATCAGCAGCCTCATTGGTCAGCGCCAGAGGCTGTGCGCCACATACTTGAAGACTTGAAGCACAGATAATAGAGTGTACTCTGTTATCTGTGCTTAAAGCGCTTGGCCTTGAAGCTCGGAAGGACGGTGGGCGGACTGCGTGCGTAGCACTCGAGGTCGAAGTCGAACGGAAGCGATTTCGGCGGCGCGGTTTGAAAGAAATAAACTTTAACAAATTCATTACGAGATTCACGCGGAACGGAAGTCAAATAATTGGATGAGCGTAGCGAGCGAAGCGAAAGTTCCATTTCACTACACTGGAAAAAAAATCGGAATGTTTTTTTTTCTTTTTTTTCCGTATTTTTTTTCGTATTTTTGTCTATTTGTTAACACGATTCCGGCTAAACCGATACTCCAACTGCGATGAAATTTTCTGGAGACCTTCGAAATCTCTGAACTTAGAACTGCCACGTTTTTGAGCGCAATCGAAAAATTATTTCTCATTAAAATCGCAATTTAACAATTAAAAAAAAAAAAATCTTCGACTTGTAACACTGACATGCTTTATCCGATTGTAATAATTTTTTCACAGAACCTTAATTTAATGAATTTATATATTGGTGTGAAATTTGAGCGCGATCGAAAAATAATCTCTTATGAAAATCGCAATTTTACGCTTTTTTTCGTTTAAAAAAACATACGCTCATCCAACAAAGCACCTGAAAAAGCGTTTGCGAAGCTTCCTAGTAAATTAAAAAATAAAATCTTTAAAGTAGGTATTGGTATTGGTCATGGTATGGGTGGGTAGAGGAGGTATGCTTACTAAAACTAGGAAAACGCCAAAGTCGTTGTTAGACAAGTGAGTGAGCCATTGTGTTGAGTACCCAGTAACATTCCCTTTTGGCTTTCTTCCCCCTACCTAAGGCATCCCTAGACTATCATAGGCTAGAGTGGCGCATTATGGCCTTACAGTTGACGCGCCCTTATACCACTATAATTATCAAACTTAAATGCAAATGTTCCCGGGTACTCAACACATGACTCGCTCACTCGCCTAACAACTACTTTGGCGTTTTCCTAGTCGAGTTGGCTAAGGCGCCCTTATACCCGAAATGTGGGAGACCTGGGTTCAATCCCCTGAAAGATTTTGTAATTTTTGGATTGTATTTTAAAAATTAATAAACATGTTTTGAAATGCATAATATAACACAGTGTAGTCTATCATCTGTGACAATACTATGAAAAACAGACAGTACGAAATACGTGTAAATATTAAAGGTTTACTCAATATCCCAGCTCTATTAATTGGGGGTACCTGGAGCGTGCAAGATTCGATACACCTTGGGCACTGCATTTCACAGCCAGACAATTAATAACAAACACAAAATATTTTTTCAAAAACAAAACCATTGCTAGTTGCTACACATTGGTAGCCTATTTTTCAATTTATTATTTCTTGTAGGTTTAAATAGCAATACTTACTAAATACTAACTAAATACTTACTTTTTAGTACATTTAAATATAAGCGTTGTTTTAAAAAAAATTCACGTAATATTATTTTATACTTTTTGGATGAGCGTAGCGAGCGTAGCGAGCGAAGCGAAGATTCCATTTCACTACACTGGGAAAAAAAATCCGGAATGTTTTTTTTTTCTTTCTTTCTTTTTTTTTGTTTGTATTTTTGTGTGTCTGTGAACACGATTCCGGCTAAACCAATACTCCAATTGCGATGAAATTTTATGGAGGTCTATGAAATCTCTGAACGAAGAACTGCACGGGGGGAAAAATCGATCGAAAAATTATTTCTCATGAAAATCGCAATTTTACGATTTTTTTCGATTTTTAACAAAATTCTTCGATTTATAACACCTGCATGCTTTGTCCGATTGTAATAATTTTTTCACACAACCTTTATTTTATGAATTGATATATTCGTGTGAATTTTGAGCGTTATCGAAAGATAAATTTCTTTAAAAAATCGCAATTTTTGGAATTTTTTTGATTTTCAAATTTCTTTGGCTTATAGCACCTACATGCTTTATCCGATCGTAATGATTTTTTTCACAGAACCTTAATTTCATGAATTTATATATTCGTGTGAAATCTGAGCGCAATCGAAAAATTATTTGTTATGAAAATCGAAATTTTACGATTTTTTTCTTTTTTAATTACGAATAATTAAAAATTATTAAAATTAAAGTTTATTTTTTATTTAATTTAAATTAATTTTTAAAAAAATCAACTAAGTAGTAATGATTTTTTCACAGTAGGCCTACAACAGAAAATCCGCATAAAACTTAACAACTCAATGCACCAATTACGCTCATCCAACAACGCGGCGGGACTTAAGCGTTTTCCTAGTTAGTCTTAACGATGTTGTAATGTAATCGAATATGTGCTCACTGGACGTGTCCGAATTTCTGCTGGTTGGCCCATCCTCACTAGCTGTGACTAATTTCCCATATGAAGCTTTGTTTGATTTATTAATTATGATGAATTATTGATTAACTAGTGAATGTGATAAATTGATTCATGTATTGTCATCAAGAATATACGTCAGTGTGAAAAATTTCAGCTCGATCGGACATTGGGTAGCGGCTGAAATATCTATTCCCATATAAAACTTTGATTAACTAATTATGATGAATTAATTGATTAATTAGTGAATCTGTTAATTGATTCATCTATTGTCATCAAGAATATACGTCTGTGTGAAAAATTTCAGCTCGATCGGACATTGGGAAGTGGGTGAAATATCGATTCCCATATAAAACTTTGATTATTAATTATGATGAATGAATGAATTAATTGGATGAGCGTAGCGAGCGTAGCGAGCGAAGCGAAGATTCCATTTCACTACACTGGAGAAAAAAATCCGGAATGTTTTTTTTTTTTTTTTTTCTTTCTTTCTTTTTTTTTTTTTTGTATTTTTGTGTGTCTGTGAACACGATTCCGGCTAAACCAATACTCCAATTGCGATGAAATTTAATTGAGGTCTATGAAATCTCTGAACGAAGAACTGCACGGGGGGAGAAAAATCGATCAAAAAATTATTTCTCATGAAAATCGCAATTTTACGATTTTTTTCGATTTTTAACAAAATTTTTCGATTTATAACACCTGCATGCTTTGTCCGATTGTAATAATTTTTTCCACACAACCTTTATTTTATGAATTGATATATTCGTGTGAATTTTGAGCTTTATCGAAAGATAAATTTCTTTTAAAAATCGCAATTTTTGGAATTTTTTTTGATTTCAAATTTCTTTGGCTTATAGCACCTACATGCTTTATCCGATCGTAATGATTTTTTCACAGAACCTTAATTTCATGAATTTATATATTCGTGTGAAATCTGAGCGCAATCGAAAAATTATTTGTTATGAAAATCAAAATTTTACGATTTTTTTTCTTTTTTTAAATTACGAATAATTAAAAAAAAATTAAAATAAAAGTTTATTTTTCATTTAATTTAAATTAATTTAAAAAAATCAACTAAGTAATGATTTTTTCACAGTACAACAGAAAATCCGCAGAACACTTAACAACTCATGCACCAATTACGCTCATCCACAACGCGGCGGGACTTAAGCGTTTTCCTAGTTAGTTAGTGAATCTGTTAATTGATTCATCTATTGTCATCAAGGATACGTATGTGTGAAAAATTTCAGCTCGATTGGACATTGAGAAGTGGATGAAATATCGATTATAAGTTTCCGTCCAGACAGACAGACAAACACATGAAGCTAATATAAGCGTTGTAATAATAAAAACACTAAAATATAAACATTTCCACTCAATTCTAGGATGTACTGTAGGCTTATTGTGGATTCATATTTTATTTGAAATATATATTTTTTACATCATAATATCACAAACAAAACTAATATTTAATGTTGTACTTATTTGAAATCTAAATCAGCAAATTTTATTTTACTGTGTTGTCCAATAATTAGGATATATTATTTATTTAGCAAACACTAAATGTTGCTACATCAACAACCATAACCGTTTGGTTTTAAAGGAATTGTGGTGCCGACCGATATGGTGGTACTTTTTATTTAAACAAAAGACTAGCTTAATAGCATAGGCGTGTGCAGGGGGGGCCAGGGGGGCTTGCTCCCCCCCCCATTAAGCTTACAGCATTCTTGAAAATTCACCAAAAATAAATAAAAATAATACGTTTTATTTTATTTTAAATACGTTTTAAGCACTCCCCAAAAAATTACCCCCAAGATTTCTTTCACTCCGGCGTCTAGGGCTATGCCCCAGAGCCAGACCCCGTCTCTCCTCCGCCACCGCCATTCCGCCATCTGTATGGCGATCCTGTGGCAGTGGCGGCTACGGGGGGCGGTTGGGCCATCGCCCGGCCCCCCCTATATGATTCTTTGAAAATAAAATTTGTTATATTGTTCCATGATAAATTTTTAATTGTTTTATCGTGCAAACCTCTGAAATGTGTCTGCTAGGATGCTAAATTGAAAATAAGATCTAATGTTAATTGGATGAGCGTAGCGAGCGAAGCGAAGATTCCATTTCACTACACTGGAGAAAAAATCCGGAATGTTTTTTTTTTTTTTTTTTTTTTTTTTTTTTTTTTGTATTTTTGTGTGTTTGTTAACACGATTCCGGCTAAACCGATACTCCGATTGCGATGAAATTTTATGGAGGCCTTCGAAATCTCTGAACTTAGAACTGCCACGTTTTTGAGCGCAATCGGGAAATTTTTTCCCATAAAAAACGCAATTTTACAATTTTTTTCGAGTTTTTAAAAATTTCTTCGACTTATAACACCTAAAGTGGACTTCACAGGAAGATTGGTCCGCAGGTACCAAGAATTTCCTCCCTTCTTTACCACCACCACCTTCTTGGCCCGAGTAGAATGGACAAGAGGTAGATCGTATCTATCTAATAGTCGCTCGACCCTTCTATTGATGGTCTCGAAACCATCCAATTAAATTATTTTCGCTTGAATAGAGTTAAATCCTTCCTTCCTTTCATTACGTAAACTGTTGTTATTTACCTTTTAAATGCCCTTTAATTTTAATGATTTTAACTTAAATGTTTCAATGAAGTAAAATAAACACGAAAATGTTTTTGAATGCTAAAAATTGATTGAAAACTAAGAACTTAACAGTATAATATACAACACACTTCTTCATCAGAAGTGCTAAGAATATTTTGTAAACATTGTTAGTTCTCAATTAATTTTTTGCGTTTAAAAACATGTTCGTGTTAATTTTATTTCAGGGAAACATTCAAGTTAAAATCATTAGCATTTAAGACATTTAAAAGGTAAATTACAAAAAGTTTATGTAATGAAAAGAAAATTAATTTTTCTCTATTCAAGGGTTTAGAGGACATCAATAGAAGGGTCGAGGATAGGTAAGATCTAAATCTTGTGCACTCTGCCCGTCCGAGGAAGGTGGTGGTGGTAAAGAGGGGAGGAAATTCTTGGTACCTGTGGACCAATCTTCCCGTGAAGTCACTTTACACGCTTTATCCGATTGTAATTATTTTTTTCACAGAACCTTAATTTTATGAATTAAGATATTCGTGTGAAATTTGAGCGTAATCGAAAAATTATTTTCTCATGAAAATCGAAATTTTACGGGTTTTTTTTTTTTTTTAAAACAATTCTTTGACTTATAACACCTACATCCTTTATCCTATTGTAATGATTTTTTCACAGAACCTTAATTTTATCAATTTATATACTCGTGTTAAATTTGAGCGCAATCGAATAATTATTTCTTATGAAAATTGCAATTTTACGATTTTTTTTTTTTTTTTAATTTCGATTTATTAAAAAAATAAGTTAATTTTTTTTTTTTTTTTATTTTATTTAAAAAAATCTTCGACTAAGCAATAATTTTTTCACAGAACAACAGAAAATCCGCGTTACACATGGCAGCTCAATGCACCAATTACGCTCATCCAACAACGCGGCGGGACTTAAGCGCTTTCCTAGTATGTTGCCACGTATACTGTGAATTGTAGCTCGACAACATGACGAAACAACGAATTGACGCACACAAACTACATTGTTTCGGTATCGCTTTCAGCCCACCACTTTTTCTAAAACGCATTAAATGTACTCTAAAAACCTTGTTTTTCAAAAAATTCGCCTGCGACGCTATATTTATACTGTACTTGGTCCCTTTCCCACGGATTACATGCAAGCGCGAATCGCCCCCCCCCATGATTTTGTTTTAGATCCGCCACTGTCCTGTGCCCCCCCCATTGGAAAATCTCCGCGCACGCCTATAATTAATAGTGAACGTCGACCATGCTTTGGGTTTGATGGGGAAGGGACTGCCACTAATTGGCGTGGTGTCGGCGCACAATCTGACGAAGGGTTTTAATGAACCTATTCTCGACTGTGCCTGGTGTTGATTGGCGAATCAAATTGCACTTCTGCTTGGCGCGATAGGCGCAAAAGGGACATAAAAACTGCGGAGCTTTCCCACACTCGAACTGTTTTATGGCGAGACAGGTTGTACTTCGAGCTGTAGACCCTTTTTTACAATTGAGGCACTGAGCTCGATGGCCGGGTTTTCCCCCTCCCACACCTGTTTCTTCACATTTGTCTGGTTCACTTCCACAGGAAACTTCCCTCCAGTCCCGTCCAACGAATACCAGCTAGGCCTACAGTCTGGAATATTCAAATCAAAGGGAGGGCCGGGGGGGGGGGCCAGCATTATATCACATTAGAAAATAAACTATTGAATTCAGGCACGGATAAGAGAGTAGCCAATAATTAGGAAGCGAAGCAAATAATCACAGTTGACGGAAGAAGACACACAAAAAGATGCTGCCAGAGCTAACCTTATGTGTGGTGGCAGTAGTTTGGTGGTGCCGGTCGGGTTGTTTTGGGGGTGTGAATTTAATAAAAAAATCTCTTTAGAGGTTGCTCCCATTCCCCCTTCTGACTCACACAGGGACGTGTGAATTAGGGTCCAGGTCTAGCGTCAACTCAATGTTAACGTGCTTTACTAGCCGGCCCACAGAAAATAAGAGCTACCTGTCGGGCCACAAAAATCGAGTTTAGTTGTACATTTTCGATTTGCTCAGTCCATTTGCCGAATATTGGGCCGAGGAATGGAAAACACTTAAAGTTTTCATGACAGTACGTCATTGACAGAGAAATGGTACATTCTACGTTACAATTGGTTAAACGTAGGGACTTGGAATATGGACCTGGACCAAGATTGGAACAGTATTCAGGACACAACTAGTCACAAAAAATCCTTGTCGTCATCCTTGTTGGAAGGGACAGAGTCAACTAAACACAACTGTAATCAATCACAGGAGTTCAAGTTCTGGGCAACGGCGGATTTCTCTCTATAAATTCATAGATTGTTCATGATTAAAGCCAAAGGAAGTTATTTTCGACAACGTCACGTGAAAACAAAACACTTTTTTTACCAATGATCACGGACACTTATTTAACGAGATAAAAAAAGTTTACAACAAGAGCGGTTAAAGATCGACGAACGATCTCGTTGGACGAGTTTGATAGAGGGATTAAAAAGTACATACGTAGGGAGTGCAAGTTGTGTTTCAGACAAATGAGGGTAGGATCAGATTAGAGTTGGAAATAAATGAGGGGCTGAGGCAAGGTGTGTTTTATCACCGACTCTATTTACGTCGTAATGGATCCAAATACTTACGATGAGTGGAACCGAATTAAGGACGGAAAGAAAGAAGGGAAAAGAGACACTAGAACCTTAGTTTTTTGCCCGCATGATGATGATGTCTTAATTTGGGCGTGAGGTGTTGAAGAGGTGCAAGAAAAGGGTGGGGCGGATGGAATGTTATAGTTGCAAAAGAGGTTGGGTTAAGTATTAGTCAGAAATAAAAGGAAATGTTTAGTTATGAAATAAGGATATAAAAGGCAGCCTAAAGATCAAGAAAAGTTTAGACTGTCGTGTGCAAAAAAGTGATTAGAAGAAAAGGAAGAAGAATTTAAGTACCTAGGAACAGATCTTGACAAAAGATGCTGAAAGTAAATAGAGCAAGTAACAGCTAGGGTATAAAAGCCGAAGGATTTTATCAAATGGTGCGAAAGCTGCTTTGGACTTACCGAGCTGTTTCCACAGAAGATGCAAAGTTATTTTTCTATAAAGATACTTCAATAACATATACATACTTACGGTGCAATAACTTGGACAGTGAATAAAAGGAAGAAGAGAGTCAGGTTGGAAGCAGCAGAGATGAAGTCTTGTATTTTTAAGAAGTATCAAGGGAGATACAGAACTGGACAGGATTAGAAGGCGACGTTACAGAAAGGAATTAGGTCTGGGAGAAATGCAGGTTTTCTTAAATTAGTAAGGGAACGTTAAGATGGTTTTGGTTCATAATGGAAGAGGATGGATTATGGATAGGATCCCAAGACGAGACTTCGAAAGCAGGAGGAGGAAGCGAAGGTAAAAGAAAAGTAGAAGACCGAGAGAAAGATGGGAAGATTGATTCGAAGGACGACGTTGAGAGCTGTGGGAGGACAGGAAAGAGGGAGAAAGTTGGGGAAAAAAGCAGATGCAGGATGAAGGATGACGATGAAGATGACGATGAAGAAACGCTGGAGCCTGGCCATCTCGGCCCCACAAATAGTTTCGTGCCCTAGATTATTTCCCCGGCGGGTTTGTGAAGAAACACCACTCAACCTGACATGGTTGGAAATGAGTTCTGATTATTATTATATTGATATTATGAGCACGTAATTTCATAATTACGAGGGTGTATTAGCGTGGACCCCTTATTTGGTTCTCAAATAAATGGTATGCGGTGTATATAAATTTAGTAAAAACCTAAACCGGTAGTATCACCCCAAGTTTTTATGATTGTTCCTATGATAGTAAACATAAAAACCACATTTTTTAAAACTTTGTTGAATTAAAATTTTCGGCAATGAGAGCCAATGACCATTTACTGAAAGTGACTTGTTCCGTTTCTCAAATCAAATACAATTTTTTCTTCAGAAAGTCATGGACTAAATTATTCGGTTTCTCAACTCAAAAGGAGAAAATTGACACCCCGTTAATATAACAAAGGCATGGTCGAAAAAATATTTCGATTCTCATCACTAATCGATAGTCTTGAAATTCTGAAGAAAATGGGCTATCTTTACTCTATTTTTACACAATTTGGGTGGACTTATCGGTTTCTCAAATAACCAAATTCAATTCCAAAATACTGTGTATTTTGTAACCCAGTAAGAAATTAAGTACATCATCAGTTGAGTAAATTAATTTTGTAGCAAGTCTGTTGAGGCTATATCGACCAAACTCAACCGACGCAGTACAAGAAAGGGAGTGTTTGTAAAACGTCGGCGACTGAAGATTGTGCAGGCAATTGGCATTATCGATTGATAATCTTGATAGTTGATTCAATGGAAAATAAAACGATTTTAAAGTTCTTCTAAAGCAACGGAATGTTTCTTTCTATTTTGTGGAACCATTAAGATGAGTCTATGGGGGCTGTGCGTAATAGGCTAGAAAATAGCTATTATTAGCAGTTAGTATTTATTGGGAGGGTATGTGGGAGGAGGGTACGATTCAAAAGCAGGAGAATCGGTGTTTAAATGACAAATTATAGTTTAGCTTTGGTTTTGGGATAAAATAATTTCCTACAAGATAAAACGATATTCTACAATAATTAGATAATGGGGGCGGGGGGGGGGGGTGGAGGTCAACCCCGCCTTGCCTCCTAGGATACGCAGAAAACCGAACCTTATCGGTTCATTCATGTTCGCAAATAGGTTAGCAGTAAAGTCAGGTTCAATCTTGCTGCTGCAGGTGTTATAGAAATACAGGAGGATCATCGAGATGCAATGAAATAATAATAAGATATCAAGTCAATTTCTTAACGCGTTTATTTCCACATGTAAGTAGAGACAATATATACCAATTTATTATAAAGCCTAACTGCTTTTCTTGCAAACAGGTGATAGAAAACAAAGTGTTAATTAGACACAAACCAAAAAGTATTAATGATAAATCTTACGTCAGAATATTCAAAACAAAGTAGAAATGGAAATTTTAAGATAAATGCTACTAACATAATAATATGCAGGCATGAAAGAAAAATACATAACAAAATTTAAAATTTTGATTATTTTCCAATTTTTTTTTTCTAAGAAAAAAACTTTTCGCATTCTAAAACATACTGCAAAGTTGTCTGTTGCACAACTGACATTTTGTTTTATTATGTTGTTTATTATTTTTTTTTTCACACATGCCTGAAAATAAAACATATCAGTAGAATTTTGAACATACTCAAAGCTTGAACATGAATTTTTCATTTTTCAAAAAACAGGATTTGAATTCTTTTTTACTTTGAAAACAAATAGCATTTTTTCTTGACTATTTAAAACTTGTTCATTTTCCTTAATTTATTATTTCCAAAGGGTAATTAGGAAAAATTAAAATAAACTGAACTGATTTTTTTACACAAAAGTAAAAGCACAAATTCAAATTCTTTAAAATGGAAATTGCAAATTTTAGTTATTTTGTAAAAAAAAGTTGCACTTTGGAGCGGTTTCAAAAAATATTCTTCTGATAGGTTTTAAAAAACAAAACCTTTTTAAAAATCTTCACATAAGCTTGCGTTTTGGTAGAGTCCCAGCGCCAAGTCCCGGTTATAAACCGCCCCAGAAACCGAATATACGCGGTCGGGTAGTACTTTGGGTTTACCCTGACCAACACTACTCACAGATCAGCGCTCTGACAAAATTACGCAATGACCTTAGACCAATAGGGGTGACGGATAGCTGGGCAATTTTCGTGAACCCCGACCGGGGCCCATTTCCAAGAATAGATCTGGGCAAAAACTTGAAGATGGTAAACTTTTTCGCTGCTTTTGGCTGTACGTCAAGAGTGGAAAAAAATGTGGATTTTCATTCCCGTGTTAGAATTTTACTCAATCTTTTTTATAATGTAGTCACTATGCCCAATAATTGGGATATGTTATATTTCAAAAAAAGCCTATTGTTAACAAATGTGCATTTTAAGGGCAACATAGCCGAGGACAATGACCGCATGAGCTTACTTACTTTACTGGTATTAATGGCCCTTGAAGGTGATTTGGTGCTTTGATTGGGGTTTTCTGCGGTAGGGTATTTAATTTAAGAAAAATCCCAATTTATGAGGATATTCAAATTAAGGTGAGAAAGTTTCATTTTTGCTGGGGTTTTTTCCCCTCAACATTTGATTATTAATGATGGAATAAGAAGTAATAAAAAAAAAGTAATATTTTTTGCAGGATTTTTGTCTTATTTTTAACAAATTTCTATTGTACATGCAAATACATTCCATATCCCTTTGGCATGTTATTTTTGAATTTTAAAAAGCCTAAATCCCAAAATGTTGCTCTTAGGCCTAATAAAATGATTGGGGAAATTTTTTGTGATGTCTGTAGCAGGCCTTTTTGAAAATTTGAAAATACTATTCGAGTTTGTTGTGTTATAATTATTAAATCATCCCCACAACTTTTTTTAAAAATCATAATAATCATTAAAGTAATCCTTTTTGAAAAAAATGCACTTTATCAAAAACCCCTTTAAAAAATGCGGAACATTTTTTTTACAGAATACAGAGTATTGTTGAAGCTCTACAAATCCAAAAATAAAACAAGAGGATTTTGGAAATGGGGGGAACCCAAAGTAAACCCAACCCCCTTTCCCCCCCCCCCCCCCCTCCCCAAACCTTTTCTTAACCCTCTTCCCTTGAGGCCTACAATTTGCACCTTTTTACTGAAAATCTTTTAAAAAAAATGCAGAGCCCTGTTCTTTCAGAACTATTATTTGTAGGCCCACTAAAAACCAAAAATAAATGTGTGATTTTTGGAAATGGGAAAAATCTGAGCACCCCCTCCCCCGCCCAAACATTTTTCCCCAAAAACAACATCACTTGCATAATAGGCCTACAATTTCATCTTTTTCCGAAATATTAAGTGTTAAAAAAATTTTTAATC